>CAXIVR010000002.1:1560000-2041339 GCA_964035755.1 Teleogryllus oceanicus
AAATCAGTAGGAGATTCTACATTTCTCCTTAGCACTGCTTCCAAAACATTATTTTCACAATCTTCATCATCTGAAAATTCACATAATTCCTCACAATCGGCGACATCACCACTCACCAATAGTTCCAAAATATCATCACTTGATAATCTGGACATCTGAAACACATGTAATATAATTAATTTTGAAGTTGTGATTTCCCGCACATAACTTCCTTTTTGTAACAGAATTACTCGTACTTCCCACTGGGTCCATATGGAACCCAAAACTAATCACGTCACAGCATAATACATTTCAACATTGCATAACTGCTAAATTTATATTATTATCCTTATTACAAATACATTTATAACATATTTTTGTAAGACTGCAATAAACAATATCTTACCTCGAAATTATTATTATTATTCTCTTATGAAGCGCAGCTGATGCAATGGCAGCAGACACTCAGTTGTTTACAACGCTGTTGAATATCACGTGTTCCAACAATAAACTCTTTGTTGCCATTTACTTGACTCTACAAACACTATAAAGCCATGGTGCCACGTTGAAACCGTGAGCAACCACGGTTGCCAAGTAAATAAAAAAAATAATAACGGGTCCATTTGGCCCCATTGGGCTGGAAAGGGTTAAATCTATGTCTTGCATAATGTCAATGAAAATCATTGGATTTTGGAAAATTGCAAATGAAAATGTTCTACTTCATTTTGAAGCTTTTGGCAGATTGAGTTCAGCTGTGAGACTGGTGGTGTATGGGTTTCTTGAATTGTGTGCTAAATTTAAGAACCTGAGTACCAATGCCAGCTTGAGAAAAGAAAATGTTTGCTGGTTGGAAACACTTTTGTTGGTTGAAATAGCATTATAATATTGCCATTACAAACAATTCAGGAAAGTATGTGTGCTCTTGTAGTACCACTAGTTTGTTTGTGACTTGCTGTGATTGCCAACACAAAATTTAAATTAGTTTGCAAGTGCTGCTGTTACTATTTAAGCAATGTTGTAGTAAAGCCTGTTATTGTCTGAAAAAAAAAAAAATCATTAAGCAATTTTGATCATAAAAAAAAAGTCCAAAAAATGATGTTTTAATTCTCTTAAAATTATTCTATGAAAGTTCCTTGGAAATCTGGTAGGAGATTTAGAGTTGTGTCTGTGGTAAGGAATTCTCGTATTCATTGAATTCTTTTGGGAGTAGGAATATTGGAGAAAATATATTATTTCATTTTTTCCATTCAAAGAAACTATTGTATGTCCACTAACTATTTTAAAGACTTTGAATATTTAAGAACGAGAAAAAATTTACAAAATAATAAAATTTCTGATGATTGTTCATCGTGGTTCTTTGTTGTGTTCTTTTTTCTTTCTTTCTTTCGTTCTTTGATAAACAGAGGTCTTGTAACTGATTAGCTCAGGAGAGATCATAGATGTATTGCAATTGCTTAATACATTTAAATGCTTAAAGTAACTACACAGATCACAATATTTTTTAACCAGGTATGTTGCTATATAAAACTGATGTAAATGGTGAATGTTTAAATTTTAAAAATGTATTAATATCACAATCACAGAAAAAGTATTAAATGCCATTCTTTATAATATTTAAACTTTATTATTGTTATGAAATTAAAATAATTTTCATAATAGTCGTTAAACAAATTTAATAAATAAATATATAGTTGTTTGGTTAATTGGCTTAATAATTTTGAAATATTTGAATTTTCGAAAGTAATAAGTAGGCATTTGTGATTACAAAGAGATCTTTAAATACTTCACTATATGGATTTTGAGTATATTTTGTCTGTTATATAAATATAAATTAATTTCTTTTCAATCTTTAAGTATAAATGGTGAGACTGATTTCATTGCAGGAAATGGGGTAAATTGCAGATTACTTGAATTCCAACTTTATTTCATTTCTGCAGATAATTAACTGGTTGGTTATTTACAAATAAAGTGTAGTTTTGATATCAAAATATATGTTTCATTCTAACGTTTATATATCTAAGAGTTCATTTTTATTAAACTTTTGAGGATAAGTACTAACAATGCTGAATTCTAAGAACAGAATGCTTCTCCCTATTAGTGTCACATATTGTTTGTCAAATATATTGTAGGATAAGATAAAAATCAACAGATGAAACTTTGCTGCTTTGTGCTCAAGGGAACATTTAACATATTGTAGCTTTGGCTTACTAATATCTCACAAAATGTATGGTTTGTTAAGTTTTGTAGTCAACTTTCTACTAAATTTTATTACAGATGATAAAAATTGTGTTGCAGTTTCAGTAAAATTTGTATTTGCAGTAAAAAGTGTGCAAGGGCGGATCTGAAACCTATATAAGTTATATATACTTTTCTACCTTTAAAACTTTAATTAATGTTGTATTTATGAGGTTTACATTCTCCTATTAATTTTAAAGTATCAAGTCAAAAGGTATTGTTTGAATGAATTATCTTCTCTCTTACACTTGGACCACCCTTCTCAATGTGGCTTTATTCTCTTGTCATATTAATGTCTATAAATATGTTGTTCCTCTATTTAACACTTCATAGAAGAGAAGTATTTTGTTTATTACTCAATAGGGTGGTAAATTAATAGATATTGATTTTGGAGGGTGGGTTATGAGGGTTATCATTGTGCTGACGATTATATATTAATGCAAAACTTCTTTCTCTATGATGGTTTGGGCCTTGGCCCATTCTGGCTGTGTTTAACTGGTTTGATCCGCCCTTGTCCGTAAGTACTGTGTTGAGAATTTGTTTGTGAAAAATGTAAAATTTTAGTTTGCTTACCCTCCTTGTTTTAGACAGCAGATCTTTAGTTCTCTTTCTGGTTATTAACAGTTTTGTTTTGTTCACCTTCTTGGTTCTTCTTGTGCATGGGTTGCAGAGAGATACACACCTAGGAAAGAAAGTTCATGTAATATTCAGGTTTTATTTTGACAATAATTGTTTCACCCATGACTGATCTTGTACATTAATAAACAGTATTTACTATATCTTTTCTAGCAAGAAATAATTAACAAAATGCACTTTTGTTTGCTTTGCAATTCAGTACTCTTAAATCAATATGTTAAAATATAAATAATATGTTAAAATTCAAAATATCTGAAGTGGAAAAACGTACTGGAAAATGCTTTAGCGGTATTAATATTGATCTTATCACAACTTGTGTGTTGTCTTGTGGTTAGCAAAGTTTTTAGTAGTAGCACAATAGAAAGTTGCATATAGATTTTATATTTTTTTGATTAACTAATGTATTAAAATTGATTGTTCTTTCATGTTGACACCTCTTGTGTACCTCTTGTCTTCACTATTTCCCCTTCTTTTATTCCTGTTTTCTCTACTCGCTTTCTTTCCTTTCCTTTATATAAAAAAATTAATTTAATTTTTCCCAGGTTAAAAATTTTTTAAAAAAATTTTTTTTTTGTAAGTACTGTGATATCTACACATCAAGCCTTTTCTACCTTATTTTTAGATATTTATGTGACGTAATCTGTAAAAGTTACAGTGATCTGTAAAAGTGTTGAAAATTAGAAAAGATCTTGTTAATTTCAGATTTTCATGATTACTGCCTAGTTACAGAATAGGGGTTTTTGCAATGAAAATTTTTGTGAAATGAGACTGTAGTGCAAGGGCAATAGAGAGTATAAGAGTAATAAAAATGTTTGAAATGAATGTCCATACATCATAGATTAATTTTCTTCTTCAGCGTTCTACATTAACTCGTTAAAACTTCTAATATCATTAATTTAATGATGTTGGCAATGGCATTAGTAATTTAGCTTGTTTGTGTTTACTTTATTAATGTTTTGCTTTTACTTTGGCCCTGTGATATTACTTTGCCACAAAAGAAAAAGTAACTGGAGCATCTATGCTATGAGTCAATTTGTTTCAGATTCACATAGTACCTAGTGAAAATCCAGGTACTATGAAGATCAGATGTAATAAACTTGTAGCATGCATGTTTTTGTTTGGTTTTGTTTTGTTTTAGAACAAAATAATATTATATGGTCAAAGTACAGTAAACCATTTTTGGGCTAATATATTTTTACAATATGTGATGAGAATCATGATTAAAGTGTACTGAGTAAAATTACGCAGTTCATCATTTGATCGTCATTTTGGAAACTACGTATAAAATAGTTTGGAAATAAATGAGATTTTTTCTTTATAATTTATTACCTAATTGTGTAATGTTACATATTTCTGAAGTTCTGTCTTCAGGTACCAGAGTGTTGTAATACTTGAAGTTGTCAAACAAGGATGTGTGTTGACAAGGGTATTGCCTCTTCTTTAACTTTGATCAAATTGTAAATTCTATCTTCCAACACAAGAAAGTTCATTACCGTACTTCAGTGGATTGAAGCTTTGAGTGTATTTCTCTTTGAAAGGCCATTCATGTAAATGATACACTAAATCTCAAAATGCAGCTGATATGGAGGTTTTTGTTACTAAGCATGACATTAGTTTCCTACTTTGTCTTTTTTTTTTTATTAATATTATTTTTTCCTTTTTGTCTCATTGTTGGTGTCTGTAAACTGTGTTTGGACTAGTAAAATGTTCTAAAGCTTCAATCCTTCTCGATCTTGCCTTTCAAATAGTTTTAATAATTAACATTTGTTTTTATTTTCCCGCTACTGCTAACCTAGCATAGAGAAAGCATTGAAATGCTACAGGGAAAAAGGTGACAGAAAAACTTATTTTGCTGGGCCCTGGTAATGAAAAAGCGGATAAATCTTGCCACTGTAGAGAGTAAAACTCATTGTGCAGTCAGAATCCAAGTTTTGGGGGTCCTAGATACTGAAGAATTGATTGACGACAAAATGACCATCCGCCAGTCCGCAGGATTTTTACCAAAATCGATATTCTCCAATCGATCTGGCTGTTGCCATGGCCTCTTGAATATGAAACGGGTATTTTACTTTTGAGGAGTACTTGAGATGAAACACCTGGGTTATTTAAAGAAAAACAAAAACAATGGCACCAAAGTTTTCGATTAAATTTTGACCTCAAATAGCATAAAGAACACTTAAGAGAATGGTGCCAGACTTGTTATTGATGAAATCTCTGATTTTTTGAAAATTGCAAAAATTCAAATGACAGACAGAATTCCAGACAATCGAAATAATTGCAAATATGCATGAAAGGCACTTCATTTGAATTTGTTGAATTGGACTTCAGCTGAGGTGTGGGTGCTAGTAGGGCAGAAATTGAAAAATTTCAATATGAAACCATTAAGATGTGAACAGCAAAATTCTGTTTAATATTTTAACTACTCAAGTTCTTTAAAAAAAATGAGAAAAAAAAAAGCAGAACACCGAGATTATGAATTTAATGATTAAATTTACTATTTATTTTATTAAGTACTGAGCAATTTTACTTCAACTTTTCAAATTCATAAACTGTCCTTGAGAAACTTGTTGAATAACCTTAGTATGCTCATCATCTTGATTATTAATTTTGTCCTTGTTTAATTTTCCTTTCAAATCATTAAATTTTCCGTTCAATTGTAATCGTAATAATAATTTTTTAATTTCTTGTTTTACAGCTCGAGTTTTCAGATCATCTCCTCAGTTTGGTGTCACCCTCCTGACCTATGAAGTACTCCAAAGACTGTTTTATGTGGACTTTGGTGGATCGTAAGTATTTTTGGTGTTGTTGTTTTTCAACATTATGTTAATATCACTTTCATCTTTTCGTTTATCAACAATCCCGTGTGTTTTCTGTCGATTTGTTTGTGAACTTGACTTTTTATTGTGGTTTTACTCCTTAGTTAATTCACTGTGGGAATTAATTAATGATTAATTGTTACTGCGTGCTAGAGCAACAGAATGGCTATGGTGAGTTGTTTTCTAAACCCTTCCGTCCTCTTCCTCAGAATGTTGCAAAACTAAGTTTGGAGGGTTAAATTTAATGTAGTCAGTGCAACAAGGCAAAGAATAGAAGATTTCTATCTAAGTTTTGTAAATGTTTCACTAGTAAGCGAGTAAATAAAAAATAACATTTTCATTGAAGTAGCACAATTACACTTCCTATTGAGGCAGTGTGACTTTTCTGCTCCATGAGAATTTACATTGGGTCTTCTAATGTCATTGTTAGTTTTTTTTTATCTTGTGAGTTGTTACTTATTAGCTGTTATCCATTGTTTCCCATTTCTTCTTATCTCTTAAAAATTGTTTACTACATTTTAACATTAAATTATCGAACCTAGTGTTTTTATATAATAGTAGTTGTAATGATTTAAAATATCTTTATCAAATAGTAAAAACTAAATATAATACTTTCTACTTCATTTCTCTTATTAGAATACTTGTTCCATTTTAAATGATGTTAACTTTCATGCGTTTTCATGTGTTGTGTGATTTTTATTTTTTATTTTTTTTTTTTTAAAGACAAAATTTGCAAATATTTGATTTGTTTCTCTTGCGTGCTGAAAAAGAGAGAGAAAATTCAGATCTGTTTATGTGGCAACTTATTCTTGGAGTAATTATTGTATATATTGTAATTTATTCTTGTTTGCTTTTATGTGTCTGATATTGTCCTAATAAATAACCAAATAATTGAATAATCATACTTTAATGTGAATCATTCTTGTGATGAATGTAAACCTGTACTACTTAAAATAAGTTAGGATGTGTACTGTCTTTGTGTTAAATTGTATTGTAGCTTCAATATTTACATTGTTTTTAAAAGTTTTGATTCTGCTTCAATTATTTTAAACAAATTCTAAACAGTTAATGTAGATTACAAAAAATGATGCTGTTGGTAAGGTATGCTATAGTTGCGTAGCACAACAGTTGTGGAAGTTTGAGATTATAATATATTCCATATCGTCTGAGAAAAAAATAGAACGTTGCAAAGATTGATTACATATTTTCATTTTAAAAAGTTGGTTGTATTACAAAACAACAATTATATTGTTTGTTTGAATTACTATTCTTTGACTTTCAGACGACCAGCTGGCTCTGAACAGCATCTACCTGCCACTGGAGTTGCAGACGAGATGAAATCTACAAATCCTGACCACATCGGTGGCTACCAAGTTGCAAGACCAATATTTGCTGGAATAGAATCAAAATTTGGTCTATGCTTACCAAAGTTCCGTGTAGTGAGTTCGTAATGAGGTATCGTGCTGTTGTTCGTGTTATTTATGAATTTTACTGATATTGAAGGAGTGTTCATTTGGCAGTGGAGCAATTGAAACGGTAGGGTTGAACTTCACATGGTTATTGTTGCAGTGTGCAATAATAACAACAAGTGTTAAAAAGATAAATTGTGAAGAAAACAGTGTTGGTGGTTTTGAAATGTGTACATATAGTTTAGAGACTTTCAGGCAACACTTTCTTGTTGATCATTTTAATGATCATAGAAACTTTGAAAAGTACTTCTAATACTGTCTGGCACTGTGATTTGTAATTGTAAAAAGACACCATCTGTTCATCTTGTTATTTTCCAAGTAATTATCATAATTATAAATAGGTATGTGAACTTGGGCTGTACATAAAACCGTCGGACATTCAAAAGCTGCACAAAGCTGTGTTAATGTAAACCCTGAGAGAGGTATGCTCTGTGTTCCAATCGTTGCTAGTAATAATTCACTGTAAATAAGATGTGAAAGATCCAACTGTAGTAAATGTATTGCCTCTTGTATAGAAATAATTTAGAATATAAATTAATTTTTAAACAATTTTTGTCTTTTGCAAATCCCTCACTTACTCCTTACTTTTTAAAGCTAATATTAGCAAGTTTGTAGTTGCTTATTTCTTTTAGTTTTCATGACCCTTTTGTTCGCAATTCCTTATGTAGAAGTTTTTCTGTTTTTATTTTCTTCTTTAACCCATTCGAGGGTGAAGATAGGCACTGCCCCTGTCCTCTGCCTCCCCACGTTGTTCTGACCGAAGATGGGCAGTGACCGTCCCATACTTTTTGTTGTATTTCCACATTTCCTCAATAGATGGCTATCATGTCATTATTACAGAATGTGACCTTAAGCATGTAGAAGTTCCTTACTCAATACTGATTGTTGTCCATTGATATTAGGTTCTCTTTGAATGTTTTTCTAAACATGCAGGTTCATGTTGACTTAGCTATCATGGCTGCTGCAAGGCTTTTGGAATCGAAGGGTTGAGAATTATAAGGGCACTAACTGTGTTTTCACTATTTTACAGTACAATGAAAACAAAGTTCGTAAATTCTGTATCTCACTTAATACTTTAAAAATGCATAAGAAATTCACTGAAGGGAAACTGTGATAGGTTTATTTGTAAAACATCTATTTAACAACTGCCAGGAACTTTATTTGCCTCTTTAAAATAATTTTTATTCTAACCTTCTTCCTTCATGATCTTCAAATTCTGGTTTGCATTTTCCCTAGAAAAACTTATTACAGGGCCTTGGTAACAAAAAAGTGAATAAAACCATTTGCTAAATTTAGGAAAAAAATCCTCTTAACATGTGGTGCAGCTGGAATCCATGTTTTGTGGGTCCTTGAAACCAAACAATCGAATAAGAAAACGTGTCCGTCCGTGTATGAACACAGACAAAATTCAAATTTTTTTCAGCGTCTTCCTATAACTAAAATTATTAAGATAGAATTTTTTCCCATAATGAAATCTGTTCTATTCTCAAGACATTGCAGAACAACTTTGCTACCTAAGAAAAATAAAAACTTGTAGTTTTAAATTATGTGATTCTGAGTTATTTCAAATATTTTTTTAAATACTGTCTTCAGAAAATCTGTGGCCAAATATCAAATATATTATTTTAATAGTGACGATAATTTCCTGTTATTAATAAAAATAATTCATGCTTCCTATTAGCTGCAGCAAAGAGAGTACACCTAAAATCCTACAGAGCGCTAGTTGTGGGATCACATCAACAGATAGTATCCTTGTAATATTTTGGCCCAAAGGGGTGTTCAAGATCATTATTATCACATTTGGGGGTTTCAGATCTGAGACAGATGAAAACCAAATCGCAGACCGTATTCTATGCACAAAATACAATAAGAAAACATGTTTATCTCAATTTTGTCAAAATGCCAGATAGTACCCTTATAATTCTCAACCCTTCAATTAAGTATTTGTGGAATTGGGAGATTTTGTGGAGTAAGTGACAGATGTTTTGAATGACAGTGATGAGGAATTATAGAATGATGAAACAGGTGATATTGTTGACGGGTAAAAATAAAAAATTAAATTTATCACACTGAAAATAAATATTAAAATTGCATTTGTATTCATTTTTCATGCAAATTAATTAATTACAAACATATAGTAAAAAAAAAAAACTTTATATATTTATTATTAATATTACTATTTGATGCAATGGTGTGACGCTGGAATAAACTTGCCTCCAGGGGCCACAGAAATTTCAAAAAAATTCAGCCTGGAGTGGATTAATGGGTTTTATGATCCTTTATGCAGAGTCATTGCGGACACTATTTGGGCACTCACTACAGAGCACTTGCCACTAACACCACATAGACACTATGTAGGTGGTGTTGCTGCTGTCTGTATGTAATGTTATCAACATACCAGTGGCAATGCCTCTAACAATGCATAATATGACCTGTGGGCTAATGACAGTCAAGTTTTGCCTTCATAGTATATTCGATAATCATGTTCGACACTATGACTACTACTGAAGATATGCTAGGAAGGGAAAGGATGCCAGTTTGGCTTTTTCAACATTTACTCAGATCCTTGATAAAACATGTGGTACTCGTACTTTCAGAATTTATTCGACAACAGTTCATACTTTGTTGTATTATGAATACATATTATAATATTGCAACTTCTGTCCTATGAATTCTTCAGCCATTTCGTGTACAAAAAACCTGATCATATAAATCATGGAATTTTAGAAAACAATCTGTACCTCAATTCTTGAAACTTCAAATGTTTTAATAGAAAGGTCAAGATAAATTAATAAAAGTGGTACTTCTGCCTTTCATATCAGTGTATTGTTCTCTTATTCTTAAGAAAATTGCATTGCAATGCATTGCATTGTACTGCCCTATTGCACTGCATTGAATCATATTGCTCTGTATTGCATTCCATTGCATTGCACTGGACTGCACTGCATTGCACTGACTGCACTGCATTGCACTGAATTGCAATGCAATGCAGTAAATATAGTTGCATATGCAATGCAGTTAATATAATAAAAATACTACCAATTCAACTAGAAAACCCGTAGAGAATGTTGTTTTAAAATATAACGATATAAATGTGAACGATCCGGCAACAGTGGCTAGTCTCTTTAACCAATACTTTTCGAGAATTGCTGCCGATCTCACTAAGGGTCTTCAGGCACAAAATTCAAAAACAGACAGTTCACCCAAAATTTTAGACACAATGTTCGTTTCGAAACTTCTTCCTATGAAATTCTCAAAATAATCGTAAACTAAAAATAAAGTCGGTTTAGATGAATTCCCGGATTCTTTGTTAAAGACTTGTGCTATGCCATTATACACCCGTTAACTCACATTTTAATGCATCTTTATGCACTGGAACGTTTCCAGATATTTTCAAAACAGCTAAATTAAGCCGCTTTTCAAAAAGGCAACAAACATGAAATTCAAAATTATCGCCCATTTCTCTTTTATCAGTCTTTTCAAAAATATTAGAGAGACTTTTTACATACGAATGGAAACCTTTCTCACTAAACACGACGCGCTTTCAGATTGCCAACATGGATTTAGAAAATCAAAATCAACGGAAACAGCTATATTTCTTTTCTTAAAGATGTCGCCTCATCATTGGATCAAAACGAGGCACCTATTGGATTATTTTTAGATCTCTCAAAAGCTTTTGACGTCATTGATCATGACATTTTACTTTCAAATTACCTTCATATGGAATTCGTGGTATTGCTCTAGATTGGTTATGTTCGTACCTTAAACAACGATCTCAGAGTTGAAATACCTTACTGGAATGATGGAACATTACGTACGCACCTTTCCGACTCTTTGCCCGTTGCATGTAGAGTTCCTCAAGGATCGATTTTAGGCCCTATTCTGTTCTACTTTACGTAAACGATATGCCTCGACGATTCGTAACGGAAGAACGGTTCTCTTGCGGATGATACGAACATCCTTTGCAATAAAGAAACAGTAAATAGTACAATATCAGATGTTTCAAATTGGTTCCGAAATAACAAATTAATAGTAAACGAAAGAAAACGGTTTTAATGCAGTTTTCCATTTCAAATAGACAATTCTGTGCCCCATTGAAATGAACAGTGTACCATTGACTGATGTTAAGGCAACAAAATTTTTAGGTCTCTCAATTCAGTCAAACCTTAAATGGAACGTCCATTTAAATGAATTGAACACAAAATTAAGTTCATTATGCTACGCGTTCAGAATTCTTGCAAATTCAGTCAGCCTTCATACTGCTCGTTGTGTATACTTCGCGAATGTTCATTTCCGCCTGAGATATGGCATAATATTCTGGGAAATACATCTTATATCTCCCAGACTTTTAGATTACAAAACGAATTGTACGAATAATAACCAAATCCCACCCACGTGATTCATGTAAGCCTCTCTTCATTAATCTAGAGATTCTACCATTACCGTGTCTTCTTATTTACGAATCAGTGGTTTTGTAAAAATGACTTGCTCAAGGGCAGAATATTTTTCAGAAAATGCCGAAGTCTATTACTATAACACTCGACGTAGAAATCATATTCATCAGGTGACAGTATCAACAGCTCATTACAAAAACTTCACACACAATACATGTACATTATTTTACAACACTTTGCCAGATGACATTAAACGATTAAATTCGATAGAAAAGTTTAAATCCCAAGTGAAATCGTTTCTGCTGCATAACTGTTTCTATACAATTAGAGACTATACTGAGCATCACAAGAAAAGTAACATTAATTTTAAAATGATACATAATGCTATATTTACCATTTGAACTGTATAAATGAGTATAAACAACCTGTAACAACTATTGTACTACTGCTTCCGGGTCAATGACCCCCATCTCGATCAGGTTTTTCGTCCAGTTTCCTGATCCATTGAGCAAATGCTGAGATGGCCCTTGTTTTGCTTCTGGACATAAATGTAACTTCATTTCCTGTGCACGTCTTCTAGAATTCAGTGGAAATACAATTATTCAAATTATCGTTTCCATGTTGTCGCGGCAGGAAGTAATAAGAGCAAAATTTATTGCTTATTTATCCTTGAAAATAGATTTTACTACATAGAGTTTTGTTGTTGTTGTTTTTTTCTCCTTTGAAAATTCAAAATTTAAGTAGTATATGACTTGGTGTAGGGATCACAGAATTTTGAAAATGTGACACAATTCACTTTTCCCATAGCACGTCATACGCAGTTTTTAACTGTTTTTGACGAAAATAAATAAATAAATAAATAAAAATAAATAAATGCAATGCAATGCAATGTAATGAGGTCCGGGCGAGGGGGGCATGGGAGGTTAAAGATACCCCAAAGATCTAGACTTTTTGTTTGTTCCCTTACTTTATTTGGAAAAATTAATTTAATTACAGTGAAACTACGTTTATACGTTTCTCACGTGTATACTTTTTTTTGTCAGTCCCGGATAAATTCCTATAACTCCCATGCTTTATTATTTCAGTTACGCGTTTTACGTTTATATGTTTTCCACACTTATACGTTCATAATAAAAGTCCCTTTAAGACCTTAACGTTCAAATGACCCCGGTGAGGCGCGGGACAACCTGCGCCGTGAACCCGGAACTTGTTTGTTATACTCGAGTCGGCGCGCTCCAGAGCTCTCTCGCGGACCGACCTGTCGCTCGGCCTCTGAGGCGACTTCCCGTCAATGAAACTTGTATTATAGAAGCTCGATTCGGCCTAACTGAGGGGCCAAGACCTCGCGGCCCCGCAGGGTGGTAGCGCAAAGTCGGTTCCCGGGCCACCTTCGGCAGCGGAACGTGCGTACGGGAGCGCTCGGAGTCTCAGGAGGTGGCGCTAGCTCCGAGGGAAGGTCGAAAGCGTCCCTGGAAGAGAGTAACGACGTAGATGACCAATTGGTGAGAAAATTTGTGCACTGACTGTCCCACTCTGAAGGCCCTTTTGCTCGACATAACATATGAGAACCTTAACGTAGCGGCGTGGTACAAGCAACTAATAGCGTTTTCCATTCGTTGCACCGAAACCCACCCTAGTGCAGGGCAAAAACGTCATCGCTCCGCAACAGTGCTGTCCCACACGCGTGAAGGGCAGCTACGAATGAAACGGATTCTGGAACTGAGTCGGTGCTTGTGCACTACGCAGTGAGATTGTTCTTGGCCTGTCACACTGATGGAACTCGAAAAATAATAATTTTCAATTCTGATCATTGTTATATTTTTTATGAAGTCTTTTGGTAGTTCTTACTTCAAAATTAATAAATTATTAACGTGTGATTTCTTTATTTAAAAACTACGAAAACTTCAAATGCTTCTACCCTTACCGCTCTTCCACTCCCCCGTAAATGGTGCCAGATCTTCCCCCACGACATTGAATCGAATAGAACAAGTTAGACTGGTCGTTGCTAATTCCTTTGCACGCTAAAACAATTAAATGGAATGATAATCTGGAATCTATTTGGTTTTATAACAATGAGATTAGTTACAATGACGATACCATGGTCGTATTGCTGCTATTTGGATTGACGGCAGGGCGCCATCGTCAGCGCATGCGTATCTACTTGGGCACTCATCAAGATCAGGAACATACTAAGCAATGAGCATTGTCCTGTCAAGGCCAATTGCCTACAACCCGACAATTGCGTAGCATCTGAAGGCGACATCGCGGCGTTATCGAGATCACAGTTCACCTTCCACCTTATGACTGGTTTGTTAACAGCATACTTTGTCAGTACAAAACATTACGACAATCGAGTTTAAAAAACTGATAATGAGTTGCAGCAAGTGTAAGCTCCGTGCAAACTTCCCTTGCACCTTTGACCTCGTAATTGATCGTGATTAATTAGTGGGAAGTTGCTGATTGTACAACGAGCACATTATACACTTACAGTTCACTGATTTAATCACACTGAGACTTCCCAATGTCGTTGCT
Source organism: Teleogryllus oceanicus (assembly GCA_964035755.1). Classification (NCBI taxonomy): domain Eukaryota; kingdom Metazoa; phylum Arthropoda; class Insecta; order Orthoptera; family Gryllidae; genus Teleogryllus; species Teleogryllus oceanicus. The sequence continues at coordinate 1,574,062 of CAXIVR010000002.1, forward strand.
TGCCAATGTCAAGGTATTTATTGGTTTACTGAATTTAACACAGAATGTAAAGAACTTACTGATTCATATTAATTACAAAGCGGAGTAGCAAGAATGTGCGCTGTATGGAATTTGCTCTGCGACGGGTGACTTGGCCGGGCTTGTTGGGGGAAGGGACGAAGTGTTTGCGCCACGGTGCACCGCCAGCCAATTAGCGATGAGATTGCATAAGATTGCAGTTTGATATTTTTGAGAGTTACGCAGAGTAAATACTAAAAAGAATAATAATTAATTGAATACAATTTTTGTTGAGGTGTTTCTTGATCTGAGATTACTGCTGAAGTGTTTTCGTCTCTTTTTAATTTAAACAAAACTCATGAACTTCTATGTTATATTGATTCTTTTAATCCTTGAACATTAGCCACAGTATTAAGAATATACAATAACTTTGTTGTTACAATCTTATGAGTTCGTCTTGCTCAGCTCAAGAAAATACGTCCTTCTTGACATCTGGAATATCTTTAACTAGTAAACATTTTATTCGTTCACATGGCAACGAGTATTAATTATTGATGTAAGGTAAATATTTATTAAAAGTCTCCATTGTACTGAAGCATCAGTACACTGCATAATGTTTCATTGTATTTTTCTGAGAAATGTTGCAATGTAGCGCGCAGCTGCGCGAGCTGAGGCGAGCGGCGGCTGCCGGAAACCGCGTGGGACTGTTTCTTGAAAACCCGAGTCGTAGGATGGGCGGTTAGAACGTCGTTGCGACGTTATGAGAATCTTCAAGATATAATCAGAATTGCGTCGAAAGACGTGCATGGCTGATACAACAAATAGCTAAATAAATCATTATTACATGATTAAATTATGTATATACGAGGCTGCCCTGGTGGCATGCATGACAAAGCGTGTGAATTGAAAAATACAAATTTATAAATTTGTGAGCTGCAATAATTGGAGGTTTGCTCTAACATATATATCCAGGAATCAGGCATGTAATCGAGAGAAAAAAAAACAGTTCGTAACAAACATCAATTTATTGTTCCTATAAATACAGTAGACAACCAGCAATTCAAAAATAATTTCAAGCACAGTTAGTAACCGCGAGATGTCCCTCAGAATGCACAAGTCACCAGCAGTCCACTCTGCGTTTACTGAAAACTGACAGACTTTCCTGAAGTCGACAACAGTCACTCACAGTATAGACTGTGAGTCATAAATCACATGACGCACTTAACCAATACCTTCTATTACTAGTAATAGAAGGTATTGACTTAACTCGGGGTAGCTTATCACCTCAACACTTCGACTGCCGCTCCTCTCCTACAGTACCGGCAGCGTGTAAGTATCTCGGACAGTTCTCTCGCCGAGTGCTGCGGTACGTCATGTGACCTGCTGTCAAGCAAGGAGGATTTGTTTACTTTCTTACAGCCATCGCTGAAGCGTTGCCGCTCGCTTACAGTAACGCTGAAGCGTTGCCGCTCGTTTGAGAAATCTGCTTTGGAGAAAGTTATGAAGATGATATCAAGACGTGTCAGCCTGTCAGTAAGTGTTAATGTTTTGAGATTTAATTTATCTGTGATGTAGGGGTGCCGTGTGCGTAATAATGTCTGGCAATATCGCATTGAACTGTCAGAGTCGCATATATTGTGATGTCGTTGGGAACACAACAGTAATCACAGACACGAACTTCAGATATTTACATATTTATTAATAAGTATTTACAAATAAATAGTTTGATCCGTTATGTACAGCTCTGATAGACCCTATTCCCCGATCGCAGGAGTGATCCTTAAAATATGCGAATCCGCCTGACTCGTGGCCCTCGCCACTCCTCAGCGAGCTTACGCGCACAGCGTAGAGCCCCGGCGACCGCAGTCACCTGTGGAAAAAATGTTCCACAGCGGCGTCCCAACACATAGGTTGCCCTACGAGCGTAGCTCGTCTCCCCACCGCTCGTTTAGCTCGCGTAGCTCGTCTCCCCACTCCCCACCGGGGCAAGTTTTGTGCGTTCGCACGAGGTTTTCACTCAGCTCAAAACCCACCCCCGCGCTTTGCGCTCTCGCTTATATACTTTCCAGACCACGTGGCACGCAACGTCATCATGCTTTCACACGAATTTACTAGTGCGTACAGCGAATGAAATCTAAACTGCCGCGCATAAGTTCGGAATATTTCTCCCAGTAAGTATTTGGAACTTTCACCTATTTTTAGGACGCTACGCCTGGTATTTTAAAGCTACACGGTTTCCCAACAGATTACCGCATAGAAGTTGCCAGTTCTTTACCTCGACATCTTCCCGCTCGCCATCAGTTAACCTTGGGGTTTTCGGTCGCTCGCCGCGTCGCTTGACTGGTTCGATGTTCCACGGTTATACCACTTCCTTCTCCCGATCTCAGGATTCCGCCACTCGTCCAAATTCCAGACCCTTCTCTCGATCTCTGGCTCGTATCATCCACGTATTTGGTCCAAGTCATCGCCTACGCTTGGGTCTTCACTGGAGTCGTCCTTCTTCCGCGTGCCGTGTACCCGTTGTTCGCGCTTCCAGATTTGAATAACTAACGTACTTGAATTGTATACTTCTAGCACTCGGCCGACATACCACACTTTGAGCGTGCGTGGTCGTGGCGTACAAAATTAAATGCTGGATTTCGTTTAGAGTTCTTCTGCGCGAATTTATTTCAATTATGAAACTATTTCAGGTTCAAGCAATCACACGCTTACTTTCTCGCGTAATGTTAGTGCTAACACTGTACATGCACTTCACTCTGAATTCTATCACTCTTATTAACGCGTTTCTTAAATCAGTTTTAACTAAGCAAGTTAAAATATACTCCTGCACTAATCAGTGACTATCGCCGAAGAATTAGGTTGAGTCACCGTCGCTGTCGAAGTCGAAAGAGAGCTCTCCCGAAGCGCGTCGCGGTATTTATGAGACTCCGCCTGGGGAAATTTCTGGAGGGGTGAATTTTCTCCTCCTGCGCGCCCTCTCAAGAAAAATATTATCCGTAACTTCGGAGTGCGAAAACCTGCGGGTAGATGTCGCTTTCTCGGACCATCGCTCCGCCGCGTACTCTATTTCTCTGTGTTCTGGACTTTTCTCGTGGCTTATGGTGGCGTTACGGGTTCGTATAATCCCGTGACGTCACTATATATATATATATATATATATATATATATATATATATATATATATATTCTAACACACCCCACGTACTACCTTCCACAGATGGTGAGGGCGTGATAGAATGGATGCTCGTGAAGCGAGCTTAAAATTCCCAGGAAGCAGGATCTTTTGGGTATGAGAAAGGTCTGAACCCTTGACACAATGAATCAGATAAAATACGAATAAAATGAGCATATATTTAATGAAAACAATTATAGCGACGCAATTTTATAACAGGATAATGCACTTTAAGTAGTTGGTCAGTGAAAAAACAAAACAAGGCAAAACAAAAACAAAATTAGCGTCACCTCGAATGCCTGAACGCACTTTCACCAACTATAATTTACAATTTGCTCATTCCTCTTTCTGAATTTTCATCTACCAAATTATTTTACTCTTTTTACTCTCTAGTTTTTCCGTGCACGGCTTTTAAAATGAATTTTACACTTGTTTTAAGGAATCCCGTTCACAGGTGCTAGCCTTGGGCTTCGCACTCACTATAACACTGAACTTTGAAGAGAAAAAAAAACAATAAAACGTAATATTCACGTTACTTAAATCTGACACCTTTACATACCACAGAAAGCAATTACTTTTAACACTATACAATAAACTGACTTATACAGATAATATCAACTGTACAACACGTGAAAATCATGAATTATTTAAATAAAATTGTACAAGGTATGGGCTCTTTGAATGAATTCAATAACATGTGCAGTAATTGAACTTGAAACTACCACTCACATCGTTCGGAATACTTCTCTCAAATATTCTGGACCTTTCACCCACTTTTAGCACGAGTTATCGTGTATTTTAGGGCTATTCTCTTTCCCCAACTGATCGCCGCATAAAAGTTGCTAGCTCTTTTACCTCAACAGCTCCGCATCGCTCGCCTGTAGGTAACCTTGGGAATTTTCTGCCGCTCGCCCCGCGCTGCCACCGTCTTCGCTTGCTATCCCACGACGTTACCAATTTCCCTCCCTCGAACTCTGGACTCCGCCACGCCTCCAATTTCCACACTCTTCCCCCGTTATCAGGACTCGTACGATTCTCGTTCCAGTCCAAATCTTTCTCACCTTAGCTTCGCTATTCCTGGGGTCGTCCTTCTTCTTCTGCCGCGCCTCGTACAAGTTTGTTGGCGCATCCAGTCTCGAATAATTAATGTTGCTGAAGTTATGCTTTAAATGCTCGACCGACCTACCACACTTTGTGCGTGTGTGGTCTCAGCGTGCAATATGAGATGCTGGATTTAGTTAATGTCCTTCTGCGCGAATTTCTCAAATTTGAATTATTTCGGAGTCAGTCACTTCACTTGCTCTCTCAAATATTGTGAATGTTAATGCGAAGAATGTTCGTGCACTCCACTTCTTAATTACATCACTTTCGAAGATACGCTTCTCAAGCTAACTTTTAACTACCAAGTCAAAATAAACTCAAGATAATCACTCAAACTCTAATAAACTCAAAATAAACCAAGTCAAAAATTGGAGTCATTTTTGAGAAAAATTTGAAAATGTTAAAGACCTCACGTAAAGTAACCTCAAAATCAATGCTATCAAGTTACAATAGCCTCAGAACTCAGTCTAGTTACCGTCGCTGCTACAATCAAAGAGAGCTCAGTCTAGTCGCCGTCTCTGCTGCAATCATAGAGAGCTCAGTCTAGTCGCCGTCGCTGCTGCAGAGTTCCTCCGAGGCGCGCCGCGATAATTATGGTACTCGCGCCTGGGGAAATTTTTAGAGGGTGAATATTCTCCTCTTTTCGTGACCACCCGGAAAAACATTATTCACTAGTTCGGGCGTCAGAGTTCGGAAAGCTGTGGGTAGATGGCGCGTTTACAAGCCATCACTCCGCCGCGTACCCTACTCCTCTCTGTTCGTGGGCTTCTTTTCGTAGTTGATAGTGGCGTTATGGGGGTTGTCTAATCCCGTGACGTCACTATATATATATATATATATATATATATATATATATATAATCACAATTATTTCATATTCACACAATTTACGGGAGACACTGAAAATCCTTGGTTCAAATTCTAATCCATGCCATTACTGTGATTTATGATCTGAGAAAAAATAACTATACAAAATTGGAGTCATTTTTGAGAAAAATTTGAAAATGTTAAAGACCTCACGTAAAGTAACCTCAAAATCAATATATTCCTTTCTTATTCCCGAGTGCAGTAAGATCGATTGAGAATATAAATTTCGGAGAAAATCGTCAGAGCGGTTTCGGCTCTAAGTTTTGTCCTGACGTTTTGCTGACAGCCAATTGTTCGGTAACGAGGGATCACATAAGTAGACTCTGTGTACACAAGTAGGGGAAATAATTTACTACATATAGGAACAAGAATTATCCACTGAAAAATATCTGATTCTGGTAGCATTTTTTCTCCTGAATTCAAATATGATATCGGTTTTTCTCCATCACGCAAGGTTTCTGAGAGACAGGCATTTATGTTTTCAAACAGTTTAATATTTTCCACATTCTTGAGTACACTACATTCAAACATTCGGACTCACCTAAAAAGTCAGAAATGACGATTTTCTGCTGTATTGCTTGTGGAGCATCCCTCTTGATGGTCGAACAATAATCGGCCAGCATATTAGGATTCCATTTGCCTTGATACCTCTTTTCTATAGCTGAAATCTCCTGATGAAAGCGTTCCCCGTGCTCATCGCTCACTGCGCCAAGATTTTCCGGGAAGAAATCTAGGTGCGAGTGCAGGAAGTGTATTTTAAGGACATATTACAGCCCAAATTTTAATAAGATGTTATAAGATCATTGACAATATCACGGTAATTTTCTGCCCGTCGATTTCCCAAAAAACTGTGAGTTACTTTCTTGAATGCTTGCCAAGTTGCTTTCTCCAGTGGATTCAATAGTTCCTCAAACTTCTCATCATGCATTAGTGATTGTATTTGTGGACCCACAAATATCCCTTCTTTAATTTTCACTTCATTAATGTTTGGAAACTTCTGTTTTAGGTACATGAAACCAGGAGTATTGCTCATGGCTTTCACGAAATTCTTCATTAATCCTAGTTTGATATGTAACGGAGGTAGATACACATTTTTAGGATTACACAATGAGTCATGTTTCACATTTTTCTGTCCAGGAATGAATGATTCGCGTTTAGGCCATTCTTTTCTGGTGTAATTGTTTTTTCTGTCCCTACTGTCCCGAAGACACAAAAAACAACAGTACTTTGTGTAACCAAGCTGCAGATCAAGAATAAGTGCAATTACCTTCAAATCACCACAAATATTCCATTCATACACTACATATTGAAGCTTTGTCAATATAAATTGAAAGTTTTCATATGTTTCTTTCATACTAGCAGAGTGAGCCAGAGGTATTGATGGGAATTTATTTCCATTATGCAGAAGCACTGCTTTTAAACTTACTGTGGAGAAATCAATGAACAAGCGCCATTCTGTTGGATTATGTTCAATACAAAATGTCTCCATAAGAGAAGAAATGTCATTGCAAAACACTAAGCCATTTTCTTAAGATAAATTTCTTTAAATAGAGAATGACGACTACGATAAGTGCAAATCTTTGTATTCTTTTGAAGAAGATTCCATCCTTTTAGCCGGGACCCAAGCATTTCAGACTGGATTTTGGACTGGATTTGGTCTCGTGTGAGATCGTTAATATCTTCTTGAGTCAACAAATGAGGCTCAGATGAACAGGTCTGTTCAAAAGTTGTATTATCAAAATCTTTTTCTTCTTCTTCCTTACTTCCATGGAAATCTGAGCTCTCTTCGTCTAATGTCACATGTTCTGGTGGCTTTGGTATGGGCAATTCTTCGTTGTGTGGAACGGGTCTCATTGCAGATTGCAAGTCAGGGTACACCACTGTACCTTGTTTTGATTTTGACGTCATCCCTTTAATGTATGTTAAGCAGAAATAACAGTCAGAGGAGTGACCTTTGGGTTCCCTCCAAATCATAGGGATAGCAAATGGCATGTGGCGTGTGCCATTCTTCCATGCAGTTAGAAGCCTACTACATGATAAACAACAGATATGTGGGGCCCAGGTCCTTGTTTGGTCCCCCACTTTACACCCAAAATAAAGTTCATAACACTTTTTTACTAATGGAGTAAGGTTTCGCCTTTGGGACTTCAGCGTCACTTCACCACATATATAACAAAAGATGTTATGATAATTTAAACAAACTCTAGGCATTTCGTAACTTACAACAAAGTAAAATCCAGGCACAAAGCACTCACAATTAAGTGTTTACTAGTTCACTGCTATCTCCCAACTGACATCGTTCGAATTAATGCGTGCTACCCTAGAACATGTTTGTGCCTGTTTGTGCAGGTTTGAACTTGCACAACAGTAGCAATGGTACAATTTGAGTTAGCAGATTTGGTTCCATCACATTTACAATGCTTGAAGAGTTTTAATTTTACAATGGAAAAATGGTCGTTTATTAAAATAATTTAAAACCATTAATTGAAATAAAAATTTGAAATTAAAAAAACTGTGGTGATGGATAAATTCCGAATACATATTGAAAACACAATAAAAAACTGCATTAAGTACAACTATTGGTACTCATGAGACAAAAATCATGTTGACCAGTGTAATTAGAGCCTGACACAACGCATTCTATTTTCGATCGTTGTCGACGGCTAGCTTTCGCAGTCTCAGAGGGCGCGCACGCTCCTTATCTGCCTGAGAAATCTATACGTGTGTTTGTCTGTCTGTCTGTCTGTCTCTGTCTCTTTCTCACTTTCTCTTTTTTTCTCTCTTTCTTTTTCTTTCTCAAATCGAAACTGTCGTCACCACTGATTCTCGGAGTTGCGTGCTATGCGTGGTTTGTTCGTAGTTTCGGGTTTCGCTTGTGATAAGAACAATGAGCTCTCTTAAAAGAGACAAAATAATGTAAAGAATTTTAATATCAACCTAATGGTATTACAACAGCAGAAACATATCATTTTATTTATTTTCAATGGTCTCTCAATATTCGACGAGAAATTCTCTGTTAAAAAAAAGGTTTTAAAGAATTAATTTCGAAGAACATATTTCGTTAAGAAAACTCTATCTCATCAACATTTAAATTGTATGAAGAGCGATACAAATGTGTACTTTTGCAATTTTCAAAAATGCAAAGTTCAACGAAAATGTAATCTTGATCTGGGCTGTCCGGGTGACGCCGCGTCGAAGGGTGCCGACGTTTCAACCGACATATCGCGGTCCTCTTCAGGGCTGTACTGCGCCAGGACGTTGGGCGCTCTGGTTTATATAGAGGATGGGCCTATCACAGCCTGCCCCATCCTCTATGTAAACCAGAGCGCCCAACATCCTGGCCCATCACAGCCTGCCCCATCCTCTATGTAAACCAGAGCGCCCAACATCCTGGGCCCATCACAGCCTGCCCCATCCTCTATGTAAACCAGAGCGCCCAACATCCTGGGCCCATCACAGCCTGCCCCATCTTCTATGTAAACCAGAGCGCCCAACATCCTGGGCCCATCACAGCCTGCCCCATCCTCTATGTAAACCAGAGCGCCCAACATCCTGGGCCCATCACAGCCTGCCCCATCCTCTATGTAAACCAGAGCGCCCAACATCCTGGGCCCATCACAGCCTGCCCCATCCTCTATGTAAACCAGAGCGCCCAACATCCTGGCGCAGTACAGCCCTGAAGAGGACCGCGATATGTCGGTCGAAACGTCGGCACCCCAGCCTTCGACGCGGCGTCACCCGGACAGCCTAGATCATGACTCTGGCCGCGGAAGCCTACGATATCAGAAAATGGAATCTTTTTTTATAAACTTCCTGTGTCTATTTGAAAGAAAAAAAATGAAAAAAACGAAGATTTTTCAGAACATTTTGTTTATTTTTTATTGCACGAAAAATTGTATGAAAGCTATTCATTGTTTCAAAAATTGTAAATTTTGTTATAGATCTAATTTCAGGAACAGATTACCTTGACGGAAAAATCATCATCAATATTGTAGTTGAAGACGCCGAAAAAATTAATTTTTGTAATTTTTGACAACGCAGGTAATTCAACAAAAATGGGACCTGTGCCATGCTATAAGGGAATTTAATTTGACTAATTTTCTACATTGTACTGAATAAACTATGTGCCTTATGTATAAAGTACAATCTGTGCACATTTTCTCGAGCTTGCTATTACTTGAAGCGAAAATTACGCGAATATTACTTGTATTTTCAAAACATTCTACCTACCCTGTGACCTTATTTAAAAATTCAGTGATTTCTTTGAACAAATTTCATTAAGGAAAACAATATTTATCATCAATATTGTACTTTTCCAATGTTATGTTTTGCAATTTTTTCGAAAATACAGTTCATCAAAAATGAGACCTGGATATGCTACCATGTTCATTTAAAATCCAACATTAATTTCACACGTTTTAATACAAAGATAAGAATGCTTTCCATTTCCCAACATTACAACATTGCCCCGAACCCGCTAACACCTCCAACCAGCCAGGGTTAGTCAGTATTTAAATACTTATTGTAATATTCCATGATTCCCCCCAAGAATAAGGCACAAGTCAAAGAATAAATAGAAAATGCATAACATTAACATGAACTGTAAAAACAGATGAAGGCGATGTCGCGTAGCGATAGTTTTTGAGAAGTAAACGGAAAACGCGACAAATTCACAATTGGGACAAGATAGGGCAGTAGCGTTCATGTAGCGAAGTCGTTTGCAAGTTATTTGAAGGAAATCGCATCACGCGTTCGAAAGATATGAACATTTTTGTATAGTATAAATTCCAGCTTGTAAACAGACATGATAGCCATTGTTGTGCTTTAAGGTTCAGTAAATCAAAAGGTGTTTGTGGCGAAAATTAAGAGAACGCGTGAAGCAATACAAACAAAACTTTAAGAACCAACAGAATAAATCATTTAGAAAATTATGGTAACAGTCGCAACGTTGGGAAACTTCGAGGGGCTACGCCAGAACAGAAAATGTGAATTAAATTAAATGATGTAATATTTTGTAGGAGAAGCAACAGCGATCGTGTGATGTTAAAAGAAAAAAAGAGCTGACGATCCGGACACAACAATGACGAGGGGAGCGCGGTCGAAGTAGCTTGAATACGGACGCATGTTGAAACGCTCCGAAAAAAATTTTATTTTTAATAGAAAATTGCGTTCAGTTTGTGAATAGAGTGAAATATATCGTGTTTAGTAACTGTCGAGTTAATGGAAAGATAAAACGTGGAAGAGATATTTATATATTTCACGAAAACAGTGTTCGCGGAATACTGTCGCCATATTGTCGGTCGCAGTTAACAAAAACTAGTATAATAATTAGTGAGTAGTTTTAATCAGGGATATTCTTCATTTAAAGTAAATTTGTCGTTAACAAACGTGTGTGGAAATGGATGGATGCTGTGGGGAGATGAATTAATGGATGCTACGTGTATACTACGGAGGTGACATGGAACAATGGCGTTACGCGGATGGCCGATTTCTACGAAAGGAAAGTGCAATAACTTTGCGTAATTTAATAGTTCAGATAAATGGGAAGAAAGAACAGACTAGATTTTAATGTACAAGACCAAGTTTTGCGGAAATAATAATAGGCTATATTCAGACAGAATAGGGGATGCGCATTCAAGTGTGAATGATTTGTTTTGTTTTTTTTGTCGATTGTGTAAATAGTAAGTGTGAATGTGATTTTATGGATTTCAGGTATTGTGTTTTGTTGTTTATTGTATTGCATTTGTGTATGTTTTTGTTGTTATGTCTCCAGCGGAGAGTGGAGAGAGTGAAAACCAGAAAAGAATAAATAATGCCGGACGTATTTGGTTCGACAGTAAGCCATATGATATGATTTCGTGATTTTGTATTAAACAGTGACCTACGCCCAAGTGTCCAAGTATCTCGTTAGGCTCCTGTACAGGCCAACCACAGCCTCACGCTCAATAGTTTTATAACATTGAAGGAGTAGCTAAGTAACGGGCACAGTTTTAGATAAAGGAGGCAAAAGTTAGCAGGGCATAAATTTGTATAGATTTTATATAGAGTAGAGAGATTCAAGGTATAGTCGTTTTATTTCATATTGTCGCCGCAACGTGGTGCGGTTACATACAGATTTGGGATAAGTAGGCAAGACGTTCCATTACATTATATTTGAAATACTTGTTTTAAATCCATTTTGCATATGAATAAGTGTATTTTTGAGTTTTTTGGACATGCATTTTAAAAATGTATTTAAATACATCTCTAAAATACCTGCTCAAAAACTCCAAAATACACATATTCAACTATAAAATGGATTTAAAACAAGTATTTGAAATACAAGTATTTAAATATTGCCCAACCATGCGACCAGCACAACTATTTTCCTTCAATAAAGAAATTCCATCATAATCATGCCAGTATTGAGAGTTTTTCTGTGGCTCTCTCCAAGTCGGTACTGTGTAGTTTTGGTAGCAATTGTTGAAAGCGCAAGGGGCCTCCAGAAGAAGCTGCGCAGAGCACAAGTTGCGGTTCAATGTTCGTCCCTCAAGGGCTGTGTCTGCGAATTGAACCTTCGCAAGTCGGCGAATGTCCACTTCACTCGCGGCGCCGTGGCCTGCTACTCGTTTGCTTCGTGGACGCCCTTCACGGTCGCCGTGTGTCTCCGCTTGTGACGGGTAAAAGTGCTTCGGTATGTGAAGTCTTTTCCACACACGTCGCAATGATAAGGCCTTTCTCCAGTGTGCCTGCGCTTATGCTTATCTAAGCTTTGACGATGGGCGAATGCATTACCGCACACGTCGCAGCGATATGGGCGTTCTCCAGTGTGTATGTGTTTATGATCAGCTAAGGTTTTTCGATGAGCGAAAGCATCACCGCACACGTCACAGCGATATGGGCGTTCCCTCGTATGAAAGCGTAAGTGATTATTGAGAGAATCTCTGCGACTGAATGCCTTACCGCATACGTTACAGCTGTGCGGGCGCTCGCCGGAGTGCAAGCGCTTATGAGCGAGAAGATTGCTGGATTGAGTGAAGGAAGCTCCGCAATCACTACAGCTGAACGGACGCTCTCCCGTGTGTGTACGCTTGTGTTTGACGAGAAATTTGTCGCGGAATGCCTTTCCACACTCCTTGCAGCTGTACGGTCGCTCTTCCGTGTGTGTGCGTTTGTGAGCAATGAGATGGGACTGCTGGGAGAACACTTTACCGCACACCTCGCAGCAGAACGGGCGCTCTCCCGTATGGGTACGTTCGTGACTGTTGAGAGTGCCTTTGAGGCTGAAGGCCTTACCGCATACATTGCAGCTGTACGGTCGTTCTCCCGTGTGCGTGCGCATGTGAACAGTGAGGTTGCTGAGCCAATTAAAAGCAGCTCCGCAAAGGTGCGCATTGAACGGACGTTCTTCCGTATGGGTGCGCATGTGCCTGACAAGTGATTGTCTCTGGGAGAATGCCCTAGTGCACTCCTTGCAGCTGTACGGGCGCTCTCCCATGTGGGTGTGCTTGTGAACAATAAGGTGGCTACGCCATTTAAAGGTAGCTCCACAAACGTCGCAGTTGTTCTTCTGTTCTCCCGTATGCTTGCTCTTGTGACTGTTGAGTAAACGAGCGGTTGACGCCTCACAACTCCCGGTGCTCAAGTCCGTCTTGTCTCCCGCGTGCAGCTCCGACTTTGACAGAAGTATTTCGCTGCCCCAGAGTCCCATTGCCCTCCGTTGCTGCGTCATAAAGTTCTCCGGTTGGAGATTGTTCGTTCCTGGACACACACGAATGATTTTTAGCAAAACGAACGGCAAATGTACACGTAAGCTTCCGCGGCTCGAGTCGATGACTTCTTGGCTGTCCGGGTGCGCCGCGTAGTGGGCTGAGAGACCGACGTTTCGCCTGACATGTCGCAGGCTTAACTTTTCGTCTGACATGCCCTGAGCAAGCCTGCAACATGTCAGGCGAAACGTCGGCCTCTCAGCCCACTACGCGGCGTCACCCGGACAGCCAAGAAGTCAAAGACGAAAGGCAATCATGGTACTTCTTAAACCACATTGTCGATCAGTAGACCAACGATAGGATCTGGAAATGAATTCATCCGTTCACTTCCAGACCCAATTCCAATATCTGTTTCTTAAATGTAAGTTCACGATGCGCACGTTTTGTTAGGTACTCCTTCTGCTTGTTGTGGGAGTAGTGCCAGGATAGTTTGATGCTAATTTGTTAGAAGTGTTTCAGAATCAAATCGTACGCCGATGCAAATATTTGTAACTCGGAAGCGAAAATGTCTAGTTTTCAAATGTTGATTTGATTTGATTTTTTCGTGTTTCCGGGCACGCCAACTGGTTTGGTCATTAGTCCCGTTAGTGTAGTGCATGCTTTTTCTCAGGATATGTGCGGTGATCTTTCCCCGCTGGATGGCGAGATTCGTCGCCGACCTACCGTCGGCTAATGGGGTTTCCCCCTAACCAGCACTCTCCCACCAGCGGGGCACCGCCCCAGCCGGGACAAGCTCCTGACCGGCCTCCCGGAATATGTGGTAGTGTAGTGCATGTTTGTGTGTGTGTAAGGGGAGAGGATAGGACAAGGAAGAGGAAGGACAGATCGCGCGCGGTCCGTGGCCCGTTTGGTAGTGTACTGCTCCTGCATTCGCCTGGTGTTGATCGGAGAAACCCCGGAAAACTACCGATCAGAGCAGCCGGCCGCTAGAATTCTCCTCCAGACAGCGACGAAAATCGACCTAGCTGAAAAGCTAGTGTCGAAAATCCTGCTGTCGTGGGGAGTGGGAACCTAGGACCTCCCGGTCAGAGGCGCTGCAGTGACATCAGTTGATGCACTGAACTACCGCTCCCGGTTTTTCAAATGTTACTAACCCGCTTTGTGGGTATGTTGGTTCATCATTCAACTATGTATAGTAAAAGAGAGGGGAAGAGATTCTGGAGCCCAAGAAAACGTGCGCAGATTATACTGCTATTTAATACGTCCCACAGTTTTTTAGTGTTTTGTATTGTTATTTGTTAATAAAATTTCTGATTTAATAGTACAGCAGGCCGACATTTATGCAGTGTATATAAGTTAGCTGTATAACTTTTATGTGAGAATAAGTGAAAATGTACTTGCGATGGGTAAAAGTCATACTGAGAAGAATGACTCTGCCCAGACGGTTAGTCATGCTTGGAGGTCTAGCGCGCACTGGGACGGTACGGCGCGTTGACGGGAGTTTTTAAATGTTCAGCACGTAGTTTCCCATAAGGGTGTGCGTACTAGTGTAGAGCGAATATGAATATGTCCGATTTAATTATGTTCATCCAGAATTGTTTTGAGTTGTAGAACATTATATAAAGTGTTATTTAAGGTATTACAAACTAGGGGATGCACTTTAGTTGGTTAACAAAATTAGCTGTATATTTATTTTAAATTTAAAACCTTTCCCTGTGAATAAATTATACAAAAATGTAATTTATACCACAATATAATTTTTTTGTAATGATTTATTACTTCATTAATCAGTGTAAAGTATTTCTATGTGTCTTATTTGCAAAATTATTGTATCTTATCTGTGCCGAATAAAAGCTTTTTAAAACAAGTTGTGCAATTATGATTCTGTCTCTTAGAGCAATTAAATTATATACAATTACTATACTTTCCAAAATACTTATTTATATAGTATATTTGCAAAAATGTCCAATTTTTAAAAAAAATTGGAAATAAACTACAATTTGTAGAGGAAGGGAATTCAGAATGCGTCTATCAAGCTATAAAATATTGCATTCAACAAGCAGCTTATGAGGCTCTAGGCCAACAAGATAAGAGACAAGAGATGGCCCCACAATGGTGGACGCAAAGCATTGCAGATAAGATCCAACTCAAGAAAATTCTGTATAATAATTGGTTAAGGACGAGAGACCAAGAAGACAAAATTGTATGCTAGAATGAATAGAGAAGTTAAGAGAGATATCTACAAAAGGAAAAATGAAATGTGGGAGAGGAAATGTGAAAGATAGATAGATGTTTTGGTGGCACAAAAATCACCGAAGCATGGAAAACCATAAAAAACTTGAGAAAGGAAGCTAAAGAAGGAGCCAACCTCACTATTATCAATTTTAATGAATGGGAAAGACACTTTAAATCTCTCCTAATGAAAGACAGAATCGAATATCAAGGAACAGATTATGAGTTTCAAGGAGAGGTCGATATAGGACATACCAACCCAATAACCGTCGAAGAAGTACGAAGAGCCGTTATAGATATGAAAAATGGAAAATCTCCAGGACCTGGAAACATACCGATAGAATTGGTGAAATATGGGCCAACTGTTCTGTGGGAGTGGCTGAGCAAACTGTTCAATAAATGTATGCTCGGCGGTGAAGAAGTTCCATATGAATGGAACATAGCATATCTCAGTCCTATTCATAAGAAAGGGAGTAAGAAACTATGTGGCAACTATCGTGGAATAAGTGTTATATGCTCTATTGGTAGGTTGTATGGTCGAATTCTGAAATCAAGAATAGAGGAGACTATAATTGATATGGAAGAACAAAGCGGCTTCTGTAAAGGGAGGTCATGCAATGACAACATTTTTCTTTAAGACAGATGGTTGGAAAGAGATTGGAAAAAATATGAATAGCCACTTAGTGTTTATTGATCTAGAAAAAGCATACGACACGGTCTCACATAAGAAATTATTTGAAGTATTGTATCAAAGCACAAAACAAAATATACGTGAGAATATATTTAATATAATCATCGGAATGTTTGATTAAAGTGGGGAAAGAGATCACAATGGAACCTTTCAGAATTACGAAAGGTTTGAGACAAGGTTGCTGCCTTTCTCCAACATTATTTAAGATTTATATTCAGAAAGCACTGAAGTTGTGGTGCAGGAAATGTGCAGGTATGGGTATTGAGATAGAAAGAAAATGTATATATACACTTTTGTTTGCTGATGATCAGGTGCTCATAGCTGGAGATGAGGAAGATATTTCCTTTATGACTAGAAAATTATTCGAAGAATATACAAAATGGGGTTTAAAAATAAATTTTGAAAAATCAGAATACTTGAGCTGTGGAGAAGATGCCGGAAATCTTAATATTGAGGGCCATCAGATCAAGGTTTGTAAAGAGTTTAAGTATCTGGGCAGCATCTTAACACAGGATGGAAAATGTGATCGAGAAATCCAGCATCGAGCAACTAAAGGAAGAATGGCAATCTCAAAATTAAACGCGATACTTTGGTCCCCAAAAATAGGATGGAAAGTTAAATTGATGATGTGCAAGTCCATTATAGAACCTATAACAACATATGGAAGTGAAAGTTGGGAATTAACTCAAAAGAACAAAGAAAAATTGAAAGCAATAGAAATGGACCATCTCAGAAGATCTTTGAGAATCTCACGTCGAGAACATGTAAGCAATGAAGAAATAAGGGAAAGGGCGCAGTCTCAGTATAACATTGTTGACAGAATCCAAGAAAGGCAGCTTCTCTGGCTCGGGCATGTATTAAGAATGGGAGAAGATAGATGGCCAAAGAAAATTATGCTATATCAACCTACAGGAAGGAAAAGAAGAGGAAGACCTAGAACATCGTGGTATGCAGGAGTACAAGAAGCCATGCGGGCAAGGAATATTGAAGAGGAGGAAGAAGCATGGCAAGACCGAGACCTGTGGCGTCGGAGGTGCGGGAAGCGGCGACAGCTGTAGGACACCCGCAGAAGAAGAAGATGTATCAAGACCTTCTAAAGTACTGAAATAACTGTTCACCTTCCACCAGGTCGGGATAAAATAAGTGAAATTCCGCTTCTGTCATTCTCGTTTCGTTTAGAAGAGAATCTGAGCTTTATTCTACACCTTTCCTCATTTTCATCTTCAGCTAATAAAAGTGAACACAACACGATTCGATACAAACCGGGAGAGGTGGCTCAGTGCATCAACTGATGTCAATGCTGTGCCTCTGACCGTGAGTCCCAACGACGGCAGGATTTTTGACACTAGCTTGTCAGCTAGGTCGAATTTAGTTGCTGCCTGGAAGAGAATTCTAGTCGGCTGCTCTGATCGGTAGTTTTCCGTGGTTTCTCCGATCAACACCAGGCGAGTGTTGGAGCAGTACCCTAACAAAAAGGTCACGGACCGCGCGCGATACTTCCTTCTTCTTTCCCTCTACCTTGTCCTATACTCCTTCCTTCCTTCCTTCCTTCCTTCCTTCCTTACTTACTTACTTACACACACACACACACTACCACACCTGCCAGGAGACCGGTCGGGGGCTTAGACCTTGCCCCGACTGGGGTGGTGCCCTGCTGGTGGGAGATACCTGGTTGAGGGAAAACCCCGCTAGTCGACGGTAGGACGGCGCCGGATCTCGCCATCCATCGGGAGATGATCACCGCCACCTCGCGATGAAAAACATGCACTACACTTATGGGACTAATAGCCTCTGTAGATGACCGGAATCACTAATAATGAATCAATCAATCGCACAATACAAGAAACGGAACGAGGTGCCAAACTGACTCAAAAACTGTCCGAAGTGCCCTTCCGTCCCCGCCAAGTGTTTGCGACCCACACACGAATTGCCCCCGATCTAGTTTGCGCGTAGCTTTGAATGTTGTTTTCTACAAGTTTTGTAAAACCTTGTTACTTCTCCAGGGTCATGTGTTTCTTTCACTTCTATATCCAGGATTTTGTGGAGAGTAAGAGTCCTTATGGCGAAAAAAGAAAAAAAATCATTTTTGTACTTACTTGAACTTTTATCAAGATTGTTTTCCTCATGTGTATGTTCCATTCCTTCATCTGTTCCATTGGCGTAATTTTCTGACGCATCAAGATCATCCATCAGTTCTCCACTTTGTTCATAATCAAAATGTTATTTTTTCCTAACCAAAATTACAGGCAACAAACATTTATTTTCCATAGCAACATCTTGCCCAAAATATTTATTTTTATTCAACTGCATATGCTGCTGTTGTAAAGATGGCCTCACTGACGTTCCCACATTTCCAGCAGAGGTTTCTCTAGACTCTTCAAAAAATAAAATAAAATAAAATAAAAAATAAAAATAAAATAAAAATAATGATTATTTCTTCAGTGCCAGTATCAGTTTCAGGTGAAAAACAAGATATTAATTTTTAAATAGACACAATGTGCCTGATTTATCGTATATGTGATTTTCTTCCAATTAAAAACGGATACTCTCGTTTTCGTTATATTTATGACTTTACTTGCGATTAATTTTACGACAGATTGCATCTACTTCTAATATGTTTTATAGCATGATCGGTTACAAAGTTAACTAACTGTTTGTAGTTATCGGCATATGCAGGTGAACATACTGTTAAACTACATCTCCATTTACAATGGCAGGTGACTCCATTTTGAACTTAACTCTTTAACTAATTTACAGGGGCTTACTCAAAATATATTGTATCCATTTTTTATAATATTCATTAATTTTACAAATACAACTTTCAAATCTGCAAGTTAAAATCATTAATGTCGGCTTTAAATTACTTGGCAATCAGTGAGGTAAGTGAGTTGGTTATTTAAAAAGTGAAGCTCCCGATATTTCTATACTTAAATACAGTGCGCCAGGAAAGTCTCTCCGCAGTGGCTTCTTGCTGTGTGCAACAGACATTATGTTGTAGTAGGAGCTGCGGTAGAAAACGTAAATTGTGCACTCACCACAATCATAAAATATACTAGAAGTGTTCTCCCCTTCATTTGTTTCCCAGTGATCTGGTTGCTACCAACATAAATGCAGTTTTTAATAGGAGGCCCTGATTCGGTTCACTGCGGAGGCTTTCCTAGCGCATTGTACAACTATATAGTTTGATACCAGTAAAATGTCCGCACTTTGAATATCATTGTGTTAAAATTAACTAATGATGCTGCAAAATGACACACACTTTCTCGTACCAGTTAGTTTTCTAATTTCTTTTGCCTGGGTAAGTTTTCGATTTTGTCCCACACTCATTCCAGCGAGCCATCTACCGGCGCCCAAACTAATTTTTTTCACATTTTCTCAATTGTTCGGTCCCCTAATGGTAGAATTGAAATGAGAAGACGACGCGATCACTTTCGTCGATTTGTTAGTGACCTTGAAGTGTAAAAATAAAAGAAAACGCAAAGCGTGGTGTAAAGATTGGTTTACAATGAGAAATGAATACACTCGCAATTATTTGCGGATGAATGAAGAATTCTACCAAAAACTGTTGTCACTTGTAATTCCTCTAATACAAAAGAAAAATACAGTTATGAGAACTTCTATTTCTCCCCCTTAAAAGAGACTTACAGCTACTTTTGAAGTTTCTTGCAACAGGTCGAATGTTTCAAGTATTCTACTATAATATCATCCCAAGCTCTCGGCAAAATAATTCCGGAGACATGTGAAGTTATCATCTACAATGATCTACAATGTGCTGAAAATAAGTGTGTCGTAACTATACGTAGTGATGTGTAAGCTCCCGATTGGAGCACTGTCACAGCTGGCCGAACAGCTGACGAAAAGTCAAGTTCAACTGTGGAAAAACCGCAGTATACTGCCGTATACAGTAAACACTATTAAACACATAAATACAACACACGTAAAAACTCTACAGGCGTGCCGGAGTGACCGACACACACGTTCAGGTACACACGCCTGCGCAGATATAGATTGAATTTTGATTCTTCTCCGGTCGCTTGTGCAGGTCGCTATACTTGGATTTCTGTAATCTGGTTGATGATAGATTATCAGCTGTAACAGTTTTGTCCAATTGAAAGCTTCAACGTCACCACAATGACGTCACCATGATGACATTTTAGCTCTCGATTGGATGACACCACAACAGCTGAAGTGTCATCGGTCAGGTTAGAAAAGAGAAGTATACGCCTGTGCAGTTTGGCCTGCAGCGGCTGGCACGCCACACACGCCTCGGTTTACTTGTACAGGTAAACCTCACTGTCTGCCTCACTGGTATACCGGAACGTATGTGCCGTGCCTCGGAATATTGTAGGAGAGTAAAACATCGTCCTATGTGAAAATTTTTGTTAGAAAATGTGGAGCCGTTTTTGAGAAAATGTTGAAGCGTTTCTGTGTATACGAAATTTGAAGCTCTTTTTCACAGAAAACTTTTGAGTTTTGAAGAAACTTCTTTGAAAATCATTTGAAGCACTCCTAGTTACAAATGCAATAATGTACACAAATAGCTGGTAATTTAAATATTAACGGCGTGAAAGATATTTCAAAAAACTATATTTGGGTAATTTTTGAAAAAACAAAAGAATACATCAAAGTGGCATTTCTGATAAGTTTTTCGGCCCATTTACCACTATCCGTTTAAAAAATTTAAATAATAAGTAAATGATTTTCTAAAAAATAGCTCCAATATTTGCTTACATTTTTGTAATGTTATAACACTGATTACACATTAAATTCAATAGTATAAGTGCCATTTTCATTCAAACTTAATTTTTTTAAAATTTAAGGAAAATGTGTGTTTGTGCTTTGTTTGGTGAAGAAATTATCAAAAGTTTATTACAATTATTTTAAGAATAATCACAGTTTTTAACGGTTTTTTGTTTTAAATAAATACAATAAAATAAAAAGATATCGCTGAAGTTTTAGTAGTTGTGTATTATGTTGCAATATTACAGATTCTATAGGTTGCAGATTCTACAGGCTCTGAACAGGTGAAGTAGAATTGGGAAATATCAAACCAGCAAAAATGTAGTAGAATGTCCAAGAAGATCTCATCCTAGATTATGGTACGGAGTGAGAAGTGTTTCTTTGAGGCCTATGGTCCCAAAATTTTAGTTTTTAAGGCCCTAAAATGCTTCGTTTAGGAGTTATTTAATGATATAGATTCAAAAATACGGCATAGTGTTCGGGGTTGCATTTGACATGAATATTGAAATGCGTTTTTTAAAACAAATCATTCGTATTTTTAAAGTAAAAGTGCAATTAGTCATATCTCCATGAAATTATCATTCTTTAGAAACCTCGTTTATAAAGATTGTTGGTGTGTAATAGCAGCAAAAGGTATGTATGTTACTGAAATAATATAGGAGATGATAATAATTATACAAAAAATATGAGAAAGTAAGAGCTGTTATTACACCACTTTTTTGTATACATAGTGTACAGAAAATTTTGTAATGCTGCAAACAATTGGTGTAGAAATTTTATGAAAATTCACATTCTGGAGACCCTTATAGCAAAAAAGGGTTTTTGACTGTCTCTCTATCTGTCTTTCCAAATGTCTCATGGAGAACAAAACTAGCACCTGAACCATACACAGACTTTCTTCTTCTGATAACTCTGGTCAAACTCAAGGCCCTGCAAATTTGAAATAGATCTTTTAATTTTTGGGTTCCTACTTCTTATGAATGGGGCCATACAGGTAGCTCACTGGTCAGTGTGCTTGTTTTCCATGATGCAATCCTAGGTTTGATTCCTTATAGAGGCAGATTGTAGTGTACACTTTCCTTGCAATGTCCCATTATCTGTTTCTGTGTGATGATGAGAAAGCACTCTTCTCAGATTGAAAAGACCAGAATAGGGCATAGAGATATCTATGTGCTAACCACACGTACCCCTTAACCCGTGGTCGCAAGGCTGTGACACTGCTGGTAGGCCTTGGTCCCGACAGAGGCTGTTGTGCCAGTACAGACAGACATTTCAAATGAATGTATGGAACAGTTTCAATATTTTCTCAAAAATGAATCTGTCTCCAATTTTTTTCTTTAAATTGAATGCTCAGACAGAGCAAGATACTCTTATACAATGGTAAAAGTAAAATTTTCTTTAAAATTGCTGAATTTTCAGGTTTATTAAATTATTAGTGGTCTTGGTGTAATTTTGAATAAAATTTTATCATTTTTCCAAAAACTGCATGATCATGCCACAATTACATATTGAAAGAGATTTTTATTTTCTATGATATTCCAAAAACCTTATTTCCATTTAACTATCAGGGGGCTGAAAAATTGAGAATATTTTAAAAGAAATATTTTTTTTATAAAACACACGTTCTGGTGAATACTAATAAAAATAATAATATAGGAATGAAAATTAAATATTTTTGTTAATTGAAAAAATTGATAAATATAATCTCCTACATTTTAGAAATTGGAGAAATTTGTTTATTAATGATTGTAAAGATAAAGGTTTCTTAAACAGAATTTTTATTTTCTGATATAAGTGGTAAAAGCGGCATTTGGTTTTGGTAGTAGAAAATATTAGGTGTTATGAGGCCAAGAGGCTGAGTGGTTCTACCCTTCAAACAAAATACAATAATTTTTTACCACATGAGTCATACCCTATTTTTTCAACAGCCTTACTGTCATGAATTTAATTTTAATTCAGGTTTACAAAACACTGTTTCATTGAAGTCCACAGTACCACCTGAAGTGATCAGATGAAAGTATTTTCATTTCTTTATTGTATGCACACTTTTATGTGAAAATTTAAGTATCATCTCACTTTTAGCACTAGTGCTAAAAATTGAACTGTAACTTGCTTTGCATGCCCTCAAATTAGTCACTTTTACTAGGAGCTGCCGGAATAAGACTTGAATACTGTTGCAATGGCAAAGAATACTGTTGAATAACATTCAGATTCAGCAATGCTTATCACTGTATTGACTATATACCATGTGCAATACAAATCTCAATATTACTTACAATGAGTGTTCTAGAAAATACTAGATAATAGGCAAACTGAGCTGCTTTTTAAGGAGTTTGATGAAGAAAGATTTGAACACAACAGATGAACATTTTAGGTACATAATTTTCAATGTAATAATTGTCATTTTACATAATACACAAATAACATACAAAATTATAGAAATTTCAAATACTACAAGAAAGTCTGTATTATGTACTAGTTTTCTTTAAATTTGTTATGTGTGTTCTGAATGCTCCCTAAACCCGCCTTTATATTTGGCACCACTATTAGTTGTAACTGGGGCTAGTCCTCGTATGTGCCAGTGTGGTTCAGATTATACAGCAGTTGCTGTAGCGTGTTCTTTGTATAATAAAGTTATATTGAGACAAGTTTATTGTTCTTATTCATCAAACAATAACATAACAAAATTCCTTGTTACAAAAGAGGAACATGAGTTTATTTGAACATGGTAAATATCCTATTTTCATTAATTCTATGAAGTTGTGAAAAAAATACTCATTGGAACATCTAAACCTTCATTTCATCCTATTTTGTTCATAGCACATTTTCTTCTAAACCTCGTTTCATTTGAACATCTCCTAAACTTTTGTTAGTGAAGAACTGGTGATTTAGTTTTTCAACCATTTTTCAGTATTAGGATTTAAATGTTCTCATGTACAATTTTTTCAAAACAGCATAATTTTATTAATATTGATCCAAATTGTGTCATTTTCCCAACAATATCATTATAAGGAGTTGCTGTTGTTGTTGTTGTTATTGTTATTATTATTATTATTATTATTATTATTTTGTTGTTGTTGTTGTTGTTTTATTATTATTTTACATAAGAATTACACAAACTATAATGTTGTATCACCTTTGTTCTTTTGATCAAAAAACTGTCTAACACAGAACTAAATGGCTATTAGAATTATGAATCTTGATAATTTGTATAAAAAACTTTTCAAGAGTTTTCATTGAAAAAGATATGTAGAAATTAAGAACTCTTCAAAAATTCAGTTACGAAAATACAGCTAAGGGCAGTTTGAAGAAGGCTAAGTTTTAGTCAAACATTATTTGTCATTGTTAAAAACGTGATTGCAAAAACATTTTAATATGTCATAAACACAGCATAAGCTGTACATTCACTTTCTGAAACACTGGAGAATTACTGACAAGAAGCAAATGTGCATTTTTGATACTTAAGAACACAAATCAGGTAACAAAAAAGATGTATATTGAGTGGCAAAATTCCAAAACTTGTTGCTGATAAAAAGTTTATCAAATAAGGGAATAAGAAACTGTCAGAGTTGAAGATTTCTGCATATACTTGCCTTCGAGAAATCATTGTGGGTTTTAAAATTTTTTAAGGTTTTTAGATCTCTCATTATTAACTTTGTTGCTTCCTGAAAATATGATTCTGTTGGATTGTGTGCGAGTCAGAGAACTACTCAACCATATTCTGTTTGAAATATGATAATGCGTGTCAATGAGAATTTGTGATTTTGTCTTTGCGGCATAACTAAAAACTCATACTTTACCTCCAAAATTTTCGTTTCTCCTCCAATAAATTGTTCACGTTTTCATTAACACATATGTTCAGTTTGATATTATATAATATCATTGTGGTAATAGCATCAGTGATTTGTTAAACTAACATACATTACACATCATAAACATAAACATTAATTTACAATAAAAAAAATTGTCTAAACGATATAAAATAAGGAAACGTATTTTCAAAGAATTTGATTTAGAGTGGTTATTTTAATTCCATTACAGTAAAATGACATTTGCAAATGCTTTTAACATTACTGTATGTTACAATTTGTGTATTCAGTGTTGAATTTTATTTCAACAACATTTTCATTCATATTTTGTGATACTTAAAAAAAAAAAGTGTAAGTTATGAAATTTTTACTGATTTTCTTTGGGACTTAGAAAACTAAATCAGCTTGTGATATTACATTCTCAATAACATCTGAGGCAGTCTGTTTATCTTAGCAATTCTACTGAATTTCATATCCAATATTAATACTAGCTTAACCTATGGTGAGCTACTGATTCAAAACAAAAATAATTTATTACAATAAAGCATACATTTATATTTTGTGAAAATGAACATGAAAATCCAAGTTCAGGAAGTTACTTGCAAAATAAATCTTTCCAACTTCTAAAAGATGGAATAAATTATTATGAGGATTATTATTAAACTCAGAAATGAGTAAGATTTTGGAAAAAAATGTTTTTAGATACAGGAACATGTAAATTCATTTAAAAAAGTGAACTTCCCCATTTTTAAGATTCAAAAAACTTACCTTTGGTTTGTGAACTGTTTCACTCTGCTATCTTTTCTTTTTTTGTTCTTAAGCTGCAGATTTTAAGTGCTTTATTATTTCTTTTATCTGTCTTATTCTTCCTTTTTCTGTCATTTTTAATTAAGATATTAGTTGTATTTCAAAGATTTTAAAGATAATAGCTAAATGCATAGTAAGAAGTCTTAGCATTTGATCCTTGACCAATTACATTAAAATATATTTAGTTGGAAAGCGTTGAATGATAAGTGGTGATGTGAATGATCTGGGGTGTTTTAATATCAAACATTCACCAGTTTAATTAATAAATTAAATATAATTAAAAGAAAATGTTCTTTTAATTTAAATATACCCTGAACATCAGAGCTCTGTGTATAAGTTTTATAATGCTTTCTCAAAGAAGGTGAAAAATCGAAAGGAAAACCATTTTGAGGTAATATTTGCTACATTTAAAAATTCATACATTTATACATCACATTCTTTAATTGCTTAAAATTTTTATGGTAAATGAGCAAGATTGTGTAAAAAAACAGTTTTTACATAGAACACTTAAAACTCATTTGAAAATATGCATTACATGCTAATAAATTCTTCAAAAGTTTTCAGTCTGGTTTTGAAAAATCAACTAAATGACCAACTTTTACTACTAATAAATATTCACTTCAAGTTCAGTATTTGCCTTGAGATTGAAAGTATGCTTACAGCATACAGAAAATAGATACTTCATTATTCATTTGAAAGGCAAGAGTTTTGCAGTTGACACTCAAACTATCTAATCTTGCTAGTTACAACTTATATCAAATATATCTTAATTTCATCCATTATAGATTGTCATTTATCAATCTTTACTTTTAAGAAAATTATTTGATTTTCTTTAATAAAATACACCTGAATCATAACCAATATTGTGCAGAAAAGAAAAGAAATTTCAAGTTGGTATTTAAATTCATTTAATGATTCAACTACACAATGGTAATGATGATGAAGAGAATGACTAAACATTAATGAACACAAAAATAACTTAAGTGTGTGCAAGTGCTGATTTGCTACCCTTAAAACAAGATGAAAATGACTAAATTATAGATTGTTTAAGATTATAAAACAAGTAATAAAACCCCTGATACAGGGGCACGGGAAATTGAAAGTCTTTGAAGTTAAAGGCTCTGAATACATTGAAAAGAATTTGAGATGGGAGATATTATGACTTTGGAAATGCTGAATTTATTTTCCATAGTAACTGGTATATCCAGAGTATTGCGGATTTTGCTTGAGGTAATTATGGTAGTGGCCACACGATGGTCCCAGGGACTGATATCCACTTACTTCTGCAAAGGAAAAGAAAATTTTTGTTGGTAAACATTACTTGCAACAGCTCTCGTTAAGATATATCACACAGTAAAAAATGTAATTTTGTCATTTTAGAGCATATTTTGTATTCTTTAACATTAAAGAATTTCAGTCTTTTGAACATTTGAATCAGATAGGTAGGTAGTAGAATTGACATGCATAGTACCTTCTACAATCAAATGAATCTTATATGACAATTTGGGTGCCTTGGAAGTACTTTTTAATTTTAAAAAATTGTTTTTATAAACATTTAATAAATAGTTAAAATAAATAATATATAATAATAAATAATACAAATGAATAAATAGTACTGCAAAAAATGCGTTCTATATATTGTGTGATACTGGCAAAGAATCCTAAATATTATTAACTTTTTTTAATGTAGTTTTGTCCACAAAAATAGTTAAAGAATTTGGTAAATGGAAAAATGTTATTTGTAATCATTTATCTAAAATAGTACATTCTGACAACAGAATATCATGAACGTCTGGTTTCGGCCCAAGAACTTCGTTCATTGCGCTCAGTCATTTCGTAAATGACTTTGACGTAGTTCTGACGGCTTTGAAGAAATTTGAGTTGGCACATAGGCCTACTAATGACTTAATAGTAGGAACTAAATTCAGATCTCCCGCCGTGCTCCTATAGAACGTATGTGCAGCAATAGAACAAGAAAACTTCCATGGTGCTGCGTAATCAAACATTACGTCGACAGAATGCGGAGGGAATTTTTTTTATCGTAATACATATCGTTATTCTAAGCTATTGAACCTGACATTCTTTGAAATGTTCATAATCAAGATGCGCAAGGAACCGTGGAACAAAGCTCTTCAACTGTATTTGACGGAGCTCTATGAGATCAAAGAATATAAATTTATTTTGTCATGTTTCATGTTCTCTTGGATTCACTGAGGTTGCCCGAAATAATGACGAACGCCAATCGACTCTTAATTCGACAGAACTTCACGTGGTTGCTGTTATTCATGTACTGTAGCTTGGTAAGATAAAAACTAGCTTGTATTATTGATAATACACAATTTATAAACATGTGGGCAATATCGTGAAATAAATGTTTGGAAGTAACCCGAAATCAAAATTCAGCGCATTAAAATTATTCATATCACATAATTAATTTAAACGTGATTTTTCAATAGATCTACTTGGAAAATGGAAAATTCGTTATTACTTCATTAACAATATTATCATTTCAGCCCTTTACCAATAATTCATGTTCACCTTTGAAGCTTGCAGATTATTATGACTGAAATTTATGATCCACGCTATTGGTTGTGTGTGATGGATTATGTAGCCAAATTTTTAAACCAACATGTGTACTTTTATGAACTAGTTTGATTTTTTCACTTCTTGATTCACAAAGAACATGAAGTGATCATATTGTAAATTGGCTGATAACTAGGTAATTACTCACATAATATTAATCCAAAGCTAAACCTAAATAAAATTTGCCCTTCATTTGCTAGGCTTCAAAAATGTAATGACTGAAGAATTAATTAGCTTTTATTCACAAGTAATATTCTGGTCTGCTGAGCTGTCAATTATTGTCAAATCTGCTTAGTTAGCATTTTATTCTACTTACATTGCTAATGATTTTTTTCTGTAATGCTTTCTTCATCAAAATCCTATTTATTGTTTAGTGATCTATTTTCAAAAATTGAAGCAATATATCAGAAGTATTTAATAACATGGTAAAAGTTTCTTATTTGTATCCATGTTTGTTACCTGAATGTTTCTGTTGAGACAGATATCAGTGTGAAAGAAATGATGAAATGCATTTTTCTATTTCATGTCGGTTGACGTAGGTCTTAACAAGTTCTTGAACTATTCATAATTCCACTGTAAATGTACTTACCACATAGACCTTGATATTTTTGGGATCCTTTCATTCCATATGATGTGCAGGATGGGTAGCCATCTTTATAAGGTTTCTCACCAAGAACATTTCCCCTGAAGATTAAGAATAATAATTTTATTAAGTTCTTTAATAATTAAACATGGATTTTTTAAAAATAAAAGTGCGTTCAATGACTTTTCACCCAAATACACTGGCACAATATGTCATGACATTTCTGTATACAAGTTAATGTTGAATGATCACTTTTAAGATAAAACCATTTTAATGATTCTGTTTTTCCATTTTATTTTCTCCATACTGGGTAAATTGTACACTGAAAAATGCAGCAGTACTGTTGCGTTGACAGTACTGAGTGCATTTGCTTTCACTTTGTATTGACAATGAACTTTTGTCTAATATCATATTAAAATTGTTACATACTTTTCAATTTAACTACTGGTTTAGTCTAAATACATGTGCAGAATCAAATCTATAGGTTGAAGTAGAAAATTGGTACCATTTAAAAATGTCGTGGAGTGTTGAGGGGAAGATAGATAATGAGAGGTAACTTTCGATGGATGTAGTTTCGTTTCTGTCGTGAAGAATATTATTCTTTGTGTAGCATTACAGAAATTTTAAATTTTTAAATTTAGTTACATGGGACGGAACAGTAGGTTGACTGATGAATATTTTATGTTCGCGAGAGCAGAAGACCCGGGCTTCCTCCTCAGTTTGGAAGTGCATAGTAAAGCATCAACTTCGACTTCAAAATAATTTGGTATAAAAAAAACAACTGAATGATGCTTTATGAACCAAGTGAACATACGGTGTTTTGTAGATAAACCACTTGTTTGGTACGAAGCCCCAGTTACTTCATTTTAGGCGTGTCTTAGGCCTAAGAGCAGACTGTCCGTCCGTCTCTGTCTGAATGTGTGTTGTTGTTGGTGTGTTTGGGTGTCTCTGTCTGTCTGTCTGCTGTTCGTCTGTCGTCTGTCTCTCTGCGTCTTCTGTCGTCGTCTCTGTCGTCTGTCCGTGTCTGTCGTCTTCTGTCTGCTGTCTGTCCGTCTGTCTGTCTGTCTGTCTGTTGTCGCTGTCTCTTCCGTCTGTCCGTGTCTCGTCGTCTCGTCTGTCTATCCTTCTGTCTGTCTCGTTCTGTCTCTCTGTCCGTGTGTCTGTCCTGTCCGTTCTGTCTCGTGTCGGTCGTCGTCGGTCTTCGGTCCGTCCGTCTGTCTGTCTGTCCGTCTGTCCGTCTGTCCGTCGTCGTTTCGTCTTCTATCGCGTCCGTTTCGTCTCGTCTTCGTCTGTCTATCTCGTCTGTCTTCCGTCTGTCATCCGTCGTCTATCGTCTGTCATCCGTCTGTCAGTCAGTCAGTCAGTCCGTCAGTCAGTCCGTTTATCCGTCCGTTTATCCGTCCGTTTATCCGTCCGTTTATCCGTCCGTTTATCCGTCCGTTTATCCGTCCGTTTATCCGTCCGTTTATTCCGTTTATTCGTCTTCTATCCGTCTGTCTATCCGTCCGTCCGTCTGGTGTATGTGAAGAAATCTAGCGCCTAAACCATGCGTATGATTTCTTCGAAATTGAAAAAAAACCTGTTTTTTTGCGAGAGCTGTAGACTTTCAATCATGTTTTTTAAAAACTCAAAAGATATCTGTGAAAAGAGTTCGAAATTTCGCATTTACAGTAACGCTTAAACGTCATTTTCTTAAAAATGGCTCCAAAGTTTTTAACAATTTCCTTATATGACGAAGTTTTACTCTTCCTTAAAATTCATAAAGCAATATGTCGGTTCCACCCTTAGGAAACCGAATAATTAAGAAATTGTGAAGAAAAAGTATTGGGGCGGCGATAAATGACAGCTGACAAGAAGATGGGGCAAGATTGTAAAGTTGGCTTAGAACCAAAGAAATTAGAAAACTATGTAGTACGAGAAAGTC
Organism: Teleogryllus oceanicus; assembly: GCA_964035755.1. NCBI lineage: Eukaryota > Metazoa > Arthropoda > Insecta > Orthoptera > Gryllidae > Teleogryllus > Teleogryllus oceanicus. The sequence continues at coordinate 1,604,255 of CAXIVR010000002.1, forward strand.
TGTTCCATTCTGTAGCACTCATTACTTTCTCGTATACGTACCTATGTACTTTATAAAAAAGTTTTTTACCCAAAAGTCTCCACATTTTTTTCTTAAAATGATTTTCTCGGGTAGAGCAAAAGAGACTTAAAAATGGCGCGGTTCTAATTTTCGTTTCACTCTGAATTTTCGAACATTGCCGGTGAGAAATAATGCGAGAAAGTATGTGATGTTGTGGCTAGATGTCACTAGTTGGATGTTTCGTCTAGGAACTTGTCATTTTTATTACCATAGTCTTTGAGTGTCTGATATAACGACGTTTCATTTTCATTAGTGAAGAAAACATTCAATAATACATTGGTAATGTCAAAGGTGACATCTTTTATTTCCTATGTGAATTGTATCGACATCACATCAATGTTTCTGCAGAATTTAGGCACCACATTGAGTTAAACTTGCAAGGTCAATTGATAATGGTACCTTTTCATATTCGCCTTGATACTTGACAGTAAAAGAATGGGTCACAGGAGAGAGATACCACACAGCTGACTGTGCGTTAGTAATGGGGAACTCTTACTACACTCCTTATCCATATTTTGACTTCTTAGTTATTACTTACCCAGGTCCGTAGTTGCACACGTACAATTTCGTGTAGCCCTTCGAGCGATCGTAGTAGAAAGAATATCCACATCCGACAAGATGAGTGTCACCCCACACCAGCTACAAGAAAAATAAATATATGAGCATAAAGATGTCATATCATTTGGGATTTCTGAATAAAAGAAATTCATTTAACATGTAGCAAAGAAATTTCTGTTTTTAAACATTTTCCCATGCCAATTTTCTGCAACAACTATTTTATTTGTTCATGATTTTCTGATTGTCCATGATACCATTGCCCCTTTTTGTGTGTCGTGAGTGAGTTCTAATTAGTGAAGAAAGTATTATTCTTCCAGCTCTCACTGAGAAACATTTCCAATATTTTGCAGCTTCATTAGATCTTTAAAAGAGCAATTACCATCTTGACAGTGAGTAGATGAATTTAAACAAGTTTGTTTCGCTGCTGATAAACCAGTTTTTCACATCAATTTATTTTCGGTTCTCTTTCTTCGCTTTACCTCGCCGACTCCTTTCCAGCTCGAAACATCTGTCAACCTTTAAATTTAATGCGGTTTTGCGTTCGAATTAGGAAAAAAACTGCGCATGTGCTCATTTTGAAATCTCGATATATATTGAAAAAACGAAGAACGTTTCTAGAACTTTTATAATTTTTTCATTAACGATTTGTTTTAAATGGCAAAAACACTGTATTTCAAATACATGTTTTAAGCTTTATATCTTAATAAAGATTTATGAATACCAACATTTCTTTGATTCGATCAATTGCGCTTGTTTTTAAATTGGATTTTGTTTTCTTATAAGCTTGGATGTGATTGTGGCAACTTCGCTCGGTCAATGTCCCTGATCCATTGAGCAAATGCTGAGATGGCCCCTTGTTTTGCTTCTGGACATAAATGTAACTTCATTTTCTGTGCACGTCTTCAGTGGGAAATACAATTATTCAAATTATCGTTTCCATGTTGTCGCGGCAGGAAGTAATAGGAGCCAAAATTTATTGCTTATTTATCATTGAAAATAGATTTTATTACATGGGAGTTTTTTTGTTTTTTTTTCTCCCTTTCAAAATTCAAAATTTATTGCTTATTTATCCTTGAAAATAGATTTTACTACATGGGAGTTTTTTGTTTTTTTTTCCTTTCAAAATTTATTGCTTGTTTATCCTTGAAAATAGATTCCATTATATGGAAACAAAGCTCAAAATTTAAGTAGTATATGACTTAGTGTAGGAATCACAGAATTTTGAAAATGTGCACACAATTCGCTTTTCCCCATAGCACGTCATACGCAGTTTTTAACTGTTTTTTTTGACGTAAAATAAATAAATATATTCCATTATATGGAAACAAAGCGACAAGTTGTACTGAGCGGGGTACAACTGCTGTCTAGTGCATTTTATTTTTAACAAGTTAAAAAAACCCACTGAAAATGCATTTTAGGGCGTGTGAAGAACGAGTAATGGCGAATAACGAGTAGGGCATGTGAAGATCTGATAGAGATGGGAATCTACAAGCTGAGATACAATACTTGTTAAAGGTTATTTACAATTATACAGGCCAAATGATAAATAATATATTGAATATCAATGTTAAAATTAATATTACTTTTCTTTTTGATTCTCGGGTATAGTGTCTAATTGTTACAGAATCAATTATGCAGCAGAAACGATTTTACTTGGCACTTAACCTTGTGTTTAAATTTTAATCCCTTAATGTCGTCTGTTGCAAAATAATGAACATGTATTGTTTGTGATTTTTTTGTAAAATGCTATTGATATTTACATCTGATGAATATGAATACTAGGTCGTGTTTTTCGTTATAGACATCGGTATTTGCTGAAAATAGGTTCTCACCCTTGAGTAAGTCATTTTTGACAAAAACTACTGATTCCTAAATCAGTAAGCAAGGTAATGGTTCAATTTTTAGATTAGTAAAGAGAGATTTACAAGAATATCGTGGTTGTATTTGCATATTATTTGTGCTTATTATTATGATGTTGTTTATTCCTGAAATTGATAGAGCCATCATTGGTGCCATAGGAATCAATATTAATCACTCCATAAAATTCTATGTATTTCGTAGACCTTCACGTGTTGTTTGCAGCGATGCGAGACAATCTGAAGTGGCAGGTCGATTCGTGAATCTATGCAACCACTTAGTCTGTCTTTCACGTGTGGGTATCCTAGCCTTCAGTTCACCAATCCATTCCGTAATATTTTGAAGTACTTGGTGAATGCTCCACCTAAAATACATTTTTCGTTTAGTTAACTAAATATGCTAATTCTATGAAAGATCGTTGATTATCTTTATGTTAATAGAATGAGTACAATTAAAATTCTAATGTGCAATTAAAACGACACATCTACCAATCAGAATTTACAAACGAAGCCAAATCGTGTAATTAAAAAAAATATAACAAAGGTATTTGCAGTCGGCCATGAAACATGAACAAAAATGTGTATCACATATTACGTACCTACAACAATTACATATACACGATGAATGAATAAAACTGAATTGGGGAAGTAAACGTTAAGCTAGCAGACTTATGGAACAACATAAAATATTAACACGAATAAATTAAATGTTTTACATGTAAAACATTTGATCTTAGATTACGTGTAAAAAGGTAAACGCCCGTTGTGTTTATCAGTTCTGAAAAAAACGGTATAGCAAAACTGTATCAGAGGCGACTAGCTTTTTCCCCAATATTTATACATGTTGTATTCTCTCGTTTTAGTTTTTGTGCTTCTCTGTCTTTACTTTTTGTGCGAAGTAATGTTTTCTTGCCTTGGTCAGGTTCTAATATTTTATCCGTAAAATGTTCAGTACCTACCATTTGAAAATATTTCGTGGAAACAAAAACAATGCAAGGCCCACTAAAGTAGATCTTTTTCAGAAGCAATACTACGTCAGGAAGTGAATATGTCGAGTGGAAAAGATGCCCTTGAATTTCTAAAAATTTATATTATTCGTAAATGAAAACAAAAAAATATTGAACGTAACATGTGTATAAAGGGGTATAATTGCACTCATGGTACATAAGAATACTCGCTCCTATCGTCGCTCATTTTCTTGAACATAGCATCATGCAATTATACACCTCTTTATGCACTCGTTTGGTTAATTACTATTGCAGGTTAAAGAATTTTTTCATCATTAAAATTTGGATATCTTAATTACCGTTTGTGCTTTGATTATCCTCTTGGGTTTATCTAACGACTCTTCGGGGAATTTTTGCTTTTGAAATTACAAATTTCATTGTGTATTAAATGTTGTTTGAGGTTGCATGACAAATTTTGTACGGAGCGAATTTCTATGATTTTGCATTTTTTGTCTGTTGTTTCAAGGCATAGCTAAATTAAATTTCTTGACAATGGGTTAGCTTTGCATGTTATGTAGATTAATATGTTAGTGCATATATGACCGATTTTCCCTGTTAGTGGATATTCGTGTACTTATAGGTGCTTAGTTTGCATGTTTCGTTAAAACAGAAACTTATCTCTCAAACATTACATCTTTTCATAGAATCTATTTATTTATGAGCGTAAAAGACGTGAAATTGTAAGATGAAAATACATTGTCGTTATGCTATTGTTTTCTTTTCTTTTCTACTGATATTCTGAAATATCTGTGCAAATGTCGGATTTTTCTTGATATATTTTTTTAAATCAGGCAGACGAAATGTAACAAGATACAATGTACTTCACTGAGGTGAATATTTACATCAATTAGTTATCCCGAAAAGTAGGTAGATTATATTGTTTCCACAAAAATATATATTTCCGTTTCAAGCATGCTCCTCCTAAAAATTTATCAAGAAAGTTTTATACAGGAAATCAAATATTATTAATTTTACTTTCATATTAAAGAGCATATTTCAGAATATTTAGGACATAAATGAGGACATATTGAAAAGAGTATTTCAAGATTTTTTTAGGGTATCAAAACCATCTCCCTAATAATAACAGTTTTATCGATTCAAAGTCATGCCGATTCTGTGGAATTTCAATTATTGTATATTAAAATGTAATTGATTTGATTACAAAAAAAATTAAATAGACTTACGCAGCACAGAATACCTAATAGTAACTGTTTTGAAATGGAGTGGTACATGATTTACCGCATATCCCATCTCCTTAATATACATAATTATATATAAGGTATGACGATGGGTAGAGGAGGAAGTGATGGTGACATGTTGTCGCCACCTATATTTTCAAGTACACACGTAATTTTATTTTCTTTCCTTTTTTTGTTAAAGATACTTTTAGTATAACGGATTAGAAACAGATTCGTTGTATAACATTCAAGCCGTGAAACATGTCTTATCCGTTGTTGATTTTATTGTTGTTGCTGTTGTTATTATTATTAACAGAACGCCCGTACGTCTCTGGACAACACTTACGAGAATTGCTTAGAGTACGGAATCATTTCGGCGATCGAACGCCAATCCCTCAGATCCGATCGGTCTTCAGGGGCCTATTACATTACCTTCTTTCTCTGGGAGGGGGAATGGAAGTGACTCGAAGCAGATTCTCGTCCATTAATTTCCAATTATACCCTCGTTTCACCACAAATGCACGACAACATTTTTGAAGTAAATACGGACAGCTTCGTGCAAATGGCGTCATTAAGAATTTCGCGATTTCATTCTAAATGTCAATCGGAAATGAAAGTTCGTATATAATTTTGTCAAAAGGGATATTTATGGGAACACGTTATTAAATAGTGTTGAAAATTACCATTCCAGCAAGTGAACTGCTACTGCTATATCCGTAACTATTGGATTAAAGGTAAAGGTAAATTGGATCAAATGCTATTTCATTGTAATGGTTTCCTGTAATTATTAACATATATTAATAACAAAATATTTCAGTGTCTGTTTTTATTAAGGCCAGGAAACCATTATAATTAAGTAAACAAGATAACAGATGTCAATACAGTATGTTCCTTACAAATGCTATTTGAAAATGATTGTGTCGTCAGTTTGAAGTTTATTATTGTTTGAATTCCAAACTTCACAAATGAACTCCGTGTTTTTCTAATGTAAATATTGAATGTAATTTGAAAGAATTATAAAAATCCCAACGCGTTATTTTGAAGCGTGTAATTGGAAACAATAGGTTATTTTTTTATAGAGCTCACGTCGCTGGTGAACAGTTAAGCCTCATCGGATACGCAGTGCGTAGTGTTTTATTCTGGCTTCAATGCATGGAATTTTGAAAGACAGAAAATCTGCCGTGGCCACCAGATTTGCAGAATTCTGGGTAAATTTAGACTCAACGATAATTACCACTCTGAGTAGATCCCGGTCATTTAGGGGACCATAGCGGAGAAGTACAACTGAGATAGTTAAAGTGGCGGTCCATGAGCCAGCTACAGTAATAAGAGAGTGAAAATTAAGTATAGTAATATTGGGAATACTTGGTATGCCAAGATACAAAAACATTTGTTTTCGTGGGTAATGTACTTGTTTTCATGTGGTAGGATGATATAAGTAACCAGTTGCAACGATATTTTTCTCGATAAATCGTTTGTAGGGGCGGTTTGCACATGCAGTTTGGAGTCTCTTGTTGAGATCCGACTTTTTTACCAGTCTCTCTGTTCTGTTCCATTTAATTGCGCATTTTCTATTTATAGTCAACAAGCTTGGAACGTTACTTCAATATTATGATTATTATTTGATTAATATTAGATTGGAACGATACTTAATATTTGGATCAAAAATAGATTTCTCTGCCTCCCCCCCTCCCTTTCAGTGCATAGAAGTAGGATGAACGCGGTTCTACATCAACAGGGGAGAGGGGAGCGAGAGAGAAGGGATGGGATGGGAGGGAAAGGAGGGGTGGAGAGGTGGCAGTGCCTCGCGAGCCTCGTCGCGGATCGATCTCGCGAGTCGACCTTGACACGACCTTGGCCGGCGCGGGGGGCCCTCGTCCCTGGACGGTCGCTGCGGTCGATCCAGCGCGGCCTTGACCCTGGCGGTGGCGGTAGCCACGCGTTGCCCTCCCGTCTGCCCCTTGGAGCGACCTCCGGGGGCGCGTGGCTGCCCCGCATGCGACCCCACGCGACACCCAGACGGCCTCCTCCCGCCCGCCGCGCCCGCCGCGCCCCGCCCGCCCCGCCCGCCGCGCCCCGACGCACACCACCGCGCCCCGCCCGCCGCGCCCCGCCCCGCCCCGTCCTGTCCGCCCCGCCCTCGCCCCTGCCCCGCCCGCCCGCCGCGCCCCGACGCACACCCACCGCGCCCCGCCCGCCGCGCCCGCGCCCGCCCCGTCCCGCCCCGCCCGCCCCTCCGCGCCCCGCCCGCCGCGCCCCGACGCACCCCCGCGCCCCGCCCGCCGCGCCCCGCCCCGCCCGTCCGTCCCGCCCCGCCCCGCCCCGCCCGCCCCTCCGCGCCGCCGCAACGCGCGACGCACACCACCGCGCCCCGCCCGCCGCGCCGCGCAATCAGCGGAAGGTTGAGGTCGCGCGCCCAGCTGCGAGGGGAGATCGGCCGCTGGCTCCCAGCGCTTGGAAGATGTGCTTGCGGTGGAAGCTGCTTCGTATGCTCATTGCATTGGTCGCTCTCTCAACGCAGCCGTTACTATAACCATAGTGCGAAGTCGCCACGGTAAGGGAGGCGCGTGTCTCAGCGAGGAATTTGAAATGTTCGCCTAGAACCATTGCCAGTATTTGCGCGCGCGTGTGTGGTTTGTACGCGCGTGTACGTACGTGTATTTATTTATGCGTATTTGCGCATGTGAGCGCGAGTCCATGTTTTGATGGAAGTGCTGCTCTGCTCAAGTTGGGGAGCAAACCCTGACCCCTGCACTTATTTTCGGGCCACCGATAAGGCCCGCTGCTTGTTGAAACAGCCGGCGGGTAGGAAAGGGGGCGCTCGGGCGTGATCGGCTTTGGTGTAGAGAAGGCGAGTGACCCGGCGCCTTCTCAGGCAGTGCGACACTTCTTGCAATGAAGCAGCGTTGGAATAAAACTTTCCAACTAAGTGTCCCTACTGTAGTCACAGCCAGAACATACTGCAAAACGCCGAATCTGCCCAAAGATTTTAATTACTATGACATTGCAGTTCATTCTGTCATTTTCTCCTACCTGCGAGTAGTGGCCAGTAGCTGCCGAGAAGCCGCTTGTCTGGTAGTTGTAGCTGCGCACCTCGTTGAACCAGCCGTCGATGTGCTTATGAAAGTCTGGTTCCTGAGTAACTGTGGTGCGTGTGGTCCAGGTAGCGGCAAGATTCTGTCCGACGGGGAACCGTCCTGCAACATTCAAATATGATTTATAATCACAGGATTGGTCACTGAATTTTCCGAAAAAAATGTTAATATCTTTTTCAGGCTGTTTTATTTATGTCATTGCATAGTTGATCACGATGAGTCGAACTAATGCATTCATTTAATTCTTCTTTGGTCCTGTTCATCCATAGACGGAAGGTAAGTGTATTCTCGGCTGTCCGAGATGAGCCGCATCCCAGTCGACGGAGACGACGCGGAAAGTAGAAGTATAGCTCTGAAGAAGGCCACAACAAGATGGCCGAAACGTCAGCTCCATCGACTGAGACGCGGCGCATCCCGGACAGCCCAGAATACAATGACTCCGGCCGCGGAAGCTACGTATACGGAAGTTAGGTGACCCAATTGGGTTTTCTTGGGAGGACTTAATCAGGGTAGTTTTCTGTTGCTTTCCCTGAAGGCTTATTATTATTATTATTATTATTATTACTATTATTATTATTATTATTATTATTAATGAATTATGAGATGATAGTATGATGATATGGTATGGGGGAGGTGGGAGATGGTAGAAGGTGATCGCAACCTCTTGAAACCATTCCAGAATTTGCTATATGATCGAGGGAAACCACGAAAAACTCCGATCAGGATGGCCGGCCCGTTGATCAAACCTGGACCTCCTGACTGCGAGGTCAGCGCACTGAGCCACTTCGCTCGGTCCATTTCATTAAATGCATGGAAAACTGAATGTAAATATGTACTAAGTATTTTGAAACATTCATATACAGGAATTAGGCGACCGAGTCGACAATTTGTTTCTTTTAAATAACATAAATTTGTTTTCAGAGAATTCTGCGTTCATACGCCGCATTTTTAGCGTTGAACGTCGTTCGTTCAGTAGGTACGTTGTTTTTTCAAACATTACTTCCATGTTTCAGGTAAAAGTATTACTAATTTTCAATGTGCACATCGGGAAAGGTGGTTCAGGGCATCAACAAATGTCTCTGCAGTGCCCATGACCGAGAGATCCTAGGTTCGAGTCCCGATAGTGCCAGGTCGAGTTCTGTTGCTGTTAGGAATTATAGCCGGCTGCACTGTCTGATAGTTTTCCGTTAGTTCTCTGATCAATACCAGGCGAATGCCGAAGCAGTACCCTAACAAAAGGGCAACTGGCAGCGTGCGATCTTTCCTTCTCATTCCTGGTCCTCTCCTCACCCCTTGCACACACACACTAACATGCAGTACACTACCAAACATACCGGAAGACCGGTCGGGAGCTTAGAGCTTGTCCCATCTGGGGCGGTGCCTCACTGTTGGGAGATACCTGGTTGGGGAAACCCCCGCTAGCTGACGGTAGGTCGGCGCCGGATCTCACCATCGAGCGGTGAAGATCACTGTCACCACACGAGGAAAATAAAATATGCTCTACACTTACGGGACTAATAACCTCGGTAGTTGACGTGCCCGAAATCACTAATCAATCAATCAATAGAATGTGCACAGGAATTGAAAGAAAACTATACAGCCTCCAAAAGGTGTCTATGGTTTCGTTAGATACCGAAGAACCCGGTAAAAATCCAAAACCACTGGAACAATTTAAGTTTTGACTGAAAATAAAAATATTGGATTGTGTGATTTCGGGAACCTCAGTGCATATAAATAACCCATTTAAAGTCAATTTATTCAAAGGATATGATAAAAGTATTTCATGATTATTGGAAGTTAGAATTTCAAAATTGCTACACTCTACTCCCGAGTTCAATTATCATCCGATGTATACCTTTCGTGTTCTTTTTACATTCAGCTTCTAGAGAGCCTTTTCATTTGTGCACTTACCAAGAATTACGTGTATTGACCTTCAGCTCGAAAACCCATTTGCAATGCTATTGTAGTGAACGTGTATTTCCAATTAGACGGTTCGAAATCTTGGAGTGATGTTTAAATCTTAAATGCAAACTCTTGTAGTGTGCATGCAACAAGTTGGAGGAAATGGTTAGCTATTGCATAACCGTTGCATCTGCATTCGACCATTGCTATAAGCAGTTGGTTGCAACCCTCTCCACACGCTGGCGCCACCGTCTCTCAGCCGTCGCACGTGATGCTATCAACCACCGAACATTATAATTTGTCAAAACTGACAAATTATAATGTTCTGAGCAAAAATACTCCTATTTTGTGAATTTTACCGCAACAATTTGCACGCGCGAAATAATTTAGTAACTTTCTTTGTTGAAGAAACGAATCACGAAACTGATGACGCTGCAGATTGATCAAAATTTGCATCCCTCTTGTGAACAATAAATGTGACAAACTTGTATTTTACTCAGTTATATAAAATATTTAAAAAAATACTTTGAATTAACCTGTTTGACCTGGAGATAAATCTATATATTTAAAAAAATAAGGTATTCTGCCATGGCTTCGTTTAGAGCTTCTACAGAACCGATAGTAGTATTTTTTCCTCAAATGAAAGAATGTGATCCCTAGATGTGTTATAAGATATTTGTTTTGATTCAGCAACATTTACGGTGTAAATTAATTAATTAAATCATTCTTTAATAGTACGCTTATCAGTAGTCAATTGTTTTCTTCCAAAGGGTGATTGTTTCAAAATCGATATACATGAGTCGATAGATGTCCACGCTACTTTATGATGGCGCTGCGTGATGTTTTGTTTTGATTGTAGAGATTTGTTTACAATTCGTCAAGGTTTTGTTTCGGTGTAATAATTGCATTGTGGTGTAGACAGTTTTGTATTTGCATTTGTGGTGAATTTTGTAGAGAACATTCGGACAGTGGGTTTTGATAGGTTGTACTAAAGTAGTGATGTTGTTCACAGGTTATGTCGAATTCCGAAACGTTGCCCACTCGCCCCAAAAGACGCAAACGTACATTAACTGAACGCAGGGAAATAGAAAGTCAGCGTAAGTGTCGTGATAGTGAGATCATTTCGTTTTCTGCGTGGTCGTTGACTATGAAATGTCAAGTTTTGTTCTGCTTTGTACTTCACATGTGAGAGAAATTCTGCAAACGAGTTTACTCTGCGTTGCTTAAATGGGAAAATAAGTTTATCTTCAAGCAATATACGTGAAGAAATCAAAGTTGTTTATAGGAGATGATAACACATCAAAAACTTTAGAAATAATATCCGTCAGTATAATTGTGTTCTTTCTTTTGTGTCATTTGGCGCCGATATTGCATTGCCACCTGGTCATGGACCATATGTGTTCAAAATTTTGGGAACTCCACATCACAAAATATCTTCGTTATACTCTGAATGTCCAAACAATGCTACATATTGTGAACATTAGTCTGCGCACAGTATTTTACATTTATCTCAGATCGCAACGTCAAATTTTGACGGGTTTTCACGAGTTAATATTGAATTTATTTTTATTTCATAGTGGAGTCAATGGAACCTTGGAAAATATGAAACAGGAGTTTAATTAAAAGCCTACATTGCTTTAATAAAATGTCCAAAATTTAAAAATAAATTTGCAAAGGTTTTAATGGAACGTTAAAGATTGTGTCATTTAGTATAGTTCAAGTTTAAAAAATGGTAAACAATTCCTTGATAATAGAAAATGACGAACAAGAATTTTAAGAATTAAAAAATAATTTTATGAGACACTAATGAATTTCAGTTGATGAGATGAAAGTTTTCAAAAAGCCATCAGATGTAGGTTTGTTTTTCTCTTGTATTAAGGTAAACAAATATTTTTCTTAATTACAAACTAAAATATTACTTGGCGTTGAAAGTAAAAATGAAAGAAACTGAGAAAATTATTCTATTTTACATATTCACGGATGTTTTACAAAGTAGTGATTTTGGAAAATGATGTTGAAATAAAAAATGGAATAAAAGTAATTTACTTTACTTGCAAAGTTTACTGATAAATGCGCTGTTTAGTATGAGAGAAAACATTAAAGATAAAATATGCTAATGATAAATGAACAGTGTGAACATAGAGTTTCAACCTGAATACTTCATGACCTAAACAAACCTTCTGCGCAGCAAAAGTGGTGCTTGTTTTCCGAAGGTTCCGTGGTACGTTCTCTGAAAGAGCAGATTTATTGATGTAAGCGTTTTTAAATTGCCTAATCAATAATCCCTCTTTATGAGAATCGGACATTTAACTGCAGCTGTGGGATATTTCGTCCATATCCAATTCTGCAATCGCCTTCGTGTGCTTACTTCAGTATTAAATCACTAACTGTCTGATAACTTGAAGTTACACAAGGTTCTGTATTTCATAAACAAATTAAATTTGCATGTGAGATTTTATAAAAATTCCAATTTCACAGCATAACGCTACCATATTTCATTCACATCTATTCAATTACTATTTGTGTTGTGCATGTCTGTTTTGGAATTACGAGCAAAGCAAGCCCCCGATTTGTTTCGATTGTGATTGATGTTGACATATAAATCGCTGATTGAGGTTTTAGGGTGTTCATGTGTGGCTGTTCTCGTAAACGCTCGATTGCTGCGTGAGCGCTGCGGGTTGACTCACCGTCGTCGCGTGCGTGGTCGTGGGCTACTGTGCACTGGTCTGCCCACCTCTGCGCCACGGCTGCCAGGGATTCATCCCACACCTAGGGGCAAAGGCACAACGACATACTTTAAAACACACTTTGAAATGAATTTATTTCAATTTTGTGGGGTAAAGTGTTCATTCTCTCAGGGTGTGGTACGGTCAGGAATGTCGGAGCATCATGAAAGAGTTACATAATTTTCCGTTTCATGAAAACATAATTTTTACTTTCCTCCCTAAACTAAAGTACGGTTGGAAACACCTCAACAAATAATCTCGATTATCAGTAGATGTGGTATTCTAATTTTCGTGTAGTGAATATGTAGAACTTTTTACAGCTACATCTCCCACAATTAATTTTCGGCGTGCTTCCTTGCTACTCGAAATTTTAAAATATGTCTTAACTTTCCAAGCCAAATTTATTATTGTGGCTTGGATGTTTTCTGCATAAATTGAAATTACGTAGAAACATTTCTGAGCGAACACGCTTTAAAAGACAAGAAAAATCACATCAAAGGAGATGGAAGTAAAACGTTTAATAACGAGAACATTTAGTTTACATTTACATTTTACAATCTGAAGGATAAAAGCTTGCAACGCAATATATGCCTTATTGCATTAAATGTTGGATCTAAATAAAGCTACCAAATGTCATAAGGAATACAAAAAAGTAAAAACCAGAGACAATCAGTTTAAAATTCGATGACGAAGACCTTGTAATTTTCATCTGAACGATAGATATACAATTACATTCAAGTATGTCTTAAGAATTACAAATTGTGGAAGTCAATTCAATCTACATGAATTTTTTTTAATTTTCTTCTAATTTGATATTTGATGTAAAGTTATTTACGATTCTGTGTTATAGTATCCGTTAATTAAATTCATTAAATTTCATATGGAATTCAAATCTGTTGATTCTTAACGGTTCAAAACAATGAAAAATGTTTCTTTCTTCTCTTGATTCTCAGTTGAAGTTTCAGAGTAAGAATTATTGTGGAAAGAAGGTGTGTGTGGGAGAGAGAGAGAGAGAGAGAGAGAGAGAGAGAGAGAGAAGAGAGAGAGAGAGAGAAGGTCAGAGAAAATGAGTTTAATACTTTTAACGCGAACAGAGAAATAAAATAGAGAAGGTGATTAGAAGGGAACAAATATCTTTTGGTAGAAATATATTTAAAAAAATAGAAAACGACTCACTTGAAGTGGATTGTGAGAAAAAGACGTACCGAGAGAAAAAAGTGGAGAAGTAGGTGATTTCGTATGCTTTTGGCGAGAATATCTTTGGCAAGTATAAAAGAACAAAAATCGAATAACGAAAGTCACTTGAAGTGGATTGTGAGAACAACACGTACATGCTCGTAACCGTATTGCAAGGAGTTGCCGTGTTGAAGCGAGTGTTCATGTGGCCGAAGGCGCTGAACTCACCCTGCAGCCAGCCGGCTGCGCCCGCGAGAAGCGGGCACGGCCCAACCAACGATGCACTCCACTCGGAGCCGCCGGTTGCCATGGCGACGGGCGAATTCCCGGCGCGTTTTGTGCGCGCATCGAAAAGCGCCATTTTTCAGCGTTCGTCCTCTCATCCTCGCCCCTCCCCCTCCCCGCCCCTCGTCCACCGTCCCCTGGCCGCCTCCGCCTCGACGTCCGTCCATCGGCAACATTCCTCGCGGAGCGAGCGGCCTTTCATCACATTGAGGCATTGAGCGCGCTTTTGAATCGCTCGCTTCCGTCGGAGGAGTTAATTGAACACTGCGGGGCGCCGAAGAATGCGGGCAGAGCGCATCCGCCCTTAACTCAAAAAAAAAAAAAAAAAAGAAAATCTTTGCGCTCGGCGGTGAGACAATGCGATTGACGGGCGCACAAAGCCCCCTCCCCCGCCCCTGCGCCGGCACCATTGTGGTGAGCAGTGCGCGGCAGGTGCGCACGGCGCATGCGCGTGGCGGCCGCGGCGACGCGACGGACGCGCTCGCGGGCGCAGGGCTGGCCGGCGGAGTCCGACGAGGAATGTTTTCAAAACATCGATGTTTCTATGAAACAACGTGTGGATCCGGCAATGTTTTGCTGTTGCAGTGTATTACACTTCACACGCTAATGGTCACGTGATTGTTAATAACGTTTTACGTTGAGCTCTGCAAAATGATTAATAAATGAAAGAATTTCTCGCGAGTATGGGTTTGTTTTATATTCTGGTTTTGGACATGATTGTCAAGTATCCTATTGTTGAAACGTTCTTCCTCATGTTTCGGCATGCATCCATTTTAACACTGTCGTGGAGAAATTTTATTTACTTGTCAAGAATAATGTTCAAGTAATAATTCCGACCGATAATTTACAATCGCAGGGGCAGAATATGCAGCGAAGACGCGCTTAATACTTGAGGGTGCGGCGGGTTGCGTAGAGCTTCTCTTCAGGGGCGCTTGTGTCAGCATAAACGAATAAAATCAACGTACGTCTGTGTGCGACACACATACGCACATACCCATTGAACTATGCCTATATTCATCGAACAAGTGCAAGCATTAAATGGACAAAGGTTTATGGCAATCGGATGAATGGTTCGGAATCGTATAAAATAAGAACAAACCAAGAAAAATTGATTTTTATGTATTAGATTCGTTAAAACTTGAAATAATATCTGATAGTATCACTACCCGTTTATGAGCTTTAACCAAACGAATGCTGTTTGCACTACCTTCATTCAGTGGACTACCTCTCAGCCCGATGCGCTGGTATTCTTTACTTCTTTCGGCCCTGCCTCCTTATCACTATTCTTTATTCTCTTAACTTCTCTGTATTCATGTCTATCTTCGTCATGTGAAGTCATGTATATTTCTCCCGTACCCTTCTATCTCTCTCGGTCACATTCATTTGTTCAGTCTCGCACCATCAGTATCCCTCACTTACTCACTGATTGACAGAATATATTACCTTTTGTGTATTCAAATTCTCTACCTTGCTGCATATAAAACATGTAGCATTAATTTTTGTACCTTGCACCTTTCCGCATAATTTTGCGCAGTCACTCTTTTTAACTGATTTCTTTTATTGATTTTACCTATTATGGAATCCCACGTTTATATTTCATGCCATTCTCTGCGTTTTTTTACATTAACCATTTTCTTCTTTGTTACATATGCTAGAGCCTATTCAAACACATCAGCTATCAGAGTTTTCTAGTTGACGACGCCGGAGTAAATGTCACTTTGAAAAGAGCATTGAGTGTTATGAAATGGTAGTATAGTGTGATTCGCTCGGAATGAATTTCTGCCTTTTGTGAGCGAGATTCTTTTCAGAACGCTCTTTCATTCTTGACTGGCCGTGTTTGTCGTGCGCGAATGGGCGAATGGCGGAAAGGTCTGTTTGCGACATTTCATCTGAAGCGCGCGCGCGCGGCGGGGGGGGGGGGGGGGGGGGGGCCCCTTGGCCCGCGCCACCTGCTGGCGCAGGCGGTTGTGCCAGTCCAGGATCTGCTGCCGGTCCTCGCACGACAGGCCACCGCTCCCTGCGCACAACGCATTGTGACGGTGCACAAATCGCAGACAAGATGGCTTTGCTATGTACACAGTTCATTTAAATACGAAGACCTCACGGCAATAACTGCTATGCCATTGTACGTACGTTTTGAGAAAAAGGAAAGTAAATGTTTAGATATTGCATTTTACTCATTGCGATGAAGAACATTACTTTATGAATTACACTGCCATCTTGCAGGGAATCATTAAAATAAAAATCCAACATCTAGATACATCTATGAGGCGTCGAAATACACTAAAATCTCAATTTCATCAGAAATGTAGCATAGCTTGTTATTGCCCCAAAGTCTTCATATATACTTGTGAGCCGTACCATTTACTGCCGGAGCATTCGATCCCCGTTAACATCTACTAACTAACGAACTCATTGTTTGACATGAACCTGGCGCTCATATCCGCTTGCTTGCGGCCTCCCCGACAACACTGCCCTCGCGCCAGAGGTTTCCGGTGCAATCGCCCCATTTCGAAGGGGCAGCCCGCCCTTTTAGGCTCGCTGCTACCGTGATGTCGCCACCCTCAGTCCCCACTGCGTGGTCTTGTGACACATCTGACGCCTGCATGGCACCTACCCTCCCTGCCTGCACCTTGGGCTTGCCCCTCCCCTCTTGCCTATTGTGGTGCATTCCACACGTTTTCATTCCCGCAGTGTCCACGCTGTCCCGCTGTGATTGATTGAATGATTTTTTCGTGTTTCCGGGCTCGTCAACTGCTCTGGTCATTAGTCCCGTTAGTATAGTGCATGTTTTTTCTCGGGAGATGGCGGTGATCTTCCCCCGCTGGATGGCGAGATTCGGCGCCGACCTACCGTCGGCTAGCGGGGTTTCCTCTAACCAGGACTCTCCCACCAGCGGACAATCTCTAAGCTCCCGACCGGTGTCCCGGAATATGTGGTAGTGCAGTGCATGTTAGTGTAAGTGTGTGCGTAAGGGAGAGGATAGGACACGGAACACGAAGCAAAGATCGCGCGCGGTCCGTAGCCCGTTTGGTAGGGTATTTGCTCCGGCATTCGCCTGGTGTTGATCGGAGATACTACGGAAAACTACCGATCAGAGCAAGCAGCTGCTAGAATTCTCCTCCAGACAGTGACTGAATTCGACCTAGCCGAAAATTCTTCCGCCGTCAGGGCTCGAACCTAGGACCTCCCGGTCAGAGGCGCTGCAGTGACATCAGTTGACTCTGAGCTACCGCTCCCAGTCTGTCCGCTGTGCACTGCGTTGCCCAACAGCGGCCGCTACAGCATCATGCCGTGCGTTGCTCACTCGGGGCGCAGGTGCATTTAAGCCTCTCACTTAAACTAATGTTAAAGTTAACCATTCTACATACAGTACGCTAAGGAAATATGGCGAGCATGATCCATTTCTAAGAATCCATCGACACAAAGCCCCAAAGTGTTCTGGTGCTGGAAAAGGAACTACAGTCCTGCATAGAACAGATTTAAGGAAAGAAAAAATAGAAATTTAATAATTTTTTCAACTTATTAGAATCACACTACATTACGTTTTTTAAACAATTTATTTCATTGACATTTCGATCTTCGTTCGCTCTTTTTCAAAAATCTCCGGTCCGGACTTGTTAAGAACACTTAATGAAAATTAGCTAGCATTTTGCAAAAGTTGTCAATTTTATGAAAACCCTGGATTTTATATGATTATATGTGATTTTAAAAATTTGAAAGAAATTTTTAATTTTAAAATTTTTAAGATTAAAAAAAAAGTCTGTTACAATTAAACAGATAACAATATATTGCTTAAGAAATAGCAAATTGTTGCATACAGGAAAATGTAGGTGCATTTGCAATCCGCCACGGACGTTCACGGCAACAAACATTGCTATCGAGCATCACACATCGGCGCATCGGCCTCCCTAAAACTTGTTTTTTCTTGTTCTCTAAAGAGCACGATTTCTTTCTTATATCTGATCTACACAATGCGACATTTTGAAGAATTTACCGTTGGGAGGGTACTACCACTTTGTAGTAAGTGTTATCAGAAACGTTCTAAGTTGATTTCTTGTCTGAAGCTATTTTCTCTTTTAAAACAGTCACAAAGTTCCTAATGTTGGCACCGGTCCACCTGGTGTAGTTTAATTAGAATATTCGAAGTTAAGGCCCTTTTCGCTTTGTGCACGTATCGTTACTTCTCAGAAAACATACTGCATCTCGGATCACTCGTCTTAATACCTTCATCTTTGCAGAAAATTGTTTAAATATCAGAGAGAACTTTTTAAATGTAGGATTATGATTTGAATTATATCAATGAGGTCTAAATCTGTTAGTAAAACATTTTTGAAGTTTTATTAGATCACAAGATAATTGAAAATATCTCTATTTCAGTGTCGGTGAGTCAAGTTACATATGTAAATGTACACATACATGTGTATGTTTGTGGAAAAAAATATTAGCAAAACTGGACACATTATATCACTAACTTCTATTCAATCTCTCTGCAACGGTGTTAGGTTAACTTGAAAACTTTTTTCTTGACACATAATTGAACCAATTTAACATAATTTGCACAACGATTGAACATTTTAGTCGATTGAATACTGTGTAACGTACTGTTTATCAGTCCTCCGCCCTTACACATTGAAACTGTCACAAATCAGTTTTTGTTGTTTGAGGGGTAGATCTTGAGGGAAGATCGTTTTTAACATCGTTCTTCTGGCTTTATATGCACTAAGTCAATAACACTGTTCCTACTTCCTTAAAGGCGCGTCCACTTACACTTCCTGATAGTTACCATGATAGAGAGACAAGTTGAATGTTTGCAAGAAATATTATATGCCAATCCCGTTACCTTTCAAAACATTTGTAGTGGAAATAAAAGTACTAAAAAGGCGATAAAAACATGATTATATTGTACTATATAGTAATTGGAATTTATCAGTACAATCCTAGAATAATAATTCGAAATAAAAATGCAATCATTTTTCGTGAATGATAATTTTATTTGAATTTTTATCAGGCTTCGGATCTCTATTTGTTGATGTAGTGCGCTGTAATCCACCATGTTTGTGTCCCCTGTGATCCTGGCGGTCCGCCGCAACGGTCGGTGTTGCGGCCCGTGAGCGGCCGTCCCTTTTGAGAGAGCACTTGAGCGACGTTGTAAGCTAATGGGCCACCGAGTGCGCTTTTCATTAGAGCGGCGAGCCTCTGCGAACGAGAGGGCCAGCACGCGAGGACCGGTGATGAGATGTGCGTGCTCAGGAGATCGGCAGCCGAACAGTGCGCTTCAGCCCAGGAACGGTCCCGGAACATAATCAGGCCGGCCGTTTCCTCATGGAATACGTTTTTGTTTTAAAATGAATTTAGTAATTCAAATGTTTAACAACTAGAAGAATTCTGATTTCAACATCGACAAAATTAATATAAATTTTGATGATACATACAGATAAAATATCCTTCACGGAATTCGTCTTGTTTGGATTATAGCTAATTGTCGTAGCAGAGGAATGTGAAATCCCAGAGTCAATATTCTAAACTTGGTCATTTTTAGTAAGTGTTATTTGAAGACGGAACAATCGAGGGGTCACTTTTAAATTGTGAATAAAGCGAATTTGTCAGAAGTTCCGGCTACAATAATCATGCAGACAGTTGAATTCTATATTCTTGTTAATCAAGTCTAAATTCATTAGTTTTTTTTGGTAATCATTTTCTGTTTAGTTCGTGTATTGTTTTCATTCTTTGGAGAATTCAAGTCATGTTTTTGCAAATAACATTGACTGCTTTTGTGGTATTGAATATTAAGTAAGAGAATTTTTTGTTGAAGTTGGAGAATAATTGAAAACTTTTATACTACTTTGATATCTTGGAAATGTTATTTCCTACTGAAGGAGTGCTCTTAGTAATTTAAGTGTACTTTTAAATTCATTAGCAAATTGTAACAAAATAAGGTATGAATAACATTTTATTGAATATATCAGTGATCTTGTTTTAGGGGTTACGCTATATTAATATTATGTACACGTGTGATTGAACGAATTTAAATTACAAATTATTAGTTTTGAATCTACATATTAAGTGATTGATTTAGTTCTGTTGCCAGCGCCAAACTAAATCTACTCAAAAATTGTTCTTTTAAGCTTTTATGGCCATCGTTTCTCCACCGTTATAAAAAATTGCATTAGTTTCATTCAAGTGTTTGATCAAATAAAATAATTATTTTTATTTTCAATAATTTATATTAACCTAATTTTTATTAGAAATGACATTGCAGATTAAAACTTTCGGAAAATTATTTTTAACCCAGGATATTGAATTGTATTAATGAATGAGATAATCTACAAATACACTATGATGTTAGAAAATGTCAATTTAATATTTCTTAAATATGCTGTTTCACTGCAGATATTTGTGTTCAAGGGAATCACGTATTTCTGTGGATTGTAGATAAAAATATAATTTATGTGATACAGTTAATATCATTGTTTAAATGTCACGGATCGTCATTTGAAAATTTGTAATAAATACAAATGTTATTGTAATTCAACAAAGCCCTACGATCATGTGATTCAGTCCATATTGTTTTGTAAACAAACCTTGTCTGATCGGTTGGAGTTTTGGTACCAAGTTCAATGATGATAAGATAATTATTAATTAGATTTGTCTTTGAATTTTGCATTTGATTTGTCACATTCCATTCATTTACTTGACGTTTTGTGAAAATCAATGAAAATTTAAAAAAATGCACTTTTGAGTGTTATTGAGGTTTAAAAAATATCACAGATAGTAATATAAATTGTAATAGTGCCTATTCATTTTTACAATATTTACAAGATTATTTCTGTGAATTCATAAAGGTCCTTCAGTATCTTTTCTAAAAAATATTCATTTATATCTTATATCAAAAGCTCTACTACGGAAATGAAAATTCATTGGTCGAAGCCAACAGAATTCAAATTCACAGTATCCCGATTTCATTCTTTTATTCCGGAAGCGAGAATCACCGCTTTAATGAAGCCACTTCTTCCCAATCATATGCGCTTCTTAGACTAGGAAATGAGAGGTGTCATGTGTACTCACGGATCATCTTCTTGCCGCTGCAGGTGCCGTAGGCCAGGGCGGGCCGCGCCACCAGCAGACAGAGCGCGGCGCATAGCAGCGCGGGCGAGCGCGCGCCAACAGCACGGAGCGACATTCTGCAACAGAGCGAAGGGCGGCTTTCAAACATGGCTGACCTGCATCGGTACACGCGCCGCGCTCAGGGCGGCCACGATGCCACTTCGACGAAACCGATGCTTAAGGTACTTTATTTGTATGTGTGAGCGTGCGTGTGCGTGTGGTTTGTAATACCTAGGCGCTTGGAGGTTGATCAATTGACTCACCTCCGGAAAACGAAAGTGTCAAGTTGTAATAGAATTGCTACAACTTGAAAAGGTGTTAGGAAGGACACATCGGCGAGCCAGACTCCTCAACATGAACGCGAACGAGCACAATTCAGCTCGCTCTGGGACCCTGGCAATGAGGACGGCAACGAACAAGTTGGTCCGAAGCCTTTAGTAAACAGTAGTCGACGAAACCGATGCTTAAGGTACTTTGTGCGTGTGTGAGTGCGCGCGCGTGTGTGCGTGCGTGCGTGCGTGTGTGCGCGTCCGCGTGCGTGCATTGTTTGTAATACCTAGGCGCTTGGAGGTTGATCAATTGACTCACCTCCGGAAAACGAAAGTGCTGGGAATTTTCTGTCTGATACCTTGTGGGATCCCAACATACCTGCAAATTTTGACCCTGAAATTTTAGAAGAGTACTACAACAAAGGTTTCAGTACTATTGATCCTTTATTTGGGGGCTTTCTTCGGATAAGTGAATACGGTATCTGAATAGGACAGGAATTGTATTTTCTCGAACATTTTCTTGGAGATTCTTTTAGATGCCGCAAATACGTGGCGACTGTGGATTTTCCTTTAAAAAAATTCACGCACTTGAGCCGAGATCGAAAGCGTTCTGGGAGTTGAATGACCAGTAAGCTGATCGTCAGAGGTGCGCTGTGCTTAAGGTACTTACGATATCAATGCACGAGCTGAATGCTCCAGACTTTAATGCGTGGCATTTGTGCGAATCATTGAAACAACTTTAAATATTCAAAATTACAATGTCTCAATTGCCTATAAATCACTGCCATTCAATTATTTACGAGTTGATATTAAAATGTCCTTCTGATTTATCAGCAATTAGGGATGTAAAGCATTTTAGTCCTTCAGTGACTGTGATACAAAATTAATTTCAAAAACAGTTTAATTTGAACGATTGTTAATCATTCATATCATGTACAGAGTACTAATACGGCTGTCCTGAATGTTTTTTGAAGACGTTGAGGCAACAATCACTATAAACTAGTTTTAACTTTCATAGTACCCACACTTTAGAGTCTAATCGAATTCTTCTATTGAATCATTTTGAAAAAGACAAGAAATACGAAATTGGTGAGAAATGTTCGTAACGATCACGGCGCTCGATTCAACTACACCAAATTTTTTAAAGAATATATTCGTTAAAAGTTTCAAATAAGAAATGGAAAATATATTCCGAACTAAAACAAAACATCAAAGAATTGTTGGTAGTAGTAAAGTGGCTCTTCATGACAAGAGATACATTTTTTCACAAAATGAATATATTCGTTAAAACTTCAATAAAATAATAAAATCAACATGTAAAATGTTAAGTAATTACGTCTCGCCAGTAAAGACAATATGTTTTTTGCTATAAATGAAATCGGACACCAAATTTCAAAGCTTATTCCAAGTAAATTAGTAGTATTTGGGTCGTGTCAATGACGAACCATTTATGAAGTCTCATTCAGCAAAGCGTGGAGGTGAAAGAACGGAGAGGAGAGGGAAGCCGATACGCTGCCTCTGCAGGCGCAGGATGTGCACCTGAGCGTAATTCACACCTGGGCTCGCGACTCAATGAATGCGGAGTGATCGGTGGCTTCGAGTGACCTTTGCTCCGCGGAGAAACCACAAGTCATCTTTTTTTTTCTCTCTTTCCGATGTCGTCAAGCGTTGGGGCGGGGTCTTCGCAGCGTGTGCGCACACGACGTAATAAACGCTGACAAATAACCCGAAGACCAAACCCGTATTCCTACATGCGCCGCCGAGTAGAAGCATCTCGACACGTTTCCCGCCGGACTCTGAATGACAGTTCTACCGAATATTTGGTGAACAATAGCCGAAGAAAGCGTTTCTTGTGGACGTAGAAATAGTTATGAACCGATATTTAGTGTAAGAATGAGAGTACATTGATAGCCAAATCCGTAATGCGTTCTTCATTAAGTGATTAAATTCATAATATAAAAAAATTGCTCCCTCACGATAGCAGTTGGGCACTTCAGCAATTTTTGTGTGTGGATCTCAATGTCAAGTGAAGACTTTGAAAATGGTCATTTTGGATTACAGTTACTTATTGAAAGTTTGTAACATAGAAGTTATAATAAAAAAAGTAAATTTTCCTTTTTAAATTTTGGAATTTTTTTGTTTTTATGATATTTCTTCATAATTACGAGAAACTCTCAGTTTTGAGTTGTAATGCAAATACATGAAACGTTCGGAGAAAGAGCTTGGAATACTTTGGATTGCATGGGTGAGCGTGTGGCTGTGGGAGCGCGACCACTGCCCGGGCGCGGGGCGGCCGGAGCCGCCGCCGTGTGCTCAGCGGGCGCTAATGCTCTCCAAGAGGCCGTCTGGCTGAGCGGCGCGGCGCGGCAGCGCAGACGCGCCCGTGTTGACTCAACGCGAGTGGGGGCGGAGGAGGGGCGGGGCGGGCTGCGGGAGCGGTGTTGGTTAGCGAGGGGCTCCCGACGCGGCGGCGGCGGCGGCGGCGGCGGGCAGTGTGTCGGCCACTGCTGGCACCGCGCGCCGCCGGGGAATTCTATCTTCTATTCTCACGGGCTGCCTTCACGCGAGAAAGGGGAGGTGTTGTGGGGCGTCTGGAGATAACGCGCTAAAGCGTTAACACGTCCCGAGTTCCGGAGACACAAGTGCGCGAAATGTGGTCTCCACTGAGTCCACTTTATTGTGGTAATACAATTCCTGTGCGATTGTCTGGTGTTACAGGAAGTTGTTAGTCTCAGCTTGTGGACGTATGCAGTGCACTTTTCTATCGCTGGCTGAGGGCCTGTTTTATTCGGACGCATTTTGAAAATTGAGTGTTCAAAAATTACGCTATCTCGTGTAGGCCATGGCTGTGTAGGTCAGGTGTCTAAATGTCTTCCAACTGTAGTAGTAAGCTCGATAAGGATTAGACGTTTTCATGCTAATCACTTGAGCCAAAGTTCAAGTTAGAAACAATTTCAAACGTCTTAGAGAAACGCCATTTCATTCAAATGAACATGGCATGTCAGTCACAGAACATGAAGCCATTGCGTGACGCGAGTTTTTCTTCACTTCATTAACGAACCCTTCAATTCTCTGGGTGCATGTACACTTTTTACATGAAGTTGAGGAGATGACGTGCATGCAAAATAATATCCTGCGGTTTCAAGGAAAACATACCCTTGCTGTTTCTGCGGATGCGTAAAAAATGCGTGTGCGCTCCGCATGTCTTCGTGAGGGACTCCCGCATAGCCACGCGACGTCGGAGAACCGGCGCTTTTATCACATTTCCCCCGCACATCTGTCGACAGCCACGTAATCACTGAGTGCACACTGCCACTTGGCGTCACTTAGCAGACTCTCCAACGGACAACCGGATACCTTATGAACATGTTCTCGTGTCTCCCAACACAGGTTCAGTTAAGGGAAGAGTATTTGCGAGAAAGCGTTCTCGTACAATCGGTTTCTTTTAGTATACAAACTTTGTACCGGATGAACCTGCTGCTGTCCCTGCAGTCCATTTTACCGGGAGATCCTAGGGTTCGAGTCTGGACAATGGCGGGTTTTCGACCCTAATGAGATAGGTAGGTCGAATTCAGCGGCAGACTAAGGGGAGAATTCCAGCAGTCAGGCTCTCTAATTGATAGTTTCCCGTGGTCTCTCCGGTCAATACCGTATCAGGCGAAAGTCGGAGCACAACCGTAACAAGCGGGTCACGGATAGCGCGCGATCTTTCCTTCCTCTTTTTGTTTTAACCTCGCCCCTTACATACACTTACACTTATATGCACTATACTATCACATGTCGGGAGACCAGTCAAGAGTTAGCGTTTGTTCTGGCTGGGGCGGTACCTCGCTGGCGGAGACACATAGAGGGGGATTTTCCGCAAGCTCGGCATCTCACGGTCACGGAGGTACACCACCACTGACATTTAAACTCACTACTCTTACGGGGCTTAATGCCATAACCTATTGACGAGCCAGAAAATCTGAAATAGTCGATATATTTATTCTCTATTTGGAAGGACATTGAAAATAAAATCTAATTGTCGTATGATTACTTCAAAAATTAATAGAATATTGTACATTTTCTGCAGATATGATTAGTTTCCCAAAATTTCTCATTAGAAACGAGAATCATTTCTTAGAAAATCATGACTTTTTTTTCCGAAATCTACTTATCAGGGCACGGTTATGTTATGACTTTCCTCTGACATAAAAGTGTAGAGTAAAACCGAAAAAACAGCTACCACGAAATTCAGACATCGTATATCTTCAGTCTTCTATCGTAAATCAGATTCAACTTGAGCAATCTGTTTTTAAAGTCATAAAAACGACTTAGTGTCCTGTCCCCAAGGAATGCATCTTTCTTTTTACAAATTACATTTCACTGGGTGACGGGACGGAGGTAATGTGGAAATTCAAGAAAACTCAATACCGTTTGGAAACGATTAGTAGTAGCGATTCAAAGTATAATTAATATAGTATAAATAATTTTTGTTTAAGCGTTTAGGCTTTTCGAAATGAAATTGAAACAAAATATTTGGTTAAAATGTGATTAGATATTTGATGAATAAATATTCTTCTTATCTACTGCTACTTATGCTGCTCCTACTTCTAGGATCAACATAGAAGCAATTTTCCCTTTCAATGTCGATCATCAGTTGCAAAATAATTGTGTTAAGTCAAACCGATTAACAGCTATCACGAAATTAACATCGATATCTGAAGGAGTTGTTAGTTTTCGTGTGTTTTGTTACTTTCTTGTAAATAAACGTGCAAAGGCAAACCGACGCATCCGCGTGCTCATCAGAGCTATGAAATATGAAATACTCATAGAAAGGGAAGCGACATTAGTGTCATTGTGTATATTGCGATTGAAAAGTCGGTGCCTAGCACCGTTACCTCATGCTTCAAATATAAAACAATGGCAGGGTCTAAGTAAACGTGCAAGTGCTTTTGTGCGCATCCGCGTGCTCATCAGAGCTATGAAATATGAAATACGACCAAAGTGGTGAAGGAGTAACTTCTATTTACGGTCAACGCAAGGCCATTTACCACGTATTTCCTTCGCTCGTGTTACCCGACAGGAAAGAGCAACTGCGTAAATTACGCGGGGATAACAACATGTTGATGGATAAGTAATGATTGTTCCATACAAATTGTCGTGAGCTTAACGTAAAGAATGGCATTAGTGATATAGGAGGAAACGTTGAAATGTTCAAGAAAAGAAGAAACGGTTAGCAATCGTTAAATCATTAATTAACGATGTTTGTATATTTACTTTTTCTTATTTATAAGGAATATAAGCTGTTCGATGTATTGTTTTTTTGCAGCTATTAATCGGAGTATAGAAGCAATTGTGTTGTCAAGATTTTGTAAATGGCAATAGTACTATTTACTGCAAAGTGAAATGAAAAAAATCGAAAGTTTTTGTACTCTACTCTAATTGTACTTTGTACTTTATACAATTAGAAGAATGTCCTCTTCAGACTGATCCATCTCTTGAAGTTTCCACTACAGGTCGTTCCTTCTTTTTTGTGAGCGCCCTATCTTTTCCTATAGCTCTTTATATTTACAACATTTAGGAAATTTGCTGTCATACATTTTTTCTACGAGGAACATTTAAGAACAAACTAGATAGACAATTAACCTACGAATTCAGCATTCTTAGGTAATTTGAAGGCAATACGTGCATAAAAATTGCGCCTGACGGAAGTTACATTTAATTCTGCCATAGAAAAAAAATGTGTGAGACCTATTTGGAAAAATTTCGGATACTGTTCAAAAGTCTTATTAAATGGACATTTATATAATGGTAAGAGATAATTTTATGCAATAAGCGTTATCCATTTCCTTTCAATATACAGAAGCAGTGAAAATAAGAGTGCAAGAAGACGATTTCAATCAAGAAATTTCTTATTTACTCTTCTCTGTCAACAATTCATTGTTTATTAGAGCATGAAGTTATTAATTATTACATGACTGA
Organism: Teleogryllus oceanicus; assembly: GCA_964035755.1. Taxonomy (NCBI): domain Eukaryota; kingdom Metazoa; phylum Arthropoda; class Insecta; order Orthoptera; family Gryllidae; genus Teleogryllus; species Teleogryllus oceanicus. The sequence continues at coordinate 1,631,438 of CAXIVR010000002.1, forward strand.
TTTTTTCACATTTGATCTTGTAAAAAACAATCATTACAGTGAACGAGAACTCAAGATGTAATAGGATTCGCGACGACTTGAAAAGGTGTTGCGAAGGACACATCGACGAACCAGACACCTCAATATGAACGCGAACGCGCACAACCCCATTCTGGAGCCCTAGGAATGAGAACGGCAGGAACAAGATGGTCCGATGCTTTTAGTAAACAGGCTGATGCTTCTTGATGGCGTGTGGCTAAAGACAGAAGCAATAGGACCAGAAATTGACAGTAACAATAGCTTCATTATAATAGTAATAAGCATGTATTAAGTTGTTTTCTTTAATATATATATATTTATTGTATTTCTATTTGTGAAGTAACTTTTTAATTAACTTTATATCTGTATCATTCAAACAATGTCCATGTTTAAATATTCCCTGCTTTGTAGACGACATTGCTATTGTTAGAGTTTTATAGACTAACAATTACTATTATTATCGTCGTTGCTGGGAAAAAATAATAGTTTTGTTATATCAGAAGATCAAATGAAAAAAAAACTGTTCTTATCTATGAAACGTGAGAAAACAGCATAGTGCGTTCCGTGAAGAGCAGTAGCATCAGGGTTGGATTTTTCATTTTCAACAACAATTTATCATTAAAAAACTGAATCAGTGCATGACCTGAAGAAAAAAAAACATTAAAATCTTTCCTACCTATTCATACTCCATCCATATTCGACTTCTCTGTTCTTCGCAAAGCTCCCACAGTCGACGCAGTAATTCCCATTCACTTCCGACCCAGAAAATATTTCCTATCTAGCTCTCTTATCCTCTAATAAGTTTAACATTAAAAATACAAAAGCTTAATAATTATATTATCAGAGATGAACGAACATTTTGATTATCAAGAAATTTCTCCACGTAATACAAAATTTCCCCCAATCCATGAACAGGAAGTGAAATATATGTGGAGGCAGAGCAGATCGGACGATGTTAAATCCTTTGCAGAATACGTCCATTGTACTCCTTGAGAAGCGGGGCTCGCCCAGTACAATTTAGTTCCCCGGGCGTTGTGACCAAGGAACGCAAACCCGGGTCTGACAAGGGCTTTCCGTCCGGCTCTGGGCGGTTACGAGATTAAGCTCGGCTGGCGACGCTCAGCCCCACCCTCCCCATCTCTCCCTCCCCCTCCCCTTTCCTCCGTGCGGCCGGCGGCGCATTACGCGCCTCTCACAATGGGGCGGACCATTAAAGTTGGGCCAACTATCGTAACTCGTGCGGAGTGGCGCGGCGCGGCATAGCGCCCGGTCCGGCGGGCGGGGGGGGCAGGCGCCAGCCTGGGCACTTGTTGCCGCCAGGGCGCGCGAGGGTGGGCGAGGTTGTAGGCGCGGCCGCATGAACGGTGAATATGAGGTGCACGCTAGAGAAGAGGAGCACAGCGATGATTTAGAGTTGAGAGAAAAACGGTAGCGTGGTCAAATGGAAGAAGAAGAGGCGATGTATTAGCTGAATGAATGAGCGTTGAGGTTAAATAATGCTGGAAGAGAAAATAATTAAAGGAAAGAAGACAGCTTGATCTTAGAAATAGCCCAATTATTCTTGAGTACATTGATATGGATATCATTGAAGATATGCAAGTAAATAAAAAAAATATGGTGGATCGAGAATAGAACTTTTAAGTAAGCACATTCATATACTATATACAAATTTATATAGGTCTTTGAATCGATGTCTAAGAGGATGTGGCCGAGAGTAACGAAGATGATGAAAAGAGCTTGTTGAGAAATATGATTGAACGAAGGGAGGTGTATGACTACTCAGTGGAGAACAAGATAGTGCGTGAATAAGTTCTCTTGAACGTCGGCGAATAGGACGAGTGGAAGCGTAGCGCGGTTTATGAAAATAATATTGAAGATTAGCAAGTTAGTCAGAAATGTGATGTGATGGACAAGGAGCACTGGAGACAGATGAGTCGTGAGTTAACGATGCAAAGGCGGTGTTACTGGACAAGGAGTAGAACAGAAGACGACCGAAGGGGCCACCGTAAAGGGAGCTACTCGGCAGTTGCGTGTTAGCGCAGACGGCGAAGTTTCTGTCTTGCGCACGATGCCATGGGGAGAGGCGTTTTATAGGTGTAATTCACGCTCGCCGCCTTGAGGATAAGAGCGGAAGGGGTGCCAGAATTCTGGTACTCAAATCGTGTTACCAAAGTAACGTGGAGGAAGACTTCTGCATTCAGCTCTCACAATCAATGCAGCTCAATGTTTTGTATTGATTTTGTTATGAACTCTTGGTTATTTCTCAGCTTTAGTAAATATATCTTGTGCAAAACCGGTAAAATACTCTTAAACCTTCCTACTGGTACATTCTAGTCGTGGATACACTTAGTATATTCGGAAAACAGGTGGAGTAGTAAATTTTGTGTAAAATACTCGGAAAAATAAACTGTTTTATTTCAAAACACCAGTCTTAGAAAATGTAGACACTTGTAAGCTTACGCGTTTACACGATGGGTAATCAATTGGCGCCGTTACCGCTTTCTATTCTGTCTCTAAAAAGCATTCCGCGTACCAAAAAAGTTTCATTTCCAGAGTTTCTGGAAACTTTCAGTTCTACTAACAGTGATCTTTGGCTTTGCATATTCTCGCAGTTACGATTGTCGTAGTCTCTTGGCTACTTTTAGATAAATCACCGTCTCTTCAGGGTACACACAAAGAGAAGATAATGAAAAGAGACCTTGGAACGTTTATTATTACAAAAAGGACAAATATTACTTCTGAAAATAATGAATAAAAGTACTATAATACACTTGTGGAGAAGTAGTAGTATTGGTAGAAATACAATGACAACTAATAAAATATTTGTTTTAAAAGCAAATTTTGTATTTCATTTGAAAAGTTCTACCCGATTTTTGTTCCCATTTTTCGACCTTTGCTTTTCACATTCAACTTATTACAATCACATTTTACTGCATGAAAGTATTTTTCAACGCACATTTACACAATTCACAAAATATAATTTACATACTTCACAGGTAAATATTTCGAGACTATTCGGCATATAACGAGAATAAAGTGAACCCGATTTTCATGTGATGAGACGTATCCAGGTGCCGGTCTCTATGCGACCGCGCGTGTTGGCTCTCCTCGCCGACGCATTGCACCAAGGGTCACGCGCGTTTCCCTATGCCAGGCACGGGTGCGCGCGCGTCCTGCAACGATGCGTGCAGCCACTTGGGTCCTGGCGTGGAATCCGCGTCTCTGAAGACGCACGAGGCATTCAAGGTCGCAGTGAAATATCTTCTACGGTTGAAACAATTTTGCAGAAATCCTCTGTGCAAAATTCGAAACTAGTTCGCTGATTTTGAAATTTATTTTAATCCAATTATTGAAAGTATTGCGTTAAACAACATTTAAACAACTCATTTAATGGAGAAACATTGACAGCATACAAATATGTGTTTTGGAAAAGACGTATCAAAATTTGGAAAAGTGTAGATGTGAAAACTTTCATATGATCATTCATGAAAGAGATTCTTTTTTGACATTTGAAGATGAAATTGAAAAGGGTATGCTAATGAATGTTCGTAGGCATAGTATGTGTTTCGTAAATGCAAAAAAAAGCAATGATCGTAAGAAATGGAGAGATAGTGTAATTCTTAATGTGTAAACTATACGTTAATTAGCTCTATATTCCCGTTGAGTCAGTCGTTGAAAATTATTACGTAGGAATTGAAGATAAATTGGAATTAGTAAAGAAAAATAAAATTTCGTTGTAGTGAAAACACTTATGTCGTATTTGTAATTTACGCAAAAGTAGAAAATCGAAACTTCTTTCGATTAGAACCAATTCAATATAGTTCAAGGGATAACCCAAGTTGTCAATTCATGATGGCTACTCAACAGGTAACAGAAAGAAACAGCAATTATGTGTAATTATTTTCATACATTAAACGATATTTAATCTTCATGATTGTAAAGACATATGAAGTACCACCTTGACCAAATGACTGTAACATCTTACATTTGCTGTAAGGTCAAATAGAATGTCACGAACGTGAACATACAAAACAAACAAGTTTTGTGTTTCTATCATCGAGAATTCCGTTGCGACCTTCAGCTCGTATGAAACCGAACCCATCTCATAATTCCGGGTCAAGTGCGCGGATTCTTCAGATTCTCGTGATCGACGGTTGCAAGCTGGAGTCTCGCGGTTTTTCCTTTCGCCGCCTCTTCGGGTGGCCTTGGATCCAGAGTTGGGGAATGGGAAACCTATTGGCATCTTCATAAAGGTTGCTTTCGCGAAAGGTTGACACTTCGACAGGAACAAGCGAGTGTGAACGGCGTTATGAGCACCTTACTGAGGCGAGCTGTGAAAGTTCACCTCGTGTGAAGTGCACGCCTATAGCTAAGCAGATGTTTGTTGAGCGCTCTGCCCATCACGCTCAGTTTTGGCCCAACCTTCAAATGTTTGTTGCTTGCATTGCGTGCATCTCTAATTTTGGTCGAGAAGATTGACTACGCTTCTATATTTAGATGTTTTATGCGACGTCGTTTTGTTCCATATCAAGACAATTTTTCTCTATTGATTAATTAAATTTTGACATTCAGTATTTTCTCCAGTAGCGTGGCTGTTAAATTTTATGAAAATGGAGTTCTGGTATGTCTTAACACAGCATTCCAATCAAGAACACAAACAATAATATGCAATTATAATACTTCACTTGGAAAGTATTGGCAATGACGAGAATATTTTTTTTTAGTAGTATGATGATCGTGCGGTATCGAGTATTTTTTGCCTTGAATCCAATTACTGGAAAACGGAATGGATCAAAAGTCAGTTTACTGAATACATTTTCAAGCATTTGAGAAGACAGTTTGTTGAAAACATTTTGTGAACCTGCTCAGCACGCGTGCTATTGCGTCAGTTGATAGCGATAGGTTTTTCTTAACTGGAAAAGCAAAGAGGTTAAATGTTTTGAAAAATATAATGTAGAGTGGTGCAAAAACCCACAATCAGCGTTCGGAGACACTGCACATTATTTGTGGGATACTACCATTTTTCTATTGTGCGACATTGCGAACTTCTTTCGTTACGTGATGAGGAAGGAATATCCTTACTCCCTTTGATAAACGCTTATATTTGTCATATTACACATTTCTAATACTAGTTAGAACTATTTTCATAATTTGGTCTTACTCTCTACAGTGAAGTATCAGTTTGCATTGAGAAGCACAAGGGAGGAAATGTTAACTTAATCATACTATTATAATGCCTGATTTAAAACTGTATCTCTAGTTGCGCTTTGTGTAACTCGTTTTCTTGTGGTGACACTTTAATTGCGAATAAAAATAATTAGGGAATACGGGAAGTTCAAAATTAATAACAAAAACGTATTAATGCATTACTGATTCAACTAATAAATGTTTTCAAATTATTGGCAACTATGGGGCATTTTACTAATTAGTATATTCTCGTTTAAATCCCTCGTATTTCTGAGAGTTGTACTTCGTGCTGATTACATTTCGATGTGATGCCTTTGCTTTTTCTACGGTCGCTCTTCCTCGATAACATCACACACAATTTATTAAGACGAATGAAATTCTACTTCTAAAAGTAACTAATCTAAAATTCTATAATTTTCGTCGCATTTATTCATGTTGTAGAGTCTGATCATCACTTTCACTAATACCTTCTAAAAGTATCAGTATTGGCTTTGAACTTTCTGTGTACTTTCGGCCTGCGAAGAAAAAACTTGAATAATGCTGGATATTGTAGAATCGATTAAGTCAACATATCAAATGATTCTTTGAGTTTCAGGAATTCACGTGCTAGTTTCCGAAAAACTATACAGTATTCCTATGTCTATTTACTAGAACTACACACAAAAAGTCATTCATGCATACTTGTTCCGTTACTTAACAACTGCGAATAAGATAAATAGAAATTGGATTTCTGTCCACCTTATGGATAACTATTGACTTGTATGAAGTGATGATATTATTAGAATTGTTACTATTATTACTTTTATAATAATATTTGTATAATTGTCTTCAATTGAAAATCAATTTATTCTGGTCAGATACAGAACACAATCTCTTCTTCAATTTTTAGTAACATTGCAAACAACATTAATTTTTTGTTTTATATTAAAAAATCGTACCTACAATTTATACGGTATGATTCATTTCACCTCCCAAACAAGAAGTTCAGCAACAAGAACGACTTCAAAAACAAAAGTCTTTTGGACATTATGTAGGTCAAATGATCTCTTGAGTAGATTGCTGACAAAACTCCAGTCATAAACATTTTCAGCCGAGGTTAATGTAGGGAAGCTAACAAGTGCAGTTTACTCCATACATGGTTACACGATCTGCAGTGTTAAACTCTTCATTAGAAAGAAAACTTAAAACTTAGACAAAATAGCAAGTTTTAATATTCCACGAATGGAGGGCAGAGAAACGACAGTCCCTCATCTGCACTGTCTGAGCCCTTCTGGGATACTTGTTTAACAAGCAGCAGTGTTTGGCGGGAAGCCTATCTTACATTGTGAAGTGCAGTAGGTTTCGCAATTAAAAATTTAGGCAAAATATTATTAAAAGTAGCTATGCATCTGCGACAAATACGTTCTTAGAAAATTTTGTTTGTTATTCAGCTAGAAGTCGTTGATGGGGAGCTGACGTGGGCGAAACAAGTTAGCCTGAATATTCCATCTGTTGAATAGAGACACTTCGGGATGCGCGAAGATGCTTCTCTACCAGGTCGACGATATATTTTTGAATAATCAATCATTTATGTCGTGTGTTGTTTTTGGAAGGGTGAAATAATTGTATGAAATAAGTCCAGTGTTCAAGGAAGCGTGCTAATACGAATTTTCGTCCGCCTATTTGGAGAACGTTGCACACTGTACTCGTACTTCGCTGCCTTCATCGGAGGCGGGCGGCGGCGGGCCTCGGACGCGCGTCGCATCAGGAGCAGCGCAGCATCGCCGCCGCCGCCGTCGCCCCTGCGCCGTCAGCCCTTCGACGTCGCAGCCGCTCCATCACCATCCACACGCGGGATCAGGATAAGCTTTGCAGCCCGCGAACGACACCGCTTCGCGAAACGCAGCTTTTGCTGTTTTATTTCCATGTATTTTCGTGTGGTGAATTTCTGAGTTGGCGAATATCTTTCCACCAAATTTTTATTTTCTTTTTCCCTTTAATACGAATATTATATTGACAACCCTTAAATATATCCAGCTTATCATATCAAGAAATTAGAATATTTTACACTATTGATGTAATTGTAGTCGTGTCTTCTTAAAATAGTACCATTAATGTTGATAATCAACATTTAATATAAAATGAAAATATGTTAAACGAGAATATCAGATCTGTTGCTACGTTACAACAACAAACTAATATAATAAAAAAACATTATTTAATGGAGAATTAGAATTAAAACAGAAGGGAAAATTCATATTTGTGAAACTTTCGGCGGTCAGTGTTGTCAGATAATCAGTAACATTCTGGATTCCCTGCTGTGGCACCACTATATGAAATGGAAGTATAACGAAACGAATGGAAAAATATTCGAGGCGTCCGGACGCACTATGCAGTGAGGGTGGCAGCGTCCGGGGTTGGGAGAGCGGCAGCGGTCCGGGTACGTGCCTCCACCCCTTCCTGCTCTTCCTGCTCCTCCAGCTCTTGCGCTGCCTTCGCCGCCGCGCCGCGCCGTCGGCCGTGGGTCGATAGCGGGCGGCACGGGGAAGCGGGACAGAAGGCCCTCGCTCCCCGCCCCCTCGCACTCTCTCCACTCCCCGCCTCGCGGCCGTTCCGGGCGCGTCTTCGCCACTCTCTCTCCCGTCCCCTCCTCTTCCTTTCCAACCCTACCCCAACCCGCCTTCCCCGTCCCACTCTTCCCCCCCGCCCGTCCCCGCCTTCGCCATCTCCTCCTCCTCCTCCTCCTCCGCGCGCTCTCCGTGCAGCCGGCGCGGCGCGGCGGAGGGTGGAGTTGAGGTAATGGGATCCGCGCGTTATTATACGTCGGCTGTGCGCGGCAGGGCGCTAAGGCGGCGCGATTCCGACGCAGCTCCGCCGCGAGGCGGCCGGGGCCTTCACCGGCAGCGGAGACGCACGACGCGCGCCCCGCACGGCTCGCCCGCTCCGAGTATGACGAGCCGGGGAGAACTTGCATCGCCACCGCAGGCACCTACCGCTTCAAAATAGTCCAATGAGTCGTATGGATGGAAAAGGGTTGTGATAACCTTGGAGATGTCCGCCTATTTGTTTTCCTGGAGAGAATAATATCCACGAAACGAATTAAAGTACATAAGGAAGCAGCTTTTCTTTCATATGCATTAACGGAAGTAGAAGTGGATTCTTTTTCTCGTGAAATGCACGAGAGCAATTTTTTTAACCACTCTGTCGTTAAAACACATCCCTGTGGTCTCTCCACATTCTTTGTAGAAGTGTTTCGTTTCAAAGAAAGCTCAGTTATATTATATTCGGTTCCTTTGTATTGTGAAGAACATATATGAAGCGGTATCAGCGTTTTTAATTCGCGCCATAGAATCCTCTTTCAGAGCGAAAGATCCTCCGGCGAACCTTCAGAGCATTTCAGTGGATGAAGTCTGAACTGGGCTGGATTCTAATTTGAATAAAGTCTTCCGCGTAATCTCTCTTTCCGTGCAGCGGAAGCCCTTATAAGATCTGTGGGAGCTGCAGGCGCCTCAAGTGACTTAGAGTGCGTCTTGTGGGTGCGGGTGGGGGGGGGGGTGAGCGCCTGGAGCAGCGCGGGAGCGAGCGGAGCACCTCCCCCCCCCTGCGGCGTCGCGGGCCGCGAAGAGGAGTGACAAATGGGTACCGCCTCGGGCTCGATCCGATGACAAAGAAGAACATGTGGAACGGAGGACAGAACTCTCCTGCGTTTCATGCGTCATCTGGCGCTCATTCAGCTCGAAACCATGAATTTCACGAGGGAAATCTTTCTGAGGGAATGTAAAGAGTTTTCCGGTGCAAATAACGTTTTTGAATTATAGAGATCGAGAATCTACCGGGAACGCAAGGTCGGAATGGGTGACGTATTCCTTTAGACGTAATGAAGTTCACTAACGCCAAAATATTGTCACACAAATTATTATTTTTTAACCAGTGTGGAAAACGGTGGGAAAGTGTGAAATTGCCAGCTGGAAAATATTATACATTGTATCACATAATTTGAATGTACCCTATTATGACAATTACAAGTCTTTGAAACTCGAATTAATAAAGTATGGGATATAAACCGTTAAAAAAGCGTTGAATGATTACGAATAATCTCTTTTCAATACTTTTATGAGACATTTCATTTTTAAAAACCAAGGGCCTATCGTTTACTTCATTTTTAAGAAATATTTGTTGAAGACTTGTGAGATATTATTGATATTCTTATAATAATGAATTTCAAAGATAAAATAAGGGCTTCGGTTCCTTTCTTCGATCTGCCCTGCTCCACTATTAACAGAGCTGAACGCTTAAAGTGAAAACTCAGGGATTCCCGGCTGGAAAAATAATTATCCCTGAAACACAGTTGATTAAATAGTATAGAATAACGTGTAAAATCGAGGGCGAAGCGCACACCGTTCTATTATTTGATGTCGTATCGGCACAGGAGATATTTACATTTCTTAAAAAAATGTAGACATTCTAGAAGGAAATAGTAGATGAATTGAACGAATCTACGTAGTGAAAGAATTTTTCAATACCCTCACTTAAGTGACAAGCACGTTATATTTTATGAAAATAGTTTTTGTTATGTATTGGCGAAACATAATGCACTGTTCTGCCACATTTTTAGATATTTTAATGCCAATTGTAAATTTTGGTGTGAAAAGATGGTAATGACGTAGAAAATATTCTATTTGTATTGTGAGTGAAGACACTTGGTTCTAGAAAAAGTGACAATAAAAGAACACCAGAGAAAAGAAAGAAATATTCTGAAGTGGAAATGTGATGAAAGTTTGGAAAGCGAAGGGATGGAAACTAATGAAATATATCAGGAATAACGAACATTAAGTTTGAAGATATGAATGAAACAATAAAATAATAGCCTAAAGCATGGAACGCCCTCAAGGCTAAGTGCTGTTGCTCGCCCGCAGCTCTCAAAGAGCGGACTGTCCTCGTAGCTTTGCGAGAGGGCGTTGTTAATCTCTGCCCGCGGCCCCGCGCGCGGCCCGCCGTGTCAGGCACGGGCCGCTCCTTCGTGCAGTCGCGCGAGGGGGCGCCCGGGAACTCGACCCCGCCCCCTCGGGACGCTCGCCTATTCAAACGTCCACGACGCGGATTGTCGCCGCCAGGCAGCGCGGACGTCGCCGGCGCCGCTTATCGGCGCTATCGCGGGGCCTGATTGCGAGGGGGCGGGGCCCCCGCCCGCCCCCGCGCTCTTTGAATGTCACTCGCCCACGCCCCGTCACGCGCACGCCGCACTGATGCGCCGCTGACAGGTGGCCGCCGCCGACGCCATGGCGAAACAAAGGGAACGGGGTCGCTTTGCTGCCTTCCATTTCGATCTGCTCCCTTTCTCCTCTAAGGAATGGAGTGTTCCCCGCGCACGTTTTCTTGAGCCCTCGTTTCGCGAGATGCGAGAGGAATGGAGGGTTGGGGGGCTTAATTCGACGACGGGACTATTATATCAAATCTGCAGCTCGTTTTGTGATGTAAAGAAATTTATATTATGTGGAAGCGAAGATTTCTAATAATGGGATTTTGTAAGCAACGCTCGTCGCTAATATTTATTCTCGATTCAACTATATTAGTAAAGGAGTGGGGATAAGTATTCCAGGGCTCAAGAAACGTGCGGGTATAATATCGACCTGACGTTTTTCTAGTCTTTCTGTTGTAACAGTGTTAGGTGAGGTTCTGGAGTTTTATTACTGAACTCCAGATGTCGCAGTTTGTTTGTAGCATTATTTCCCCTGAAGTAATGAATGTGGTCATGTAAAATTTAATAATAAAATAGCACTGAGATTCCTCTAAAAAATAAGCAGGTTGAGTTAGCTCAGCGCCAGCATCGCTGCTCTCTCTGCAGTGGCTATGACCGGGAGGTCTTAGAGGTCGAGTCCCGGCGTCAGCGAATTTTCGACTTGCGAGATAACTGGATCGAATTCTGCCGCTGCCCGGAGAAGAATTCTCATGGCCGGCTACTCGAATATGTAGTTTTTCGTATTTTCTTCGAACAATATTAGGCGAATGCCAGAGCAGTACTTCATCACACCGGCCACGGATCATTCCGATCTTTCCTTCCTGTTCCTTGCCATATCCTCTTCCTTTACTCACAAACACACACACACACACACACACTACGTCGCAGGTCGGAAGACCAGCTGAGAGCTTGTCCCGACTGTGACGGTGTTGTCCTGGACGGACTTGCCTGGAAGGGGAAACTCATTAATTTGACGTGAAAGTCGGCGCCGGATCTCACCTTTAAGCGGGGGGGAACACTGCTACCTCCCGGATAATTAATACATTCATTAACGGGAATAATGATCTTGGCAGTTGACGTACCCGCAAACATCAATCAATCAATCTCTTTGGAAGTAGTAGGAATAGTACAAGGTTCTCCAGCTAGGGATTTACTACAGTGATGATAGTCTCATTTCGATGCTCTTTTGAGACTTTTTCAGGGTGTATAGGAATTGAAAACTGTCGTGTCAAAATTTATTAATTGCGTTAGAGGTGAGTGGGAAAGTTCTTCCCCTTTTTATACCATCTGATATCTCGTGCAGGTTTAAATATTGGAATACATTTTCTTTGTATCTTAAATCGGTGTGGCGAAAAACTCTCAATGTTTTCGAGACACTAACGGAGAGCGGCGATCGTGTATTTTTGATTAAATTGCACATTCACTGTAACTATGCGATATTGTCTGTGCAGAACAAAACTGACACTTCGACAATTGGAAGGAGAACGGTTTCATTTTGAGCGGATCCGTTTATGCCACTGTTTTACTTTATGTACCGACTGTGAGGTGAACTAATTGTGAAATGTTTACTAGTAGAATATACTATTTTCTAAACGTATTTATTCACTTAAAATTATTTTAGAGTATTCATTTATTGCACTATTGATGTTGAATAACATTTTGGTTGTCACGGATGCATATCACAAAAGGAACAAGTTATACGGCCAAATTGCCTCTTGACACAGCTATTCTGAAAATGAACTTTAAATTTAAATTTATGTAATTCTAAATATTTCCACTAGTTCAAAGTCTTGTTCTACAGAGGATAGTGATCGTTAGAGGAAAAGAAGCAGCAACAACAACAACAACAACAAAAACGCACGTGCCTCCACATCTTGTGGAAACCTTGTGAAAGGTAAAAGGAATATGTCGACTGAAAAGCTTAGGTTTCATCCCATCAGATCACGTTGTTAGCAGCTGACACCGAAGCGACAAAGTGATTAGAAGGCGGGGTGCGTTCGCCATGGTTTCCTCAGGGAATTGGAAGCCTGAAAACACTTCCTCGTTGCAGCTTCATGTGACAGGCAAAAACAAGCTATGGTAGAACTGGGAACAGCAGAAAGGAAGATATAGACTGCTGCGAGTAGCAAGTCGAGGGATGTATACATTTTCAAGGTGAACAGAGACAATTTTGAGGTGCCATCGGAGAGTTTCGGTATTAGCTTTGCGGTTTAATACGATGATGGTGCATTTGGATATTGCGAAAGTAGGCAGAGAATTATGACAAATGCCTTAATGTCCAACAGGACGCAAAAAAATGACAATTTGAAAGGAAAAATATGATATTAGAGTGGAAGGGTTGATGATTGCATCTGCGAGATAAAACAATGGGTCGTGGAATCCAGTCGAGAAAGAACGAAAAGTGACGGGAGACGGAGAAGTCAGAAGGCAGCAGGCGGTAGAGGACGACGGGCAGTGGTTTGGGGTCGGAGAAGGGGCATTGTAATATTTGGCTGCTACGCAAACACAACTCGCGACGGACGTGACGAATCAATAGATGGCACCTGGAGTGAGGCGAGGAGGCAGGCGAAGGCGGGAGGAGGCACCGGCCGCAGAGACAGCACTTCTGGGAAGCTCCATTACAAGCAGCCGCCGGCGCGGCACCGTGCTGCTTCAAAGGGGCGCCGACCCGTCTCCGCACGGCCAACCGCCTGCTCGCCGGCTCTGCGTTGGCTTCCTGGAGGCGGCGACAAGTCGCGCTCAGATGTCCTCTTTGCGGGATTACATCTCGAGAACGTTTCTTTTAATCTTTTTCTTCCCGTTTGCTTTTTTCTCGAACGATCGATTTTCCAGCGCGTTTCTTTTGAACATCTATTGAATGAAAAAAAATCAGGAGCACCTTTTCTTGGATTTCAGGTGTTATTGAAACATTGTAGTATGATTGAGAGTTTCCATGTGATTGAGAATGTGTTTAAGTAATGGATAGACTATTAATTGTTCATCGTTATCGAAAGCTGGTGAACTATTTCAAGAAAAAATCGGAAAAAACCTCAAAAGATGCTTTTGTCGCAAAACAATGGAAAATTTCCAACAAACATTTCAATGATGCCTTTAGTCGTTTCAGTGCTAATTTGCTTAGTAATCATCGTGGCTAATGATAGTACGAGTGTCAGAACACTTCAACAGTGAGTGACCTCCCGTTGACCGGGAATTCGGCTCCTCCGGCATCCCCCCACCCCGCGTGCCCAGTGAGGTGGGCGGGATAACGAGAATGTTATTCCCCGGGCCGGGCGGACTGCGGGTATCCGGCTATTTATTCAAGCACGAAGCTGCTGCGTTGGTATCGGGCAGAGAAGGTGAGCTCCCGCTCTCGTCTCCTCTGCCCGCCTCGCGGTCCAGGGACGAGGGAGGCCACCATGAAAGCGCCGGCGCCCATTAGGAGCCCCGGCGCCGCGGAAGCGTCCCCACTTCCCCCGCCGCTCGCCTTCCCTCGATCTGTGCAGGTGGGGGAGGGGAATGGGAGCGAAGGCGGACGGCGCTGGGAGGGGGAGGGGAGGGGGCGTGATGATGCGCCGACTGCGGACGTTGTTGCGGCAGATAAGGGAAAGGTCGAAGACGGGGTGAGGATACGATCATTTATTATCTGTACAAAGGTAAGGAGGCACAATGAAAAAATTCGCTTGTACGTTAAGTGCGATGGCGGAGGCCAATCTACATGCAAAAGTGCACGGCATAAATTTGTAAATTTAATAACAGTTAAAAACTGGATATACATGAAGAAATATTTGGCCTACGGAAGGGAAATGAGCGAAATGATAAGGATTAAGACATAATTAACCAGACATTCGAGGGAAAATTGGTTGAGAGAATTCATTAGGACAATATTGATATGAAATATAAAAGGAAAAAGTGGAAACTCAGATCAACTTCTTGAGGCAAATTAAAACTTCAAGAAAAAGTTGTGATCCATTTTATTTTGTAAATGAAGTATGTTAATAGAAGTGGTGCGCATCAAGTTGGATATTTGTTTCTGTTACCCGAAAATAATTCGTGACTTTTTAGTTTGAATTTTGTTTTATAACAATAAATGCTTGGAAAAAATTAAACATCAAAAAATATTACCCTAATATACGATTACTGAATTATCGGTATGTATTGTAAGAAGTACAATTTCAAATTTTGGAAACGATTTGTTCATGTGTGCACTTTGATCTTCTCTTAGAAAAAATTAAAGTCCGCCAGTAAAATTCAGCATTAGGTGATTCAAACTAAAATATATAAATGGGCATTATAAAATTCAAGGTTTAGAGATCGTCATGCCAAAACATTTTGAATTCTGTCAGGCAGTGCTCTCAATGCTTATTTTCCCATTCTCCTCCTTATGACGTGAGAATGTTTTGCTCCGTAGTGAGTATCTAGTAAACTCACCGCCCTTCTCATAAAGAGGGTGCACTCACCACATTTGGCTGAAGTGTTGAACATTTAATGAGGATTTTATGCGAAGCTTAAAATACAGGTGGAATCCCCTGACTTTAAATGATTCTCTGGGCGAAAGAATTCTTTTAAAGTAGCTGAAAGAGAAATAAATATGCAAATTTTATGTTCCTCCTTTTATTATGCGTTGCACCATTTCGAAGATAAAACACGTATTTATTTCCCTCCCAGGTACACTTCAAAGACTGGATTTAAAGTCACCATTCATTTCTTTCGCCAGCCTGAAAAATTGGCCAGAAATTAATGTTCTTTTTGCGAGACGTGATAAGCTCGTTATTCGACTTTATTCTATTATATTGCCGCTGCTCCGGGGGTTGCAGATAAGTCACTCTGCCACGCTGGGCCCATCTGTACAACTTAACAAGCAATTAAGAACCGGTTGGAGTGGCGGCGGCGCGACGCGCGGCGAATCGTCTTCGATACTGTCCGTTTCATGTTGCGCGGAGGTCTTAAATATCAGCGCTTAAGGACGACGAAACGTGGTCTCTGCCGCAACCTTGGTCCTCTTGAGAGTGGAGGAGGATGCAGATGTAAGGTCAGCGACCGACCTCTCTGGGAAAGCGAAGACACTATCTTCTTATCCTCAGTTTTCTTCTGGGATGGTACGACTATGGGACCACATGGCTAGGTCTCAAAATGATTTGAGTAGCCAAGCTAGTTCTAACATCTCGGTTTCGGTTTCTCGTATTTTTTTTCAGGTAATTAGTTACATCTTGGATTATATTTAATGTCCCCTGATATTGTTTAAGGTGTATTAAACTTGTACTAGCTGTTTTTGTTTTTGATTTTGTGACATTGGGGTTGAGAAATCGAAATAGTCAATACGTTTTGTCAATTTGTTTTATTGCACTTATAAACGCATCATCCTACATGACTCGCAATGTTTGTCTCATCTCTATCGTTGGAATTGTTTGTATCTTTATACAAACATGATGTTAGGAGATTTTATTTTAATTGTCATTTCATTTTACTCTCTAGATGTACATGGAAATCTTGAAGTCCCTGTCATATATGCTGATTTTGCAATAGAATACTTTTTTCTCTATTTTCACATTGAGCTTTTTATTAAATGTACATCTGAGAAAGCGGGGTAAATAAGTCTTCGCTCCACCTCTTTACTACGCGTCCCTAAATATTTGAAGTTCTCTTAATTTGTTCATTAAACTGTTTCAGAAGTAAAAATAAGAATATTGAATTGATACTATCTCTTTCATTCAAACTTTTTCAATCACACGGCTGGTCAAGAAGAAAAAGAAATGTTCTATAACGCCACACATTTTTATCTTAATTTATGTCCTAAAAGGAAATAAAACAGTAGATTATATCTTTAAATTTCCTGTAAGGCCGCTTCTAAGTTCAGATATCTAGCGATGCAGAATGAAAGATAAAATTGTGTATTCCTTAATGACATTTCGAATCTATAAACATTAACGAAAAATTTCGAGTATAATGTACCCCTAAATAATCTTCAATTATTTATTTATACAAAATTTAGATATTAGTTTCCCTTATATTGCAACATTTTAGTATACGCTTTCGTATAAGTTGAAAGAAAGGCTTCTAAATGTGAATTATTTAATTTCACAGTTCGTTATTTTTAGTATAAATTTTATACAAAAACGTTTTGAAAATGGATTTTTGACAATTCATGATAATAATCGTTAATCTCATTGAAGAAATAGACCCAATTGGTTTTTGGAATTATCAAAAGATATTTTAATTAATTTTTTCATTTTATAGTTTCAAGGCGTAATAAAAAATAAACATGTTGATCAAAAGCAGCATCAAAGTTACGTTTATTTGGCACAATTTCATTACCTCGCTTTATTATATTCGTTGTATCTGTTTCACTTCCAGCTTTGAAATTTTATTTATATTCGAATACATGTATTAGAATTCTCGAACCAATATTGTTCTGGGTTGGTACTTTTATGTAAACGTAACTCTAGTAACTTGTTTGTTGTAGAGAATATTGTGCTTCTATTGATTAGAAACTAATAGGTTTCATTTATCTCGCTAAAATGAATTTGACGCGGTCGCTTAATGTGGCGTTGTATATTCACGCAAACATTACATCGCGTCGAATGCGTAAGTTCGTGATACATTTTCCATGAAAAACAAAAATACTGCAAATCAGAACGGTATTAGGCAATAATTAGTTTCGGTCGTAAACTAATGAGTGTTAATTAGTTCACTTAATGAGGCTGACTGTTTCTTTTTCCTTAAGAAAAGAAAACGTCACGCTGCAATGTTGTTTCTCTTGCTTCTTTGGACGGGAGGAGACTTACAGTTTGTCTCCCGGAAGAATTCCCGCAGAAAATAGCATCGGCTTTCCTCATCCCTTCGTATGACTTAACGTTCTCGTTAAACCTGCCATTTAGCACCCGTGAGTTTCGTAATACTTGACAGGTTTTGTACATAGCACTTCAGTTTCAGAAGCGTACCCAGCTGCAAATCGCGAAACAATCTCCGTAGCGAAATCAGTGACCAGGGTTTTTTCGTTGAATACGAATAGTGTCACGAAAAACGTTTCACGAATTCAAATAATTTCTATTTATTGTTTAAAAAATATATTTAAAGACTGAAAAATAAATATTTTCTGCTCTATATTGGTGAATAATATGCAGAGATTACAAGTAACAGATTGCACAAGCGAATTATAGTGAAACAGTGAAAGCATAAGTGGCTTAGGGCTTAAAATTGAATGGAAATTTTTCCAAAAAAAATTTTAAATCGATAAATCTGAATACACTTTTTCTAAACTATGTATACAGAAAGTATACTACTCGTGGATTGGCATTTAACATCTTACATTGCTTTTTAAAATAATAAAAAAGATAACACATGAGAATAAAAAAAGGAGATGCACACTTATAAGGACAATCGGGCGAAAGGGATTAATTTCAGTGAAACGTCATGAAATTAGTAGGCTACTCGCTATAACTGAATTGAAGAGGCTCTTTGTTGAAGTTGGAACTACCTGGTGTAAACTTTTTAAGTTTTGCTTCACGAACACGAACTATCACTATGTTTTCCTAAGTTCCTTATTAAGTAAGTGAATAATACGAAACATCCTTTTCTTAACATTACAATTATTTTCGGTCACTATTTTCAACCAATAGCGATGTCTAGTTATATTCTTCAGTTACTTTTTAGGAGGACCTTATCAAGTCCCCAGACTTGATCAAGAACGCAAACTTACAAATGCTAATATTCGGAAAGGAAATTAATATTGCCTAAACGATCATTAATGCAGTTCTTATTTCAAAAGCTTGGTTCCTTTTTCTTCTGGCCAACGGCGCTTCCGCATTTTTTATTCCCTCAGACAACTCTGCATCAACAATAAAAATAATTCCTACCGATTAACACGGATAAATTATGCACTCAAATGTGACTTTCACACGAATACTGTTCAAAACACATTTGATTATTATTTCTTACGTAATATATTTGGAAATGCAATCCACCCTTTTCACGCCAGATTCCTCCTGTGAATTTGTGAGACACATTGCAATGAAGTTGCTGAAAGGTTGGCTGAGTTGCCCTTCCTCGCGCGCGATTGCCGCTCGATGGGCGGTGGGCGGCTGGGCGAGGGCGGTTGGGCGAGGGCGGCCCGGGGCGCTGCGTGCGATGCGAGCGGGCGAGTGGGCGGGCGGCGCGCTGCAGCTGGCGAGGAGTGTCGGAGGGCGCGCGGCACCGCTTCGCTATATAGCTGAGGTCGGGGGTGCTCCCTCTCTTCCTCTTCTCGCCTTCTTTGTTTTTATTGCGGACGACGCGCCGCACCGCCGCCGCGACAAAAAACTACTGTTTCTCCGCTGACCACCGCGCACACACCTACACACTCTCACGGACGCACTCGCGGCGAAGGGGGCAGTTATATAATTTATCTTAAAAGCTCGTAAGGGAGCTTCGCCGACCGCCGGCGAACGGAACCGGTTTTTTTCCCCGTCTGCCGGTGAAGTGACGCGGGTATTCTCGGGGAGAAATATGCTACCGGCCGTGTGTGGCGGCGACGTTTTTTGCGACGGGGGAGCGGAATAAAGCGCGCGCGTATTAATCGGGGGAGGAGCGCGCCGTTCACGAAATGTCAGGTTCACACGATGAGTGATGCCACTTGGGCTTCAGGTCGCTTTGATTGGGTCCCAGACGTGCAAGCTTTATATATACGGAGGCGGCAGCGCTTGAGTGTCAAGGTTAATGTCACCGGCTGGAAGCGGAGAGGAGGAGGAGGAGGAGCAGCCGGCGGGTGGGGAGGCCAAACACCGCGCGCCGCGAGCCGCAGAGCGGGAGGACGAAGAGGAGAAGGGGGCGTGGCGGTCCTCTCGTTTCCGTGTCGCCACGCCTCTCACTGGCGAGCGTTCGCGTGCTTTGGCTCGTACGTACAACTGTCGCTTTTTTAAAATTTTTAATATTTTTTTATTTTTCACTTCTCAAATTTGCACATTTTTTAATCTGTGTATTTTCAATAAATTCGTTCGATTCATGAATATGGGAACATCCTCCGGGTCATGCAGTTAGAAACAGGACTTGTTGGTATTATGAATTATTTTAGGAGGATACGAGTGAATAGAAAACCAGAGCGTTCGTAGTGTCATCTCAGATGTGCAATTTATATTTGAAAGGGTCGAGGCAACGTATTGATAACATCTTACCAAGCTGAGATAAATGTACTACTGAACTCAGGTGCACTTCTTTTATATCCAATCTATAATGAGTTGTGGAAATTATCAAAAGATGTTTCATTGTCAGTTGACAGCGTTGCAACTGGACAGGTTTTTCTGAAGTTGAGAGGCCACACAATCATCTCGCTAAGCGGTAAGATGACAGAATGTTGTAGACTTGTACCTAGAATATTGTAGCTTGTAGCTAGAACTTGTCTAGATGGGTTTTCTTCCCATTTGGATACATATGTCGCCTTTAGAGAGGACAACGATGTTGAATTTGCGTATTTTATTCAATAAAACTCAGGGAATCCGTCAGAACAAGTAAGTTAGAGGTATTGTCGAGTTGATTCAAGTATTACCCAGTTATTGCATTGGACATCCTTTTATTTCTGTTAGCTTTGATTTAATAATCTGAAGAATCACACACACACACACATCACATATCACTATACTATATATGACACATATACATATACATACAATAACATAACACACACACCCTATATATATATATATATATATATTATATATATATATGTGTGTGTGTGTTTGTGTGGACACAGAATGAAGGTTTTGAAATGTCAACTTCTTCCACATCGAATAGTTCTCTCCATTATTCTCAGAAGGTAATGAAAAGGCATACGCCAAAAGAATAAAGGTAAAGAAACAAGCAAAGAAGAAATGAGACAAGTAAAACAAAATTAAAAATATTGTTTCATGCTGCTATGTTGGATAGTGTTCTTCATACCCTCATCGATGAAGTGAAAAAATGTATTCTGCTAAGTAGCAATATATATTACCTCCTGGGAATTGGCAAATTTTAATGAATAATGTATTGTTAGCATAAAGATATATTCTCAAGGAGTGAAGCAACTTAATGATATTTCACAAATCAAAAACACTTTTAAAATAAATATCTTACAATTTCTTTGTTAATAGAGTACAAAAAATGTCCCTTGGGGCTGTAATATGTGTATCTATGGACGTTCACACATGCAATCGAGACATACTTGGATTTACAAAACCTTTTTTTAGGTCAGTTTTGAAAAAACTTGGTCACATAGCGGCCATTGTGCTTTTTTAACTGTAGGGAAAACATGTAAGGACAAAACACACACACACACACACACATCCAGCCGACGCCGAATTGAACTTGCAGCCCTTCGCGTCGAAGGAGCTCAGACGGCCCTCAGCCTTAGGGATCTCGGCAAAACAGGCCGGCTTACACAAGCCTTGTTTTTCCTCTAGCTTAAAATTACATAACTTGCATAAAATTCTTTTTTTTTAACGGCTAAATAATTTTTTTTATTTTTCTTCTCGAATAGAGCAAAAACACTTTAAAATGGCGCAGATCCTATTTGCTCTTTACTTTCGAAAATTGGGAAAGTTCAAAAGCACGTTAAGAAAATAAAAGCGCCGAATTTGTGAATATTCATTACGAATTGTCAATAAGTTAGCTAATATTCTTGAAATAGATTTCAATATATTTGTCAGAATCCGAACCGAACTGAATATATTAATCTGATGGAAGAATCAATCATTGAGTAACTGGCATGATCATTCAACGCATGCCTCGAACAAATTCCCAAAATAATGCGCATATAATCCTAAAGGAAGAGAATGTTGCCGCCTTAACAAGATGGAAGCTACTCTTGATGTGAAACAGGCCTTAGGCTAAATCCATGAAGCAGAAGAAGAAGAAGAAGAAGAAGAAGAAGAAGAAGAAGAAGGGAAAGTTCAAAATCTTGGCGTCTTCCTACGTCTACAACATTGAACATAGAGGTTATTTTATTTGTATCAAACTTGTACAGAGATCTGTCAATAAGATTACGTAATTTTTTCTTAAAATGAGTGATTTTGCGAAATTTTGTGCCCAATTAATGAAAACAATTTTAAAAAGATTTTTGCAAAAACGACTTTCAATTTTTTTCTTTAAATTGTTTTCTGAGATAGTGCGAAAAGTGTGAATGAAAATAGAACAGGTTCGATTTGCGTTGAACTCTGAATTTTTGAAAGTTCCAAAAGTTGCAGACACCATGTACATGCCGTTCTAGCGCCACTAGTTTATCTTGGTTTTCAAAATACCGTATTGTGAAGACTGTCATATCTATATCTCAACGTAAAAGCGATGAATTTGTAGCCCGCATAATAATGTATTAATGAATTAACACATGTATATACATTAATACATGTACATACAATGTATTAATGAATTAATACATTGTGAACTTGAACCAACATTATAATCAGGGTATTCTTTCTTCCATGTGTTAGAAGAGAACGACAATTTGCAAACAACTATGATGGAATGGAAATTTTCCATTCATGTAATATTTTCATTTATTCTTTTTCAGCGAACCTGCTCCATACGCAAAGTATCTTTAGAATTCGGGGACTGGAGACTGCATCATATGTTAAATGAACATACACTTATAGAAAGAGGTTTCATCATAAATTCTGTCTGGATGGTTTATGGCCAGTTATTTTTCATCTTAAAAAGTATAGCATGCGTAAGAAAGGAAGATAAAGGGGAGGGCCGAGCATGGCCAGAATAAATAAAAGAGAGTAATGCTTAAAGAAGTTGGGAACGCAGAAAACGAGAAGTGTACAAATAAAATAAAAAATGTAATAGAAGACTACAAGACGTAGAAGATGAAAGTGATTTAGCATTTGCTTGATTGGATACTATATCTTTGTTAGGTTAGGTCACATTGTATTTAGTCTTCTTCTTGTCACTTCACAACTTGTAGGGTCCTTGACCGAAACAGTACCAGATGTTGAAATGCTTCAAGGCCTTTCATCGTATTAATAGCCCATTTTTACAATGATTTTAATGGGCAAAAATGTTTAGTGAAAATTCTGATCGACAATCTTTTTCAAACTTCAGATATGGGAGAAGATTTTTAAATAATTATTAATATGTTCGATTGCCGTTTTTAATTTTGAAAACAATTTTGCTTCCCATGCTCTAGTGTTCATGCAATTCACCCTTTTGCATTCCTGCCAATTGCAGTCTTAGATTATTTAGAAAAATAGTTTTACTTAAGCCAATTGACGAACTGCGTGCCCCAATCATCTATTAACTCCATTTTTGCATAGTTTTTCTCCATTTGAAGAAGATAACGATCAGTAGCGAGAGGCAAGGGATGAAACTAAAGAGTACTTTTACAAACGGGTGAGCATTCTGTGTTACCACAGAATCTTGAAATCCTCAGCAGTGTAGTAAGTTTCAACTGAATTCGTGTTACGAGTGTCTTGAAACTTGCTGCGGAAAGTTAATCTGTAGATTGCAAGAAAAGGTTCGACTGAATACTCCGTAAATGTTTCACACTTTCGGAAATGAGGGGTATTTGATTTCTATTTGAAAAATTAGGATAAATATCAGAAGCTCCTTAGAAGGAAATCCAAACGAATGTTTAAGGTTTTTCTTTCTCTTTCTTTAAATTCACACCCGAGATTACTCTCACCCGACTCTCCCCTGACTCTTTAAATCTTCATTTTAAAGGATAATTGATGTAACTACGTTAATCGTTGGCATACAAATGAAATATTGAATGAGCACGTCAATGAAATTTGCATAGACGTTCGTACGTTATGGGAAAGGATCTATGAAAAATTACAAATACATTCTCTTGGAATTATTCTCAATATGCGAGGCATCAGGCATATTGATTCATGTGACCCGTGTGTTTTGTTTCCTTTGTAGTACTCAGTTTTATATGGCCATGACCTTTTTACGGTGCGAGTAAGGCAAAGTCTGCTTTGCCGTTCCGCAAGATAACACTTTCCAATCAATAAAAATGAAGATAATTACCAGTTCCAAGTATGAATACTAAAAATATTATTTACATGCTGAAATCTGGGATTAAAATTGTCTATTGCCACTTAATTAAAAGTAGGATGAAAGTAAACAACATGGGCTCTTTGAAATTCGGTATTTATGCACTGTCCGTTTACATTCGTTTGATGACTTAATTAACGCGCATACATATTATCATTGGTATTATTTGTGCCAATTCTTATGATTTTATTTTTAGTGACGATACGGGAACCATATAAATCACACGTGAAAACTATCCCTCTAACTACACCAACTGGACTGGCTCTTTGAGACGTTAGCAGGTAGCGCTCCAGACCATAACAGGGGGAAGAATACATTTCGCAGAGTGATGCTGTCTTCGGGGATTTTTTTAGAAAATCGAAAAAAACCTCTATTGTCCTGAACAGACCATATTCTTACCTTCGTCAAGGTGGCACCCCCACTTTTCACAAGTTAAAAATTAACTAGCCCATAATTATCTACAAATTATGTACTAATTTTGTACTACAGTAAAAATGTTGCACTCGATTATAAACAATTAATAAACCGGTTTCAAAAACGAACTTTTCGAGTACATTTACGATTGTTTTAAACCCATTTCTAATCAGATCTGAAAGTTGATATTTATACTATAGTTTGGTACTTTAGTGATCTTTCTCATGTACTAATTACAAAATTTTATCTGGTCCCCCAACAGAGATATTGATGGCAAAAAACGGGAAATATTGCGTGCAGCTTAAATGAAAAGTGTCCGCCATGACACTACCCTTTGTCATTAACTCAAAACCATCTAGCCCATAATTATCCACTAATTATGTACTAATTCTGTACTACAATAAATAATTTTGTACTCGATTGTAAACAATTAAAAAAACAGTTTCAAAAACGTACTTTTTCGCGTATATTTACGATTATTTTAAAACCCATTTCTCATCAGATCTCAAAGTACAAATTTATACTATAGTTTGGATCTCATCTGATCTTCTCCGTGTAATAATTTCAATTTTTTATCTGGTCCCCCAACAGAGATATTAAAGGCAAAAATACGGAAAATATTGCATGCAGCTTAAAAGAAAAGTGTTCACCATGACATTTTACTATATCAGAAACTCAATTTCAACTATTTCATAACTATATAATTGTCACCTTGCTCGACACCTTGTTGGATGCACTGCTGATCGGAGAATATGTTCCACAGACGTACAGCTATCCAAATTGTGACCATGTTATTGAGTAACAATGTATTTTAATAATTAAATTAGTTCAAAGAATCGGTCGCCCCGACCGGGATTCGAAACCGTGTCTTCTGGTTTACGCCCAGCTGCTCTAACCCCTCATAACTATCTACTAATTGTGAACTAATTCTGTACCTTTTTAAGTGGGAAGATTGACTTTGAATGCAAAGATTAGTGACTGTATAAACGCAATGTACAGCAATTACCTGACATATGCGTTCTTTCTCAAAAAAATAATGTGATGTGATTATATTACTGATGATGCATTATGCCTGTTTTGAAGTTAATATGAATAGCAGAATTTTCTTCTATAATCCACTACAACATACATGTGCAGATCTTGTTTAACATGAATCATTTCAAATACATTTTCAGAAACATGTTTAACTCTGTGTTCACAGTGAATAGCGATTGTATTGTTTTAGAATTTGTAAGCCTCTTTTATTTCATTTGTCTTGAAGAGTAACATCTGAAGTACCTGAAACAATATTTTTGATGTTTTCGGTTTTCCGTGTAAGTTCGTACAGATGTTGTATGTTGTTGTAACAGTTTTAAGTTATTCCTATTATGTGCTATGGTCACAAGGGTTCAGCTAGTTATTTTTGACGTCCGTTTCGTAATTATTATTAAATTTTCCGTCAAGAAATTAAAATTATGACACTGTAAGACGAACGTACTGTAATTTGAGAACATACTTTGAATGTCAGGCATGTCTTTCTGTAAACGAAATAGAGAAAATGGTCAAAAATTCAACTTATGTTCAGTTTATAATTTTCCAAACCTAACGTTTTTACAGGATATTACCGTTCTTGGTAGATGGGGACGTGACGTACTGTGACGATAAAGTATTTGGAAGACTTAACATTATTAGAGCCATTCTCTGAATTTTTATTCAGTTATTGAAAGAACAACGAAGTATTTGAATATCAATAGAAGTAAAAGGTTTTGAGTTTTATTTTGTGTTATTGATCGCGCTTATTGATAGCAGGTAATGGAATATTCTGTTCAACATTTGCAAATGTGCTGATTTAATTCAATTAGTTTAATAAGACACTGATGCAACGAATTCTAAAATATTTCTTTATTCTTTTCATGATGAACTGTATCGTAAAAAGTTGTTCTAAATTTTAAATAATTATTAAATATAAATAAATCTTAATAATACATCAAAAACATTCTAATAACAATAATGTAACAATACATTGTACAGATGTCATTGAAATTATAATTTTCTAATAAATGCATTTTTGAAAACTTACTAAGTATTACTGAACAAAAATGACGTAGGACTTGTGCATCGCATTACTCTGAGTCGTAAAAGTGTCCATGAAAATATTATTTCCCGAGATATGAGTATGGATCGATATCATAATATTTTTTAAAATAAAATGTGAGAAAAAGTTTGTCAGATATTAAGATTGAAATTCGATCCAATTATTCTGAATTGTTCGGTATGCCAAAACGATTCTTCCAGTCATTGGTATCTCACAACTGCGTGTCCACCGTATGAAAAGCACCTGTAAATGTCCGTGTGTACCGTAGCTGAAGATTTGTTTGATGCCACCTCTCAGAAGTTGATTCACACAAATGGCGTTGTAAACGTAGACGCTGTCGCCGCAGGGTCTCCAGTGACCACTGTCGCATGACGCAGTCCCTCCTGTTCACACGTGGAGATTTCTGAGTAGGTATCCCAACGGCAATCTGCGTCAGCGTATTTTTCGACGTGACAAAGGAATCGGCAAGTGTTGGCAGTGGAAGTTTGCAATGGTTCCGGATACGGACATTTCTTAGTATTTTGTGGCCCAAGAGGCACTGCGTAGAAGGGGTGTCGCACTTGCCTTCAAGCTTCATCACCGATTCTGAGAGTTTCTATTTCTTTGGAAGTCACTACGTGATATACACCCTCCATTTGCATTTCGAATTACGGGTTGAAGTGCTACATCGTAGTACTCAACACCCGGAGGTAAAAAAGTAAACATCATTATGCCAGGCATATACTTCAGCATAATCGAAATGCAGGTATCGGGGACTTAGTAAGGCAGTCGTTAACATTCAATTTTTCAGGAAAATGTGATATAAACTTATTATTACTACGAATCATGTAAGAAAGTCACACAGGTAATTAAGCACTCTCGACGTTGTGTTTTAATATTCGTGTACGGAACACCATATATTCTAATAATTGTAAAAAAAATGCATTTACAGTAAAACAGATAGTTTGAAAGCAAAAGTGTGTTTTCACGGAGCCAATTTTATGAGAAAGGGATAGGATTTGAAACTTATTTAACTATTTATGCAGTACATTATATATGAACACACTTACAATTGAGATATGGATAATAATAATCAATAAATTGCATATTAAAACACAATATTGTAGGTTAACGTCCAAAACAGTAAAAATCAACATTATTTTTTACAGAAATTATTCTAACACTTTATTCAAAATTGCTTACCTTCTTTTTAAAAGACAGAATTATATTTGATTAGAAATTGAGATTTTCAAGATGTTTTTATATATTATTCAAGTAAGTTGGTTTATATTTCAATATTTTTTCTGTCTTTTTCTAATACGGGTGTTTAAAGACCATAATAGAGTAGAATGTCAATAATCCGGATTAATTAGGACTGGGCCCCTTCCGGATAATCAAATTGTCTAGATCTTCAAAATTATTCAATAAAAGGACCAGTATGAGTCTTCAACGAAAGAACTCTTGCTGAACTTGTTCATAATTCACTACGAGGAGTACTGAAGTGTAGATTGAAAGTTAGGGTATTCAAAAAGCGGTTTCTTGGAAATTACATGTAGATCTATTTTACATAGGTTTACTTTGTTGTTAATAATTTTAATTTAATTCACAGTACATCGTGAAGTAAGCATAGCAATGACTTTCAAACTTTTGTAGCCATTAGTTTGGGATGAACGGGTCTGTGTTGGCTTTCAGATACTGTTTGAAATATTTAAAAAAGGAACTCTATTTTATTACTAATGCAAAAATTCAGTGCGAGATAATGTCGCATGTGTTCACCTCAGGCGGAAGTGAGCGGCGCACTCACTCTTGATCTACGGCGTAAGATTTTTAGTGTTACCTATTCTTGGTGTAGAGTCAGATATTGTTGGTCAAGTAATCTGGAGACCTTAGAAGTGCAAGCACTGTTTCCAAGGTGCTAATATGCTACCAACATTGTCGAGACCAGATGACATTAGTACCAAATGACGTGGTCGAACCTGATTACGAAACGTAATATTCATCAAGAATAAAATTTCTCTATTTTAAGATAGTAAAAAGCATTGAATTGGATTGTCTATAGGTCCATCTCATTGCATTAATTAATTCAATTCAGGCAATATTATTGAAGAATCTGTGAAATATTAGAACTGTTTCATGAGGATCCAATATGCGACCAACATTGTAGGTACCAAAGAATATTTTAATCTGATGATTGGTCACACTTTACCACGAAAAGTTCTGATATTAATGAAGAATAAAATTTCTGAACTACAAGAAAGTAACTAATGGTGCTAAAACACCACTTACTTTCTCGACCTATTTTCACGCAAAATTATTTACAATTTTGAAAAATTGTACAAATTATACTTATTTCAAAATCTATCTTTAAGGAAAAGATTATCTTAAGGGGAAAAAATCTCCATAATTGTAGTAGCCGAAAACGATTTGAATTTTTGCAATTATCGAAAAATAGAGTTTTTAACGATCATGAGACCTACACCATTATCCTAATCGTTCTTCGCATTATCCAGGACAAAGTTTAATAAAAAAATATTGTTTGAAAATTTGAAAAAAATGTCCCAGGGTCTTCATGTAAAATACTCCCAAAATTAAAATATCGATTTCAAATTTAAGGAGTGGCGACGTCAACCAGATGGATTGGGGAATATCAATTTTGGAGAAAATCGGCTGAATGGTTTAGCAGCTAGCGTTGTTGACGGCCAGACGGACGGACGTTTTTCCGTCATTCGATTTTTTTAGTATCAAGGACCCACAAAACATGAATTGCGGCTACACTACATGTTATCGGATTTTTCCCTGAATTTTGAAACTCGATTTATTCACTTTTTCGTTACCAGGGCCCTGTAATAAAGAGTTTTTCTGGCGAAAATGCGCCGTTTATTCGCGCAGCATTAGATAACTTTCTGATGCTTAAGCTGTAGCGAAAAAGTAAAAAGCATTGCACTGATTGTCTATAATTCCATCTGCAAACCTTAATACAGGAATAAAGAAACATACTGTATTAACTTCATGAGATACATGAAACATATGTATTAACTTTCATGAGACGGTCGGTATTTTTGACTTAGACACACTGTATTATTGACATTATTCTTACATTTAATTATTCCTGGATATAATTCAAAAGTTTACTTGGAAAATGGATAATCAGGAAGGGATGAAGATTCGACTAGAATTACATTAAGACGTTTAAGAGAAAAGAAATGTAATCGTCTGAGAAGGCGTAAGCATGATTTCTGGCGATAACGTTGAGAATTATTCAAATTTCTGAGACTAGTCTTATGAGTATTAATCCGACCTATCGGTTGGGGGATGTACTGATCTTCAAAGATGATTTCTATCTTCTTCCTTGAAAGCTGACTCTACAATAAATTACAATAAGCCAGGGGTCAGATAGCATGTCATCTTTAAGAGTCGGTGTAGAGCTCTGCCCGCCCGAAGGAATCCCCGGCGTAAAAGCTCTTACAGGAGGTGCCGTCTAGTGTGTGTTTTCCATGTGGCGGCGTAGCAGCTGCGTCGCAGGTCATTTTATGACCTGAAGCCAACACCGATGCGCACATTTCTTGCGACCCGAAGAAGCGAAAATGCGGCATGTTGTGACGTAGTTTTCAGAGAAAGTCACGAGGGACAACTGCTTTTACTACTGGTTTCTAGTATTTGTTCCTCATCATATCGGCGGAAACATCTTTTTGAGGATTTTCCAGTGCTGGAAAACTGCATAAAGTGATGAATTTTTAAGAGTAATTCACACTAGTAGATGGTATTTTCAAAAGCCTAATTTACTTTTCATTTATTATTAGCCTGCTGAAAATTTAATTTACTAACGATCATGACCACGAAATGCCTAAAACTCTTTGAATGTCATAACACGTGCTTATATCCAATAGGGTCGAAAAGTCGACGTTGCAGTGCAGAAGTATTATAATAAGTTTTATGAATGAGAATTTACTCTATCAATTAAGTGTCTTATTTTATGATTTTTCATGATTGTTAGAAAGTGATTATCTAAATTTCATTATCAACATGTAATTTGCATGTAAAAAACTTTACCTCCTCCTTAAATCTTAAGTAATGCTTGCCTAGAGATATTTAATGCTAAGCTTGTACTTAAGTTTGCATTAAACTAAGGGTTGGGTATTGAAATCGATCCACTCTTCCCTCTTTGCTTTTATTACTATATTTTAATACTAACGCTATTTTCTCCTTATTTATATCTTTATTGCAACCGTCACGTATCTACCTAACTATTTCGTAGTACGCCGAATTACAGAAGTAAACTGTTATTTACTTGTTTTGTGACGTGTGATTACACCGTCACACAAACCTGGGAAGACCTCAAATTATGGATAATTCCCTATCGGTGGTGGGTTCGTCTTTGCTAACTAATATTCATTTAACAAACAAACACAATTTCATAGTTTTAAAGAACAAGTAACATATATTCTTTCCAATATGATCCTTCGTACACTCACGTTCACATATTCTCCTACGTGATTACTTTTCCTTTTGATTACACAATGGTAGCTAACTCCCTACCTAAACTGCAGTTTTCTGTAGAATAATAGTGACTCTGATCTACATTTACACGAAACAAACAGTAAATACATATGTACACTTCTCAAAACAAATTATCTCTTAATGAAACCCACAATTCACAATTTAAATAACCATCCTGTAAAAAAATACATACAAACAATATACCAAAATTCACTAATACCTTTTCAATCTTAAATAATACTACACTCAATATTTACACTTAATATTCAGCTTCTGCGTGACCTCGCAGTGCAAAATTCTGTTTTACAAAGTCTCTTGACTGTTCATGAAATAACGTTTTACCAGAAACAATTTAACAGCTTTCATTCATGTTCAAAACCTTTTTTACATAGACAATTCCTCTTAAATGATTTCAAATAACATCAAGTCGATTATGTATGAATTTAGATAAAGAATTATACACAAGGACGACTTTTATCAATAAACATAAAATTATTTAGATCTGATTTCTCTTACGACTGCAAAAATAAATTTACTGGTTATCAAGACTAATATTTAGTAAAACTTGTCCGATCAATGTCTGTTACTGAGGAAGCTCATATTACAACGTTTTAATTTGTGCAATCATAATTCTATCTTGAAAGTTTTCCAAGCTGCAATTTAGTAAATATCCTTTCTGCTTTTCTGTGACTCACGACCGGCGAATTTCCAAGCTGGTCCCGCGCTGAGTAGACGGCTGTCGAGCGACGTTCACGCCCCAAGGTCGTCGTTGTCCTGCGACGGTTCGTGCGCTGCCTACCGCGATGGAATCAGGTATTTCCGTACGCCTTCTCCTCGTTGTACAGCCCAGTTAAACCACAGCTTACACGAAAGTGATGGTCGCGTTAGAATGCGAGTCCAAAACTCCAAATTATAACTTTGTTTTAGTGAAAGTTGAGCCAGTTGTTGAATAAACTATGCTTTTCGAATTATCAAAATTCTCAATAGAATTTTCGAAATGAAATCCATAAATAAAAATGAAATAGAATAAAAGTAGAATAAGTAACTGCTCAAAACTAAAACTGAAAAAGCTGTAACAAAGAAACAGAAACACGTCCTATGTTACAAAAAATCTCTTCTATATTCCAGCAACGAGAATGTAGCAACGTGGTTTTATAAATTCATTTTAGTCCACTACCACTGTTATTCTTACATTCCTTGCATTACTTGTTTAATATTCCTATCGAATTTTACGTAATCTTGACATATCACAGTGATTAATCCCATGAAAAATACTTAGACAATTACCTTTTAATAAAGCTTCATTTCTGGTATTTTCCACGTGTCCCTCGTCGGTTGTGTGGTGGAATAGTACCCATCTAATCACTTCAGCGTCTCGATCCGGAAAGAAAGACAATCTCGTCCGAGTCAAGCCTCATGCCACATTCGCATTTCTACAAAAGTTCTGATTGGCTAGGGCGAAAGTACGTTCAGAAATTTGTTTCTAGGTAACGCCATCTCTTCGCTACTCTAGGAACTATTTGTAGGGCAAGATGTCGGGTATTGTCACTTCAATATTTCTTTTGTCATGAGTGTAGCCGATGACAAGCGGTTACATTATTTAAATTTAAATATATCTGGATCAGATTTTATCATAACAAAAAACAGTACGTTAATATCTCCGGGTGGGAATAATAATAGATCCGTTATGTAGCTTAGTCATTACAGGTTCTTGTTTCTAAAAAATTGTAACAAAGATATTCTGTTTTTAATCGCTTTATTTCGTTGTTTTAAACAACATTTTAAAAATAGAGAACGATTACGGCCTAACCAAAAGAATTATTAAAGGTCAAAGGTTACGAAAATAAGTTTTTTGCAAAAATTTATTTTTCTAGGGTTTGAATTAGTGATTAAAAAAATTTTAATTAACAGAAAGGTTTATTCTTTTTTTTTACAAATTGGGTATCTATTCTTTAACTTTATTTTTAAAATTTTTATATACACCTTTTTGGGTCCGTATTTTATTTATCATTAAATCATGGAAATATATATCTTTAAATGGCTATCATTACTTTGATTTATGAACAATTTAAACATAATATTTTTAAACTAGAACATTCTTGACTTGGTGCATTCTTACGTGACTGTCATTGCACTTTCTTATTTTACGTGCACTTCTCTGATTTGATGCGATTAGCTCTCTTGGCGTTGTTTCTGGCACTCCATACATGTTGTCCTCCATACATGTTTGTTGTTTACATTGTTTACTAGCATCATCAAAGCTGTTTTATCCTTTCCCTATTCCATAATATTAAGTTATTTTGTCATTACCAAGAATGCCCTATCATTAAATATTTATTTATTCAATTTAATATTGAAATATATTTTAAATAATTAATAGAAATACATCTTCTTTTATTCTTTGCGGCGTATATTCTCACAACGTAACCTTTCTTCTCTCATTTACACTTGTCGTGTGAACTTGTAATTCGCCGTAATATCTTAATTTATTTCTCGTAATTATCTTAGAAGTATTATGACTCGTGCCAGTATAGACACCCTTGAGATCGGTAAAATTTTAAATGGGGTCAATAATCGTTCGGGGGTCATTGTTCAAGTTCCAACTTTTTTATGGTGGAAGTAGTGCAGGAATATTCTAATAGATAGAAGCGCAATATGATTTTTATTCTATAAAACCACATGTTTGTGGAGTAAATAATAACATCCCTCATTTACAAGATGGCGACTTAAAAATACAGGATCATGAGTTGTTATTATTTACTTCCGAGGTCTTAAATTATTTTCTTAGTTAAAACTTCAAAACATGAAAAAATAAATGACGAATTCGGACCTGTTCTGGAATAATTCATTCCCATAAATTAATTTCGAACGAACTTCGAACAAATCTGCGATTTGGTCTCTTGTGTTGTTTACTTGTTTATATTTATAAAATAAAAAATCCTAACAATGCAAAAACAATAAAACAAATTTAATAAATATTTTTCAAAACGTTGTATATATACTTGTCCAACCGTTATATTTAAGAACTTTAAGTGCAATTATTTGTAGATAGGACTCGTGGAGGAATAATTAACTACATAAAGAACTATAAACTGTGAACTTCTGTTTTCAGAGTTGCATGATCATATATTCGTGATATTTAATATTCAATGTGTTACATTAATAAGTAAAATATCTGATCAATTACTTTTGTTAATTTGCATCTATTCAAAAAACAAAAATGAACTGTACGACGTTGTCAACGAAAACCCGACCTTCTTCGGCCGCCTGGGTACCTTGATCACTTCGTACTCACAGATTTCATCCTTTTCATTGCACAATGACGCCACGCGTATTTCAGACCATCGGAGCTCTCTTCTACCAAAAGAACAAGAAGAGACGTCAGCTCTCGTCATCTCCGCAGAGTACGTCCGAAGCAACCTGCTTGTTAACAGCCGGATGTCTGTCGACACTGCTGTTTCAGCAGTCTTCCTCTGGCTGAAATTACAAGATTTCTCATCGAGAGTTGCAATGAATGTTTTAAATGATTTATTTTTCACTTCTTTTGTCTGCTTGTAATTGACATTCGCTGTGTCGTTTTTTGAAACCCCATAACGAAACACCCTAGCTATGAAGAATTTGAGTAAGGTATACCTCATTTAATAGGCGTAATCAAAATGAGAAACGTTCTTTAAATTATGCCTCTATGTAGATGATGAAATATATGTATACTAAACATTGTTACATCACATATTCGTAGCTACAAACAAACCCTTTTTGTATTTAGCACTTGATTGTTTTTAAATCATGAGTTGGTACAATTAAAATGTGTTAAAAGATCGCTCAGTTGTTTGTGAGATTGGAATTCCCATATACCATCAACTCAGTTAGGAAGTAGTTGCCGATAATCATAAAATAGTATATTAGATACAAGTGCGCAAAACAGGTGATTTGCGCACGAGTCGAGTTTGTGGCCCGGGCATATGCCAGGGACCAACGTATGCGAAGAGCCCGAGCGTGTGCGAAGATGTGCAAGCGAATGACCTCGCGCATATGTTGCGTATAAAAATTCCTTCAATATGCTGCACGAGAATGATATTTCGCATATCCTTCATGAGGTTTCGCACACGATTCGAAATGTTTCTCATACTATTAGTTAGAATGAAAAAATGGCTTTTTCGCACACGGAAAACAAGAACGAAAGACAGTGATCTGGGCTGTCCGGGTGACGCCGCGTCGAAGGCTGGGGTGCCGACGTTTCGACCGACATATGGCGGTCCTCTTCAGGGCTGTACTGCCTAGCAGGTAGCTAGGCAGCTGGGCAGCTAGGCTGCTAGGCAGTACAGCCCTGAAGAGGACCGCGATATGTCGGTCGAAACGTCGGCATCCCAGCCTTCGTCGTGGCGTCACCCTGACAGCCCAGATCATGACTCTGGCCACGGAAGCCTACGATACCAACGAAAGACAGTTGTCCCGGGCCCGACGTGTTAACAGTTTTTATTAAAAGATGTCTAAATATTCTCATTAGGAAAATAATGTCTAGATATCATTACTTGTGACTAGAATAACATTAGAGATATTGATTGTAATACCCATTTTATAAATTAAACGTTACACGAAAGGCGCTGCTTTTTTCGAAGCATGTTTTATTCACTGTACAATTGAATTAAGGGTTAAGAAGAAAATAATACAAAACTAATTTTATTACATCTTTTCAAGGCACGGAAAATCTTCAAAAAAGGACAATTTAGTTTTTCAAAATTTTCATTCTACTTGATCATCTTTTATGCGTTTGATATCTTACAGATTTTATTTTAAATCGATGTTCTTTACGTGCGCTTGTATATAAGTTCAACAGTATGAGCATTTCAAACAATTTCTAAATAATATTACGAAAAGTAATAAGCAACCTTCACTAAATATTATTATGCAAATTTCTCTTCTTAATGTCTCTAGTTAAGTCGTCGACCTTGCTTAGTACTTTGTGGGAAGGAAGCTTTGTGGGAAGGAAGGATGGATCACGGAAGGAAGGAAAACAATGCTAATCATTACGCCAGAAGGATCTGAAGGTTTCAACGCGATTATGCGTTTGTTTCAAACTAGTTGTTAACGCTTACCATGACTCAGCCTTAGTGTAAATTAAAAGTTCCAAGAGTAGTTTAAACAGCAAGCTTTTATAATGTGAGATTTCGCCCTTCTGAATTCATTTTAATGCAGCACACGGTGTGTACGATGTAAACGAAAGTTGCTTGTCCATCTGCAGTTAATTCCGCGACGTGTGCCGGGTATAGTTTTGAGATTTGATGATGTATGATGATCTGAAATGTGATGAGTATTCACAGTAAGTATCCGATCATGTGAATATTTATTATTTAGAGATTACTATTTTTCTAAGGACCAAACGAAGTTTTATCTCCTTTTCAAAACCTCAACAGAACCAATCTTCATACATTTGGTTTCGTTGGATTGGGAGTTATCCCCTGGAGGTGCAGAAAACACTTTGAAGACGAAAAATGCAGTTATGTACGTTATGCTATTAAGAAGCCAGACAGGCTCACTTGCAAACTTACTCCGCTCTGTAATGCATGCAACCCGCAACAAACAGGAACTTCGAAATATCCTCACATCACAATTAGTTACTTTCGGGCCTTCAGCTCCTTATGAGCACATCCATTACTTCACGTGAATACTCAGAGTTGTATAGAATGTCGGGATATATGAAAAATATGTTTAGCATTTGATATTCTATTAAATTTAATCGCACGGGTCTAAGTTTTTTCTGTTGTTGTTTTTTTTTTAAATAAAAACGTGGTCATATTTCGAGAAAGTTTATCTACATTCAGGACCTTGCTTGTATGACGCCTTGCGCAGTTCAGTCCTGCCCGTTCGAAGATCCGTTTCGGTATGAAGCAATTTTTATTTGATAACGACAATAATGTACAAAGTACGGAATGTTTGTGAGAGTAAGAATAGTATTTATTACTGAAATTCAAATGACTAGCGTACCCGTGCAAGAACTCTCGTTCTTAAACTCTACTCTCTTCCATATCTTTCCACTTCCGTATTATGGGCGAAAGTTGTTAACGAAACGTGTTTGTTTAAAAAATATATAAAGGCGACTTCTAATGTACTAGAATATCAAATAATAGTAATAAAAAAATGCAATTGAGGCGCTCCGAAAAATAATGGCAGATCCCAACCAAAGTTCGTTTCGTGAAAAAATCCTTTTTCTGTTTTTGTTCACGTTTACTTACACTCTGGACAACGTTTGATGGTGGAATTTGAGGATTTTGCCATTTCCCAATTCATTCGATATTTCAGCATATGATAGGTGTAAGGCCTATGTTAACCGTTATACTTATAACTGAAAATGCGAGGTTGGTTGGGATCGGTCGATTATTCTGAGCGCTTGAATTGATATTTGAAACAAATTTGCAATAAAGATGTATTCAATATTGCAGACAGATGTTCTTGGATCAGTTCACAACACTTCATTGACAGTTTGCTTTTCGATTTTCTTGGCGGTCACAAAAATATTATAAAAGCTGTTTACTCTTGGGAAATGTACTAATGTTGTCCATGCAAAAAACAGGATCGGGCAAGTGCAACCCTAATTTTTGCAAAGTTGGAAATTTAAATTATAATACAATGAAGTATCGAGAAGCTCCGAATCAGCAAAATTGTAATAGAAAATCCAAGAAAATCTCATTTTGCAGTTCTCAGATTTTAAGTCTTCTAGAATTCAGTGGGAAATACAATTATACAATTATTCAAAATATCGTTTCCATGTTGTCGCGGCAGGAAGTAATAAGACACAAAATTTATTGCTTATTTTTTTTTTGAAAATAGATTTTATTACATGGGAGTTTTTTTGATTGTTTTTTCTCCCTTTCAAAATTCAAAATTTATTGCTTATTTATCTTTGAAAATAGATTTTATTACATGGGAGTTTTTTGTTGTTTTTTTTCTCCCTTTCAAAATTCAAAATTTATTGCTTATTTATTTTTGAAAATAGATTTTACTACATGGGAGTTTTTTTCTCCTTTCAAAATTCAAAATTTAAGTAGTATATGACTTAGTGTAGGGATCACAGAATTTTGAAAATGTGCACACAATTCACTTTTCCCCATAGCACGTCATACGCAGTTTTTAACTGTTTTTTTGAGGTAAAATAAATAAATAAATAAATAAATAAATAAATAAATAAATAAATAAATAAATAAATAAAAGTCCCTAGAATGCTTCGTTTGGGAGTTATGTAACTAAATAGATTTTTGCACTGCTGCGTAAGTGTTGCTGGTTGCATTTGACACAAATATTTAGATCAATTTTTTCAACAATATTTTTCAAGATAAAATACAAGTAGTCCTGTCCCCGTGAAATTTCATTTCTTTAGTCACATTTATAAAATTCGCTTCCATATGAGAGACGGAAAACTCATATACACTACTGGAATAATAAAAAACAGGATAATTTCACTCATAAAATACCTGCCTATGAGGTTCCAGCCATTCTTCCATCTTGATTAATCAGAGACGTTTTACAAAATCAGATTTATACTTTTTGTTTAATTTCTTTTGTTTTACTGCCGCAATACACACTTGTTCGAATTCGTTTTTGAATCTGCCCTACACCCTCAATATTAAAACCCGAGATATTTTTTCAGTGTCATTTATTTCTCAGTTGAATGGCGATGTATTGAACGCAATCAACTCACAAAAATGTAAGAACTAAGCAATGGCGCTCCCTACACAGCGGAGCACAATTCCTTTATTTTTTAATTGCAAGCAAGCGACGTCTGCGTTACGATGATCTTTGGAGGCAGAAAAGCTTAAACCACATATTACTGTTCTTACATTCATAATTTCAAAAAATGACCAGTGATGGATATGTTATTGGTACATTGTATGTATGTATTTTGCGTTATTGGGTCGGTGGTCCGACTTCACCGGCCAGCTACCGGTGTCCCCCTTTGCCTGGGCCTAGTTAAATGCCCATGCTTGGGGGTAAGAGCAACATGAAGCGAACATGATATATTTTCTTCGCCATAACTAGCAAGATCCTCCTGCTTGAGCTTTTATTTGTCACACAGCTACAAAAACTGGCAAGATTTTAAATGAAACTATATTTTTGTCTCCACCGGGGGTCGAACCCGGGGACCACAGCACGGGAAGCTAGTACGCTGCCCATGAGTCATCCTGGAGGTTAAAATTAATAGTAATTGGGTTAAATCCCATTTATCTCATTTCAGCGTGCAGCCTTGCTACTTGAAATTTTAAGATATATCCCAACATTTCAAACCATTTTTGAACCATATTGATTCTTGTGTGTTAGATGCTTTCTGCATAACTTCGTTCAATTGTAGATCTTTAGGTACTGTCATGCTCCTTTTTTGAAAATGTGACTAGTTATTGAGACAGAAACATTAAGAGAAGGAAAACGTTCAATGAGCTTTGAATTACTTCTAGTTTTTTTTAAATCAATATTTTATTAAACTGCGTGTGTCCTAACTAGCAAAAGATAAAAGAGTATATGGATTTAACAGAATCATATTATATTTATATATTGCCGAATTGCTTTGACAAAATGTTCCTAGTGTAATAGTATTTTCTTATTCAAGATGAGTCTAAAATAATTCGAATTTCTTCACAATGCTTTTTGAAGATTGTGTTATAGTCTGAAGCAATAATTAACACATCTAAGAAATTCTGTGGTGGCAGCGGAGATTTTGTGGTATTCCATGATAAAATCTGGGATAAATGAGGTATCAAACCACAATAAAGATTGAATAATTTTACTTCACATAAAATTATGCCATACACGTGTTTCAGGAGTGTTCTCCCATCATCAGTGGCTCTATAAAATGACATAAACAAAATCGTATGAAAACAATATCTACAATGCAAGCGCAAATTTACTAAATAAAATTATTTCAACAAGAAACTTACCCAGTCAACACAGATTAAACACTAAAAACCATTATGAAATTGTCCAATGTGACGCCATCTTGTGCATCGTACGATGTACGAGGGCAGATTGAGGGAAGAGGAGGAGGAAAACTAAGGATGAGAAAGTTAGTCAATAAATAAATTTATGATGGGGCTGGATCTAAATTGGGATTGCTCATTTAGGCATATTAAGTTGGGATTTTTGTCTAATTTTAGGATTTCTAGATTTTCTAAAATATTTAATTTGTTGCCTTTATTTTCGAAATGTAGAATTTTGAAATTATTATCAGGGTCAAAAGTATGGTTGTTTTGGATAAGGTGGTTGGCAAAAGTGGAGTGCTCTTGTTTAAGTTTCCATGATCTTAAATGTTCATGAAGCCTACATGAAAACTTTCTACCTGTTTGTCCCACATATGCTGAATTACAACTATTACATTTTAATAAATATACTCCACTTTTTTCTCTTAAGGGTATGGGGGATTTGTTGTTGGGAAATAAATTTTGTAGGGTGTTGAGAGTTTTATAAGAAACTTTTATGTTGGCTTTATTAAATATTCTACCTATCTTTTTGGATATGGGACCTAAAAAGAAGAAATTGATTTAGAAAAGAAGAAATTGATTTGATTTAATGACATTATTTGTCTTTGGACAGGTACGGTCAGGCAATTAAATCAATTTCTTCTTTTCCTAAATACTCTTCACCCCAATTTAAACTTCAAAATGGAATTAGAACAGAACCATACCTTAAACTTTTTAGACTTAACCATTTACATAAAAAACAATAAACATAATTTTAAAATTTTCAGAAAACCCACCCAGACAGATATGATCATACCATTCAATTCAAACCATTGCCTTCACCACAAATTTGCAGTTTTTCACTCTTGGATACATAGATTATTCAATGTCCCCATGTCAGAATTAGAATTTAAGGAAGAAATTAACACCATTTTACAAATAGGCATAAATAATGGTTATAACCCCTCCATCATCAAAAAAATTATCAAAGGAAAAGAAATTAAACTTATAATCAAAAAGGCCTTCCCCAAATCTAACCCTGAAATCAAACATTTTGTATGTTTACCATATTTAGGTCCCATATCCAAAAAGATAGGTAGAATATTTAATAAAGCCAACATAAAAGTTTCTTATAAAACTCTCAACACCCTACAAAATTTATTTCCCAACAACAAATCCCCCATACCCTTAAGAGAAAAAAGTGGAGTATATTTATTAAAATGTAATAGTTGTAATTCAGCATATGTGGGACAAACAGGTAGAAAGTTTTCATGTAGGCTTCATGAACATTTAAGATCATGGAAACTTAAACAAGA
The DNA here is from genome assembly GCA_964035755.1 of Teleogryllus oceanicus. Taxonomy (NCBI): domain Eukaryota; kingdom Metazoa; phylum Arthropoda; class Insecta; order Orthoptera; family Gryllidae; genus Teleogryllus; species Teleogryllus oceanicus. The sequence continues at coordinate 1,672,064 of CAXIVR010000002.1, forward strand.
GCACTCCACTTTTGCCAACCACCTTATCCAAAACAACCATACTTTCGACCCTGATAATAATTTCAAAATTCTACATTTCGAAAATAAAGGCAACAAATTAAATATTTGAGAAAATCTAGAAATCCTAAAATTAGACAAAAATCCCAACTTAATATGCCTAAATGAGCAATCCCAATTTAGATCCAGCCCCATCATAAATTTATTTATTGACTAACTTTCTCATCCTTAGTTTTCCTCCTCCTCTTCCCTCAATCTGCCCTCGTACATCGTACGATGCACAAGATGGCGTCACATTGGACAATTTCATAATGGTTTTTAGTGTTTAATCTGTGTTGACTGGGTAAGTTTCTTGTTGAAATAATTTTATTTAGTAAATTTGCGCTTGCATTGTAGATATTGTTTTCATACGATTTTGTTTATGTCATTTTATAGAGCCACTGATGATGGGAGAACACTCCTGAAACACGTGTATGGCATAATTTTATGTGAAGTAAAATTATTCAATCTTTATTGTGGTTTGATACCTCATTTATCCCAGATTTTAACATCTAAGAAATTTTCTCCGATCTTCAAAAAAGTCATTTTCTTCACAAGAAATACAAGATTGCATTATAAAGAGTGCTCTAACGTAAATTCAGGGTCATTATGTAGAGGAATCTTTACAAATCGCTTAGCGTTTGTAAACATGCGTAAGAGAAGTGTGTACATCTTAGATGCATTCTCGCAGTTTTTCCTTAGAGACAAAAAGTACGAGCTGAGATGATTCCGTGTTACGTCCAGTCATAATAATTACAGGATCTCCATTCAGGTAATAGGAATACTAATTTATGAGCTTGCAATGTGAACGTAAAAATCCTCTGCTGGCGTTTCTTGGTGACCATGTCGTTTTTATGATATAAGAAATTCATTATCCTGTTTCATTTTCTCTAATGATGGAGGAGAGGTAGATACTCTTTACAAAGCGTAATATAATTGAAGACTGCGTAAGTCTATTAATTAACATTCTTTTTCATTCTTGCATGCGCAGTACGAGCTCAATACAAGCGAAATGAATGTAATTCTATGAAATACAGATGTCGTTAGTATGAAGAAAATATGTTGCAGTGGTCCTTGTTACCATTTTTTTTTCAAAACATGTTGTCCGTCTGCCTGAATAAAAATAATGTGACTAATTTTCAATAAAACATCTGAAATATCTAAAACTACTAAAGTTCAGTTTTCCGAACCTTTGGCATTGATATATTGAAGCTAGATATTTCTTTTGTAATGCAATCATTCTTTCCATAATAATTTCGCGTAATTTTGAGTTCAAAGAGCGGCAATTTTCCAAAAATACCTAAATCAGATTTTGTCATAAATTGCTCAAAGATTTTATTCAAAATAAATAGAGCAAAATGTATTATCTCAGTGTCAATAGAGCACAACACATTGAATTTAATTAAACAAGTACCATTTTCATTAAATGTTTAAATTTGTAAAAATTAAAGCAATGTATTGTTATAAGTGCGTTTAGTTCTCTCCAAAGCTGTACGCTTCTGGTGTAATAGCATAAATTCCTCTTGTACTTAAATCCCATCTTTGATAAATATTTTTGCGGATTTGGAAAACTCGGAGAGGTATGTATTTGGTGTATGAAGCGAACCTCAGTTTAAATAACCCGACGCTAACTTTGGTAACATAAGCAATCGAGTTTTAAGATGCGAAATATTTGCAAGGGGTTGTTTATTAATTACGAAACGTTAGAGAGGGGAAGAGGGTGTTTGAGGCAGATTAACGCTGTGTTATATAATGTAAGGTGGCGCCATAGTTTAGATTATATAATGCTGATATTTATTTTTAAAAACGGTTTAATATTGGTGAAGTAATTCCTTTTTTGTCTATTATTAAAACAGTAAAATATTAACTAATTAATTTGTTTAAAAAAATTAACGTTATTAAATAAAAATTGTTACAATAAATGAAAATATTTTTCATCAATTTTTGATTGAATTTATAAGATTACGAACAAAATATTCAAAACTAATAGTATATTCTGTATATTGTAAACTGCAGTATATTCTACTTAATTTAAATTCGCGCAGAGGACTCTAGCTCATGCGTCATCCCCGAAAGCATGTGCACAGTTTGTCTTCCAAATATTTCTCCCTTATACGTGTTTTATTCGCACACAACTTGCCCCTAATCTTACTATTAGGTACAACCAGTATCGTCAAGTAATTTCTACTTTAATTGTTATAATTAATTTTAATATACAACAACAACCGGGAGCGGCAGCTCAGTGCGTCAACTGATGTCACGGCAGCGCCTCTGAGCGGGAGGTCCTAGGTTCGAGTCCTGACAGCGGCGGGATTTTCGACACTAACTTTTCAGCTAGGTCGGATTTCGTCGCTGTCTAGAGGAGAATTCTAGCGGCCGGCTGCTCTGATCGGTACTTTTCCGTGGTTTCTCCAATCAACACCAGGCGAATGCCGGAGCAGTACCCTACCAAACGGGCCACGGACCGCGCGCGATCTTTCCTGCCTCTTCCTTGTCCTATCCTCTCCCTTTACACACACACACACACACACACACTTACTCTACTATGCACTACACCACCACATATTTCGGGAGACCGGTCGGGAGTTTAGAGCTTGTCTCTGCTGGGGCGGTGCCTCGTTGGTGGGAGAGTCCTGGTTAGGGGGAAACCCCATTAGTCGACGGTAGGTCGGCGCCGGATCTCGCCATTCAGCGGGGGAAGATCACCGCCATCTCCCGAGAAAAAGCATGCACTACACTAACGGGACTAATGACCAAAGCAGTTGACGCGCCCGGAAACACGAAAAAAACAATCAATCAATTAATATACAACACAAGAGACATGAATACAAATTGGTTTACTGCGCGAGGATTTATTTTCACTTCTTGCATTTACACATTTACAAGGGGGGGTGTCGCAAGCGTTATGTAATTATTTAAGGGACGCTCAAGCTCGCGCTACGGTTGCGTTACAAGGGGGAGAGGGAGTATTTGCGTTACATAATTTATGGACGGCACCAAGGGTTCGACTAAGTTCAGCATAAGCCATTGCAAATAATTCGAAAGATATCTGCTGTTATAGCACTTCTACATTCAAGTTTATGTGAATACCTATACGGTGTGTGGATGTAGTCATATTCTGCGGTGAAGTAATTACAAAACAACACTTCATAAATTCATAATATTTTCATCAATGGAATATAGTGAAATTTCAACCATGGACACCCCCAAAATCTCGGTGCAGGAAGTATAAAATTGAATGCAACATAAGAGAAATGTGCTTAAGGAGAGGACGCACGATTATCCTGCTTCAAGTAGCGCAGGTTCGCTAGGTCCCGTCATTGGGCGCGCTGCCGCAATGAGAGCTACCACTGCAAATTTCACTCCCTTCATGTATGAGTATTTTTGAATGCAGTGCAGCGCAGCTTCTGTGCGTTTTTTTAATTTTATTTTTTTCTGAAGGTAAATACATTGGTAGTTTTTTCAACTTTACATGTGTCATTTTTATTACTCACTAACTTATTCTAAACTTACATGGGGAGGTTGCCCACTATGGGACCTCTAATCTGGTTCTATGTTAGCGGATTTGATGTGAAAGACTTGGAAAGAGTATTTATTTTGAATTCTGGTTTTGTGGGTTGGATTTTTTGCGAGTCTGAATCCGGTGAGTAATGGGTTTTGGTGTATGTTATGATGAAAATTTGTAGCAAGGTATGGGCTGTGATGGTCTGATGATTCAATATTGAATTCCTTGCGGAGTTGATTATTTGTAATGAACTATGGGGCGTTAGTTATGGTTCTCAGGAATTGGTTTGGATTACTTGGTGTTTGCGAATATTTGTTTTGGCGGCGTTAATTCATATGGGAAAGGCGTAAGTGGTTATAGGGCTTATTATGGTTTTGTGTATTGCTATGGCGGTATTTTGTTGTAGTAAACGGTGTCTTTTTATTATTGATTTTTAACTGATATAGAATCTACTCGTGTATCGTTAAGTAACTCCAAAACAAAATGTTTTAGGGTCTTAAAAACTAAAATTTTGAAGCCAAAGCCTCAAAGAAACGTTCCTCACATCGGAATCTTCTTGAAAATTCTGTTAAATGTTTGCTGCTTCGACGCTTCTCGAATCTACCCCAACTGTTCGGAGAGTATAGAATCGGCAACTATATGTGAAATTAAACTAATTAATTGATATTCTACGCGATTGAATTTCAAGGGTTTACCTCTCTGCTCGGTAATTACGTGAAATAAGAATAGTTTGTATTGACTGGGATGTATTGTATTGTTTTCAATTACAAGGAGACATATGAAACAAGTAATATTAAGGAGGTCTTGAAGGAAGAAAAAAGATATATTACAGGCTTATTATGGAAATGGAAATATAGGGAAGAGGGTGGGGTTTAACATGCGACAATTCTCGCACGGGTACGCTAGTAGTAATAATAGTAATAATAATAATAATAATGAAAATATAATAATAATAATAATAATAATAATAATAATAATAATAATAATAAATTTATGATTTTTGTCGTAATTAAGAGATACTCTGCAGAGTTTTCTCTTTGACCGGGAAATATACGGTTCCGCTCAGGCTAAAACCTTTCTCTCGCAAAATGCCAAATTGTAGATGTTTCAGTTTGCTTGTGCCCCGACGATATGCCAACCAATATTGATTTCCCTTGTGAAAATATAATCGAATGATTTGTCTTTCCTTTATCGAGTTTGGTGATGATATTTTAAAATGGATATGAGAGCACTGACAGCTTCCACTGTGTTGTTCCAATTGTTTTTATTGCAAGTATATTAGTTTCGGGTTCACAAACTTCAATAAATTGTAGGTATTAGCATATAAAGTGAAAGCGCTTTTTGTGAAATTACCTTTTTGGAAGATTTGTCAATATTAATTGATCACATAATATTGAAAGGTAGTAATTTTCACATCGAAGATTTTAGCTATCAGATGAATTCGGACAGGGTGAGCGCATTAATACACCCAGACAGTATACAACAAATTGAAGCCTGGAGTGAAACATTTCTTTTAAAAATAAAAATTTAAGACAATTTATTATCACGAAACGAAATTTTGACAGGAAGATATTACAGTGAACTTGTTTTATTGTTGTGATAAAAATTGCATTTTTTCATCTGTTACAAAATTCATATAGAGAGAGGGAAAAAACGGGCAGGATGTTGTCAAAATTATTCCACAGGAGTGTGTCACGGGCATTTGTAATATCCTTAATCTCCATCACATTAAAATCTGGGAATATTTGACATGAAATATGCGGTAGTCTTTTGGCGGCCATACACTTCATTCCTCACACCACTACATGTAACAAATTAGTGGTTCTACCTAGCACAACCTTTCTCACATTACTCGTAACTGTTACGTAAAATTACAATATTTGTAGACTTGTTAATTTTCCACATTTCAACGCAAAATTACGCCATAACTACTAATATAATAAAATAATGCACATCTCTTTATTTCAAGACAAATTTTCAATTTCGAAAAAATGTTCAACATTTGGAATTTTGAACAATTCACACTTTTCGATAAAGTAACTAGTACCATTGTTAAAAACGTACAATGTTCTATTTGAGTAAAGCATTAAAGAAAAACTAGTAATGCAACAGTATCCCATACTTGCTCACATTATTTTTAAATTTGCAATTTTTGAAAATTCAAATAGTTCAACAAAAATGAAGCTTCATTTGAGCTTTAGGAGTTTTAGGACTGAGAAAAACTGAAGAAAAACATTTGAGCGGCTTTTGAGAAAATGTTTTTGTAAATAATTTACACTAATTCCAAGCATAAATTACGTGAAAATTATTCGTTTATTCATAAAAATTGTCAGTAATTTACAGACCTGGGTAGGTCGGTACCGAATCTTGCCATCCAGCGGAGGGAGATCACCGCCACCTCCCGCGATAAAAACATCACAAATGACGTTAGCAGTTGACGCGCCAGGAATCATTAACGTAACACGACGTTTCTTTTGGTTTGCTTAGAATCACATTGATCGATTATAGTTTATCCACTTGTATCTCTTTTCAAGAAACATTTGCATACCCTTTTACAACTGTCAACACCGAAAAAACCGCTCAACCTCAAAAACCGTCAACACCGCTTAAACATTTGTGGTAACAAAACATGAAATCACCGATCACGACATCTCAAATCTCTGACTTAATATAAAGAGTTTTGAAGATTCTGCCTTCTTCACCTGTGTTCTAAATCTCTCTGGACTGGCGCGAGAACATGAACATGCGCCTCTTATGATATGCAAGCTTAACGAAAATGTTTACTCCTTCCGAAACAGCGGCTGAACGAAACGGGATGGAGTCAAGCTACGCCTTCTCAGGAAACGAAAAGCTAAAGGGGATTCGCTGGGAAGCGAGGGCGAGGGGAAAGTGACTGCGGGATGCAGTCGGGTGATTCCCTGCAAGACTCTTCGCTGCTCGCGTGTCTGCATCAGAGAACAATCGGGAGCCTTTGCGCAATGCAGGTCAAAATCCTCTTTAATGTAGAAATACGTTAAGTTTAGATCTAAGGAATTTTTCTGGTAAATTCAGAAATTCGAAATCATCCCAATGTGGTTTCACTGCGTTATGAATAATACGGCCACATATCACGCATGGTTCCATTCCTCCTCCCCACCACTTAATGGCCTATGAATGGACACCTATGGCCCGGAACCATAGGAAAGGTTTAATTGTGACCCTTAAGGCCGTGGAAGTTGGTCACCCCTGGTTTAGGTACTTGGGGTGGTGTGGACGCATATCAATGAAACAAACGAAGGAACGGATAGACGCACGTGTGACCGAAAACCAATGTTTCGCTATCATAACGTAAACATGCATTTTCACTTCACGTGGAATTCCAGAAAGTAATCTACTGTATATAGGAACAAAAATTACACTTTTTTGTATCAGATATTCACATTTTTCTGAAAAATGTAGGTTATTTTCCTGCAGAATCATTATATTTTCTCCATACAGCATAGTAGTACATGATAAATTAATAAAACACTACCCACCTATTGCGGTCCATTCCGGAAACTTCATCCATATTACACTCGATAAGAAATTTACTAAATTATTTTACGACCCTGTAAATAGAATGTCGTATCTCTCATAATATTTAGATTCATCTCTATAATCCAGTCCCATTAAATATTGTAGTTTGCTCTCGACCCTTATTATCTAATTAAGATTCGGTAGCAACACTATTTAGTCCAAAAATTTGGCACTTTATCGACTTGCTTTCTTCTGAGTTAATGACACGCGTTGTTTGATGAGGAGGAGATAATGATGTCCCCAAAAGCAATGACACATGCACTAATGAGCCTGCTTTCTTAGTAGGCGCCATGTGAACGGTCAAATGTCCGAGAGTATCCTGTTAAAGCGTTTAAAAATAGGCGAGTGTGCATTGAAGTCTTTCACGTTCGTAAAACTGACGGAAAGTCTAATACAAGTACTACAAGTATATTCACAACTCCCTAATAAGTTTCTTGAGCCAAATTTATGATTGAATATTTGAATTTCATCTTTACTAAACACCTTGAATGATGGGATGAGAGCGATAAACTCCTGATGGTAATCAAATTTAAGGTTCTAGAGTTTTATAAAAAAGGCTTCAGGTCGTAAAATAATCTTTAAATGATTTTCTTGCCAAAGCGGCATTTAATTTTGCCGAGATGAATAACACATAAAACAGTTGGAGAACGCATAAAACATGCTTTCATTGCATCACAACAGCACACCAAGACATTTTGGTCGACTTAAGACGCATATTTAAGTAAGTAAATTGACGATATTATTTCAATTCTTTCGGTTTAATACAAAATGCTTTACTTGTAATTCTACCAATGTACGGATTACATAAAAAATCCGATTACGTGTTTTAATGAAAGTGATTACGTGTGGTTTAGTACTAATAGCAACCCTTCCGTTAGAAGTGTTGCGTGAACCTTTCTACGACATGGATTGAAAGGTGAATCTCACAGCTAAAAGATAGGTTTGCGGATTTACATTCTTTTTATAATGAAGACGTGTTCAGTATTTTTATTAGGTAGCAAACATTCCTCTGACAGTTACGAAAAAAGGAATGGATTCAAACCAAAAGCTCAGTCACGCGGAACAGAGGGTTAGAATGTTATGTGATTCTTTCATCTCAGGTCATGGACGTGTTAGTGTTGGCTCGGCAGCCACACGCCGACCTCGAGATTCAATGGACGTCTTTTGCGCGGCAGGAGTGGAAATGAAAGGTTCGATGCCGTAATATTCCAAGCCCGGAAATATGTGTTAAAATATGAGTTTTTGGTATTTGAAGCCACTATAGTGTTTGAGAATGGTACATTAATTTGAATTAAATAGTATTATTTCATTAACTTTTATATAAAATCTTCTCATTGCTTTCATAAAAAAGTAAATCATGATTAATTTCATGTCAAGTTGTAAATGATGTATTAAATGAGTTAAGTCAGAAACCCCCGGTTTTTATTAGAACAGAAAAAAAACTGCATAAAGACATTACAAATACCACGTAAATGAAAGCATATAGGGTGCTTATACTAAAAGAATTCACGTTGTCGGGACATCTTGTGAACAAGAAGTTCCATGGTCGCAAGCATGACGTTTTCGTAGGAAGGGAAGCAGATCCCCGTGGTAGTGTATAGAGAGTGTATGGAGGAGGCGATGCAAGCCGTAGTTTTGTAGAAATTTAGTAATATTCAGTCTCTCTTGGGACACCGACCCGAGCGGACGCATTTTGTTCAAACGGTACGAGTATCTTCAGCTAAGATTGGGGGCACTATTGCTAATTATAGGGAAGTGTGTGACACGTATTTAGTTTTTATATGCTTAAGAGTTGTATAGATTAATAATTTAAAGATGCTAATTTGTGTTGTAAATTGTACATTAGATCTAAAGAGACTTTGTTTCCGAAACGGAACTTATGATAGGAGAGATTAGTAGACGGGGAGGGTATTCAAATTCACGTTGAACGTAGGCGGTCGCGAGTAGGTTCACACCTTAAGCACAGCACAGGGGAAGTCGCGATCGCGGAATGGTTTATTTGCGGTTTTTGTTTTTTATGTGAGCACCAAGTAACTTATAATACTCGGGGACATTTTGCAATTGCAGATTTTTACATAGGTAAGGTTACGGTAGGAGGGACATCAACACGAACATGTAATGGACAGTATCAAGACAGGAGATTTGGAGTTCATCCGATAAATGAACATCGCGCGCGAAGATCATAGTAAGTCATGAGCTTTCATTCTTCACCGTACGGAATTACAATTATGGTATGCAGGAAAAATAAGATCGGATCATTTGTGAGCTCATTTATAAAGTGTAACAAATTTGTAATAAATGGAGACTTATTATTTAAAAAAGGCTGATAATCTGTAGCTATTTGCCATCAATTCAGATAACCAGTTTCAATCAACAGAACTTCTAGGAATCGTAATTCTGTATAGAATTGCACGTCCACATACGACAGGTAAGAAGGTAGCATGTTGTATGTCAAAACCCTTAAGTAACAATGAAAATAGAATCAAGATGTTTCAGTATCGAGCAAAATTGTGAGCACAGCAGGGAAAATAAATGATGACGTATTTCTAGATCAGTATTGTGTGAATTTTCATAATGTGCTCAAACAAGAAAGTAGTAATATTAATAAAAGTAGAGAGATTCATTTCATGAAAGTTCACAAATTAATAAGAAAGATTTATGGGTATTATTTATTATATATCAGTAGTGAATATTTCTCAAGTGACTTGCCCAGCGTGGGACAACAAAAGTATATAAGTATCTGATTGTTTATGTATTTCACATTACATTTATTGTGATTAAATAAGTTTTTTGCGTAATCAGCAACTAGAAAAGTGAATATTCTGAACGTGACGATTTAATATTGAGTTGCGTAAACGTGTAATAGTGTAGTATTTTGCTTTCTTATCTAAAGTTTGGTGATTTTCCCTTTGAATACACATTTAATGAAAGTGCAGTAGGCATTTTAGTGAAAGTAGTTTATTTCAATCAGATGAAATTCTTTAGACCGGGTCGAAGTTGTATACATCGCACAAGTTTGAGGAAAGTTAGATAACAGTTTACAGGATCTAATTTCTTGTTAGATTGAACTTTGAAAAAAGGGGAAATAAAATAGAATACAAAGTTTTCCTACGGAAAAAAGGATGAAGATAAGGAACGACGAAGAATGTACAAGAGAGAGGAAGGGAGAGTGGGTGAGCGAGGAAGGGAGAGTGAGTGAGCGAGGGAGAATGAGGGTGAGATGAAGGGAGAGTGTGAGAGGGAGGGAGGGAAAGTAGGAAAGAGAGGGAGGGAGATATGAGGAGAGAAAGAGAGAGACAGACAGAAATATCACACAATGAATGTCTGTGCTTTCGTATAGTGGAAGCGTAAACAAAACCATTAGGAGGCTTTTCTCGTCTTTTCTCACCTGGTGCTCGCAGAGCTGACCTGGTGCTCTGTAACATTTCCCACGTGAATGTATAATGCCAGAAATGGTAATAGACACTTCCGCGCCGAGAGTTCGTGCGCCCTTGTCAAAAAACACTCTCTCGCTCGCTGTTCTCAAGTTGTACGGGGCGGCAGCTCGCGAAGTTCGTGAACCTCCGCTACTTCGCCGCCACCGCCGCACTCCCCAGGGCGCCCGATCCGACTTGCGAAACCACAGCACGCCGCTTCCCAGCGGGGAGCCACGATGACGATGGCGTGACAGTGAAGGCATCGGTGGGGGGGGGGCGGGGCGGGGCGGGGCGCGAACGGCGGGGAGCCACGATGACGTGGCGTGAGTGAAGGCGGTGGTGGTGGTGCTGAGGGCTTAGTCGGTGGCGATAATGGGGGGGGGAGGTCGTTGATGGCGCGCCTTTAACTCATCCTCCTGTTGACGCCTACGCAGCTGTCGTCACATACTTTTATTTGAGAGATTCACCAACACGCATTAGTTGGATTAGTGCTATTTTGTGACTTTCGGATTTACCATCAGAATTGCTTGTAAGTATCTGAAGTTAGGGAGCTAATAGTTGCGGGGTAAATTAATTCAAAATTTCTTTACTTCTGTCGTCTCTGTGAGTTGCTTTCATCTTGCCGTGATTATTTTTCATCTTGATTCAATGAGAAACCTTGCGAGATGAGTTCGGGGTTGTGGAACTGTAGATAATTTGAGAGGCGAGCGCAGGAATGTGAAATCCTGTGAAGCAGGTTCCTGACTGACGGATGGACTGTGATCGCGATGGGTATCATGTTTGAAAAAACAATTCCTTTTCAACCCGTTAGGTAATTGTCATTACTACTTGCGACATCATTACTAATGCTTATGGTATGGTGTAAAACATTCACTTACATAGTAAATTTTCTCAAGCAATTGAGGTAAAGGTGAGATATTAAAGCCGTGGGCTTGAGAAATTGGAATTGTTAGGATTTATTTAATTATATTTAAACTTTTACAATAAACAGGTTGTTAACAGTATTTGGAATTTCGTAGTAAAATTTAAAAATAATATGTAGCTTGTAATAACACACTTTTATTTCTTGAGATTCATCAACATTGGCTTCGCGTTGGTCGTATCCTTTACTTGACAGTCATTGTCATTGGCGTAACGTTACTACTATGTTAATGATGTTTACAATCTTATGTGACGAGAGATCTCAAGTTCCCACCAGTAGCTGAATGGAGGAGGTAATCATAATAGGAGATCTGAGCCTCGGACATTAACGTTAGTTAACATCACCCACTAATCTTTGTTTCGCTCACAGTATGTCATCGTGTCATCGTTAGCAACATCCGTGCAAGTACCCAATCCCCGTGGCGGGCGGGCAGTGTGATTGGCGTGGTCGTCGCGGGGTCCGGGCGATGTTGCGAGACGCGCTGGCGCGGCGTGTTTACTTCCAGCCGCAACTCTCAAAACATTTCTCGCGCGGAGGTCACGGCTAGCGAAGGTCGGTCTGCCCGCCGCCCCGCGGCGCGCGGGACGGACGCGCGCGGAATGGCGATGAGGCCTGGAGGAGCCGCGCTGACGACGCTGAGAGAGGGGCGCTCGGCCCATCCCGCCAGAGGTGAGGTGGCACCCACATGGCAGCGACGCCGCGCCGGTGGGAGTGGCGGAGCTTTTAGCTCGACGCCGCCTGGCCAGGTGGTTGGAGACAGGGGCGGATCCAGCCAATCATTTGGGGGGGGGGGATAGTAGATTTTCGTTAAATAATTTATATATATATAAAAACTATATATAGCAAAATAACAAAGAAGTAGGACTGATAATAAACACTCAAAAAGAAAAAAAAATACCGGGAGCGGTAGCTCAGTGCATCAACTGATGTCACTGCAGCGCCTCTGACCGGGAGGTCCTAGATTCGAGACCTGACGGCGGCAGAATTTTCGACAGTAGCTTTTCAACTATGTCGAATTCAGTCGCTGTCTGGAGGAGAATTCTAGCGGCTGGCTGCTCTGATCGGTAGTTTTCCGTGGTTTCTCCGATCAACACCAGGCGAATGCCGGAGCAGTACCCTACGAAACGGGCCACGGACCGCGCTCGATCTTTCCTTCCTCTTCCTTGTCCCATCCTCTCCTCCTACACATACAGTTACACTAAAATGCACTACACTTACACATATTCCTGGAGATCGGTCGGGAGCTTAGAGCTTGTCCCGGCTGGGGTGGTGCATTGTTGGTGGGAGAGTCCTGGTTAGGGGGAAACCCCACTAGCCGACGGTAGGTCGGCGCTGGATCTCGCCATCCAGCGGGGGAAAATCACCATCTCCCGACAAAAACATGTACTACACTGACGGGACTAATGACCAAAGCAGTTGACGCGCCCGGAAACACGAAGAAATCAATCAATCAAAAACAAAAATAATGACACGACAATACCGATAACAGCTTGTGGTGAAAACATATAATGCGAAGACAAGTACCAATATTTGGGCCAGAACATATCCTTTAAGAATCCCTCCCAATCCGCAATAGAAAACAGGATATCACAAGTTTGGGAAAAAATTCTGGTCTTTGAAATTCATATTATTGAACAACAACTAGCCTAAAAATAAAGAGAGACATTGTGAACTCTTGTGTCCTATCAGCCTCATTATACGGTTCACAGACATGGTCACTGACGCAAAAGGAGAAAAATGTGATAAAAATATGTCAAAGAAAGATGGAAAGGAAAATATTAGGTAAACGTCTAAAGGACAAAGTAAGAAATGCTGACATTACTCAAAGAACAGGTCAAAACGATGTAGGTCAACTCACACGTCTTTTAAAATGGAAATGGGCAGGACATGTAATGAGGATGAACACAAGCAGATGAAGCTACAAAAGTCTCTACATTGGCGCTGGGATTTGCGATGTAAAACTCTACTGTCCGTCCTTGGTGTCTCCTGGAATTCCTTTCAGATGGTATTTGGTCTTAGTGACAAGCATTTGTATTCAACGATTTTGTTGAAAACTGACACGCAATGTAGAACTTAAGTCTAGTTTTATTTATTGATTCATTCACGAACTTCCAGCTCAAACGTTATTATTAATATTTATGAAAAATTGTTGCATAATTGATATATGTAGTAATGTTGGATGTATGAAACCCGAAAGACAAGTAATGCAAAGTGGTGCAAATTGGTCGGATAAATCATATATTGTACATTCTTTGAATTCTCGTGTGTACTAAAGATTGCCACTACAACGCTGTTTCTATGAATACCTATACAACATTCGTGTGTTGGGCAAAAAACATGACTCGTTTGAATGCGTTCGTAAGAACTCTGGGTGATGTGCAATCTCAATTAACATATGTATGCGAGGCTAAAATGCAAAAAACACCCCTTTGCTAAATCTCCAATGAAATAATTAAATGATTTAACAATTAATAAGTTGTGAAATGTAAAATAAATGGTCAGCAATTGTTATTTAAAACTTTTGTCTCTACGTTTTCAGTGGTAAACTATTAGAAAGTATTTTAGACATTTTTTTCATGTTATTTCATATACAGATATTTAGACATTTTTCACGTTACTTTTTCAAACTTTTAAAAAGTCGTTAAATAATACTTTGAAGAGATGGTTACAAGCATTTGTTTACATTAAAGTTTGTTAAAGCATTGATTAAAGTCCTCTGCCGGCATCTTTAGTACTTCGTGAACAGCGGGGTTGCTTTCTGGGCCGCTCCGGAGCGGCCGAGTAATTTCCAAAGTGGTCGCTGACCCGGTGGCGGCCGCGTCCGGAGCGCCCGCTAGCCACTGCGCTAATCCCGCTCCTTGCGCGACCTTCCCCGCCCGCGAAATCTCTGGAAGTGGTGCGGGTGCTTTGTCGGAGGGCCTCCGACCCTCGCCGGACCCCGGCGTCATAACTGGAGGCTGTCGGGGGCCATCCCACGCTCTTTATAGGCCCACGAAGCGCCCGGCCGGCCGTCAGCGCTTCGCCGCCACCCTACCTTACCCCACCCGTCTTTCCTTCCTCTTCACGCTTTCCGCTTTCCGCGCCCCCTTGACATCCACCCTGCTATTCAGGCGTCCTTTCTTTTTGGCTTCATCGTTCATTTTTTTTCTTGTCGCTTTTACCATCCTACATTACCGTCTTTCCTATTGGCGCGGGGGTGGGGGGGGTCCCTGTGAACATTTTGAAGGCTATACTATTACATAAGAAAACTTATAAAACATTTTATTTTTGAAAATTTGTTCAATATCTGATTTTCGCCTTTTAAAACTGACAATCTAAGAAATACTTTTAGGGAAGAGACTCTCGCAGACGTCTAGCAACTATATATGGTTCATAATGAAATGCATAGTTAAAGTTATAATTTCGTTCTCCTTGAAAGATGTTATATTCATTTACTAAATTGTCATGTGTAAGTAAAAATGAAAAAGGGTGAATCAAATGTAGTCCCCCCCAGTTGCTTTAAGGTGCGCACGCCTATGGTCTGTGCCCCGTTTCCTCCATACGACGCATTTGCGAGCCTTCCTGTGCCCGATCCTCTGCCTCCCCCGCGAGCGCGCACTCTCAGGGCGGCCGGCCGGCCGACCAACCGGCCGCCCGGTGCCTCGCCTGTGCCCGCGCCCGCAGGGCAGACGCCGCCGTTCATTATTCAAGGCGCCCTTGCTACGAGCGCCGGACAAAGGAGCGCAAACGGCGTAAAGGGCGGGAGGCGGGTTGCCTGCGTCACCAGGTGGCGCTCGGGTTGCAACCGCTCCGCGACTTCGCCGTTTGCACCTTCCACCCCTGCGCACTCCTAGGCCCGGTGGTTTTTATTCCATGTGTTGTGTGCCGCCTCATCTGTACTTGTCCTCTTCAACCTTTCTAGGGCATCTTGTGCCCAACAGTGACCTATGAGGGTTCCTTCTAGGTCTCTTTATGTACGTGCTTACGCTCTTTACAGCAAGAATCAAGAAAGAACGAAGTGGAAGTGAATGATGGATAGAATTTAGAAACTCGATGACTTTCATACTTTTAAAGCGCATTCGTATTCTAGCTAATGTTTTATCCTCTCAAATCCTTTTTGACGTATGATTTTGCAATTGTATTAGTATTGTGACAGAAATTGTTGATTCAAAAGACCTGTTTGTGAACTCTTATAAAATTATTTTTGGTAATTGAGACTGTTGTGTTCAGATATCGACCAATCATAACAGATTTAATAAATAGGTAAAATAACCTTAATGCAAACATCATCCCATTGTACACAAAAAATGTTAAAGGAAATATCTGACTCCTGGAGATGAAATAAGATATAAGATTTTACAATAATGTCTGACAGTTTCCTCCTTAAGACAGGAAAGAAAGAAGATAAATTATCCAGAAGATGGAATCATCGTTGAGAGTTACGTGTTTGTAATTTATTCCCATTTAAAAGCTTTTCCAATTATTCATGTCTGTCCTTGCTGTTTACGCAAATCAATTGAAGCTCTGGCCTCATATCGAAATATTAAAAGCATGGAGTTCATAACATTCTTTCCAATTGCTTTTAATAATAGCGGTCATCCTAGAATTTCATGATACAGTTTCTTCGATGACTTACATTAACTATCTTCATAACATTATTCTCAAAGCTTTGTTTTCATGTGATTTTCTAGAGAATCTGTAGAACAGAGTTAATTAGTTTACCTGAGAATCGTATAGCAAACACTGCTAAATAATTAATTCATAAATTTCTATCTATTTTTCTGTGTTATAAAGAAGAATATGGAAAACAAACTAAGATTTGACGATTCGATTTTCGTTAATCGATAATGGCTCAATTATTTTCCGTTTCTTCTTACACAGTCATTGTAGATTACTTATTACCATGCTGGCAAATACAAAAGTTCAATAAGGAAGAGATGTAATTCCAACGTTGTTAGATAATCAAAGATGGTTGCTTTCATTAATTAGCAGTGGAAATAGCATTTTAAAATAAAGCTTATCATTTTAGTACATATTTTCAAAAGTTGCAAATTGCAAAGTTCAAGTTCAATCACTCATAAAACAAAGGCGAGATCGAAACCTGCTACACCACAAGCAGGTGGTTCTTATTTTCGGCCCCAAATTTACATACTGCCGGCCTTCTTCCACGTCGTGCTAACCTCTCATTTCCTCTTCCACCTAGTGCATTCAACCGATACGGCTACAAACGCCTGCACGAGATAATTTGCATCGGGCGAGTGAATGGAGTCCGTATTTCCTCTCACCGGCCAGCGGCTTCGACGTTCTCTTCGCGACCTTGCAGCGCTAACAACCAAAACACAAGAAGACTCTCGAGGAAATTACCTGAAAGCATAGAGATCTTCGAAATAGAATTACGGCTATCGCATCTGTTAGTGAGGCGATCCCTGCAATTTGGCTGTCTCGTTAAGTCTCCGCAGCGGCGGTGTTGGCGGCTGCGGCGCCGAGAGGCGTGTTCGCGCCAGTCACGCTGTAATTGGAGGAGCCGCCCCGCGCGCACCGACGCCGGGCGTCGCGACGCTGCCGCCGCCGCCGCCACCGCCCACCGCACTTGCTGCCGTCGCCTTGACTTTTGGCGATCGCGCACCGCCTTTCGTGTCTTCACGTCTCCGGGATCTCGCACTTTGCACACAACGCGGCTCGCAATTTTCTTGGCTTCGTTGGAGGAGCTGGGAGGCAGGTGGAATGTGAGATCGTTGTAGATATGGACCATGCTTAGCGAAAAGAGAACATAAATAAGATATTTGTGGTCAGATGGTGGGACGAATTTGACGGAAAATGATGCGCGTGTTAATGAAGCTAATATTTGTAACACATTTAAAAACTCAACTTCCTACATTAGTTCAATTAAGTTAAACGTAGTATGTATGTGACACATTAACTTAATTTTCCTTCTTACCATTATTTTATCTTTGTCATAACCGTTTTTAAATTATTACATGTGCATACTTTTAAATTTAACCAATGATTATGAAATGGGATTTTACTTTATCAAAAACAATAGATTTAAATTGAAATTATATATTGGCGCAGTTTCTGTCATTTCTACAAGAATGCATTCCTACATTGATAAAGGTTAATGTGCTATTGAAGAATGCTAATGTATGTGTTAAAATCTTGCAACATACATTTATGAAGTTTACTGAAGGATTAAATGCCCGTGTTTGATTAATATTTACTTTTTACTACACACCAAGTTAATATTTTTCAATGATGGTGCATCTTCAAGTACTTGATGTTCATCTCTTCCTGGACAAAGCACGTATTCTCCTGGTAATGATTCATCTGAAAATAATTATTCTCACTGAAAAATATATGTTACTGTCTGCAATCAATATATTATGTAGATTAAAAGGATATGTCGGATAAGCTAGATTTATTGAGTTCTAAGACATTGACATACGATGTTTCTCTTTAAATGAATCAACTCTATTTCAACATCCCACCTCATATTTTCTCATTTTTTACGATTTATTATGTTTTCCAGACGCGTCAAGTGCTAGCACCGGGAGTTCGCGGTTTTCTTTCCCTGCTTGAACTTGAGAGTCGGGTCTGACTTACACGTTGGCCTGCAAGTATGTCCCCTCGAGTTATCTCTGGCAGCGGGACACCGTCCAAACCGGGTGAAGCTGTAAGTTTCCGAGTATATATATAGTGCATGTATATGTGTGTGAAGGATGTTATAAGAAGAAGAAGAAGAATGGAGTTAGAAAAAGAAAGAAAGAAAGAAAGAAAGAGAAAGAAAGAAAGAAAGAGAAAGAAAGAAAGAAAGAAAGAGAAAGAAAAAAAGAAAGATGCGAGCGGTTCGTGGACCTTTTCTGTGGGATGTTGATTAGTGATCTGACATTCGTTTCATTTGATATAGATAGGAAAAACCATGGCAAATTACCGATTGGAATTGCCGGAAGCTAGAATTCTCGGCCAGACTGCAGCTGAATTCAACTCCAGCTAGTGTCGAAAATCCCCCATCGAGGGGACTCCAATCCGAGAACTTTCCGGTTAGAGAGACACTGCAATGATATCGGTTGATACCCTGATACAAATCAGACGAATTATATTATAATATGATTAAGGGGTAAATTTTAATGAAATGTCTTTTTTACTTTTTGCTTTAGAAAAATGCCTTTAGTTTAGAAATTCATTATATGTTATGTCAAAAGGAAATGACATATTTTTATACGCCATTTGTTTGGCATTTTTCGTCGATTTCGACTAATAATAATTTACCATTTTCCGTCATTTTTAATGCATTTTTCTCTAATTTAATCGATTTTAATATCATTTCAATGGTACTTGCTTCAAATAATATTTACGAAATCCAACAAATGTTCTCCACAGAATTATTGAGTATTATACCGGGTGTAGGTAGTAGTATTCGATATCTTCACTCAGAAGTTGTAATGTCAGCCCTTGTAAGTATGTAATCTAAAGAATCCTGTGACTCCTGTCAGCGCCACTGGTGATTCAGGCGATTTCGGGATAGCTAAACACAGAGATTTCCTGGTAAGATCAGTCAAAACCAAATGTTTGAAAGCCGAGTTCAGTAGAACGAATAGAAGCAACCTCGATTACATCAGTAACGTATCCAACAATTTGAGTTGTTCATCCGAACTGCCTTTGATTACATTTTTTACGTCATTTGTACTTGCTTTTAGGTCATTTTAAAACATTTTAAGATCATTTTTGGCGATGTTTTAGGTTTCAAAATCCGCCCCTACTTATATGATACAGTAAGCGCACACGCAACCCGCAATGCGCTTACGCTTCAATTCATATTATCATCGTACGTGTCTCGAAAACTATGCATCCTAGGCTCGGAAACGTTGCAATTTTCGGTCTTCCTAGGGAACCCGAGTTCTCTTGGAATGTAATCGTAAAGAATGGAAGGTTTTGGACCCTCTATTATATTTTTGGAGCTGTACTAGCTCATGTAAACTATTATTACATGCCTTTCTTCTGGGGCTTTGGGCTTCATACCGCAGGTGGCAGAAAACGTGAAAACTTGTAAATTGTATAAACGCAAATTTATTGATAGGGTGTTTTGCATTTTATTCACACACACACACATATCTTCCGGTTAATAAACACTTAACACTTGTGTCCACGCCCAGTGTCGTGCCATCTACTCGACACACAATTTATAGCTTGGTCGTTGGTGGCTAGATTATGAAACTTTTTTCGGTTTTAAAAGAATGGTCTACTAACTGCGATTGTTCAAACTAAGTATTATCTATTAGATCTAGCACCTTAATGATGACATAGGCATCCTGACAGCTCCATAAAAATATCAGTTGTATTCAGTACTATTGATTAGCACACAGTGCTTAAATTGTACTTCAGTTACGTTCAGTAGCGTATTGTTATGAAATTAAAAGGGTAGACAGTCGCATTAAGGATAGAAATGTTTCGAGTGATACTCTGTGATTTCCTGTGATCTTCAAGCATAATTATATCGGACGGGGAAAAATTCGGGCTGGTGTAAATAAATAATAATAATAATAATAATAATAATAATAATAGTAATAATAATAATATAATGCATTACGAACCTTTATTTCAGTGAAAACTTATAGGACTCAATGAATTTTAGAGACTTCTGACGGGGGTTGTGGTGAAAGAGGCATCAGTATGCTATGATTACTATATCACGATTTTCAAATATAATTGTTACATTTTTTGGAACAATATTTCTTTAAATTGATGCGTCAGGTAACATTCAGACAATATTTTAATTAATATATTGTTTTTTAAAAATAATATTATATATATTATATTTTAATTTGAATTAATTTAGTTTTAAAAATGTTTTATAGGAAACAGAAAAGTGCAGTTAATGCACAATGCAACTCCAATAAACAAATGTATTTTTTGCTTTGCTCCCCGTCCCTTGAATCACGCTTGAACAACGCACGAAACAAAAGTACACAGCTGCGCGCATACACCTATGCACATGAACACCCTGAACTCACTTAAGATCAGAGCCGAATCCTTCTGAAATGCACTCGACAATATTCGACACGTCTAACGCCAGTGAAAGCAATGCGTTTTTCGCCGTTAAGAAGGTCGTACTCTTGGGTTTCTAGTTCGGCGGCGGCGATGTGTACGAAACTTGTAAAACTTCGCAAAACTAAGTGAAGATCCATCGCGAATTGTCTGCCACGAGGCCCTCCTGTGTGGCACTTCCCAGAGTTACTCGGTTCTCTCGTATTGTAGCTTGCAGACCGCTTACTCATCGCGCGGGCTTCGGCCTTCGTATAAGTCGTAGAAAGAAAGAAAATCATCTATTGAAATATTTATATTACATTCTGTGTATTAAGATTTTTCTTGGGGATGTAGTGTCTATGTTGCCTCCCCTCATCATACACTCCCGGTAATGTTCTACAACACGTAATAGATAAAAATTAAAAAATCTAAAACGAAATGTTTGAATATTTTGTAACAGTAACAGTAACACCTGATGCATTCAGTTACTAGGCATTAACACTAATTTAAAAAAATAATACAAAATACAAGGACATAGGTCATTCGAACCAAATCCGGGGAAGGGTACTTTGTGGCCACCTTGTGCCCGCGACCTCGACGCTCGTTCCGACTGCTACGATTTGCTGCCATTTGCTACCCAAGAATAGGTAGCCCCGAAACCCTGGCGGCGATTACCTGCAGAAAGCCATAACCCTCGCGACCGGCGCAAGCATGGACCACGAGTCGCCCGCGGGCGTTACGTAACGAGGCGCGGGCGGGTGAGCTGGCGCTGGCGCTGGCACTGGCACTGGCCGAGCGAACGGTCCCGCCGCCGCACGTGCGCCGCCGTCCCCGCCCCCGCCCCCGCCCCCGCCCCCGCCCCCGCCCCCTCCGCGCGGGGTCGAGAGGCCTTCCTGCAGAGCCCTCGTTCCTCGCCGAGTAGGCTCACGTGGGCTCGTGGGTGCCGCTGCGGGCGCGGCGCGGCGCTGCTCCCACGAGGTTACTCCGTGGCGCATACCTTTGCTCCGGGGATGCAGAATTGGAATGGCTGCAGCGGGCCCTCTCCACAGAGCGACGCCGCTAAGGAAAGGATTTGCTTGAGGTCTTGAAGGGATAGATTCATTCTTCGTTTTCGGGAATTTGTCTTCCACTGTTGTAGACCATATCGACAGCATTTTGACTGTAACACCGGCATTTCAGTTTACGACTTGCGTGTTTTCCTGGAGCAACCTTAGGTAAGACATTTAAATAAAATTGTTTGGAAAATATTAAATGTTTAGCTGAGGTTTTATGAGAGACGAATAAATAACTACAAGCATAATACTTTATATATTAGTAATTTATCTATCAAGTCTGTTAAGTGGTACTTTTTCGAGCGAGGTTGATATTAGTCCCAGGGAAATGTCATTTCTTGACCGAAGTACAAGCCATATTTTTTTTGCACTACTCTCAGTCTTAAATTTACTTAGATTACGATTAATTCGTTATGAAGTCACTCGAAGTTATCCATACAACTAACTATCTCAATAACTCAATCGCAGTCAAGCAACACATTTTACTTCAGTTCCCAACGTTACCAATTCTTTATTACATTTAGTATTAGCGTATTGAATTGATATTTGTTTGCGTGTGTAAACGAGAAGCTTTTCATACTATAAATCGGTGATGAAATTCTCCAGAGATCCCAGTGAAAAAGAGAAGTATTAGGCGCGAAATCTTAAATTTACGGTTACCAAATGAACTTGAAAAAAAAAAAAAAGTTTTTTCTTTTAATTTGAAATCTTTTGCTGCTTATAGTGTTTGAAATACTTTTTCCGTAGTTGTACCTAAATCGTTATTTACCTAAAAAACTTTTTTCCATCTTCTAGAAAAAAGTCAATTCATATTACGTGTGTAATTCTCTATTTCAACTGTTTTTTTGTTAATTTAAATAAAAATACTGATATATTAATTATTGCTTTTTATTTAAAGATTTAATAATTTTTTGAAACATTTACGTAATATAAATGGTTTACAGAACAATCATTTTTATTGGGATATTATTCATTGCACGCAAAAAAGGCAAGGCTATATTAAAAGTAGTGAGAATGCGCGGAATACAGAATCTTTTCCTCCTTCTACTCAACAATTACTCAGATTTAAAACAAGTTCATGACATCATTTAAAGATCTTCAATTGAATGAAGTTACGCAAAAAACGTCCAAGCCACAAAAATTAATATGGTTGAAAAATGGCTTGGAAAGTTGGGTTATATCTTAAAATTTCTAATAGCAATGATGCACGCCGAAAAATATTGTGGGATGTGGCTGAAGAAAAGTGAAGTTTAAGTTCTTCATATTCACTATATGGAAAATAGAAAACCGAAGAAACATAAGTTTCATGTTGTACAGAATTAATCTCAAAGACTAATGAAATGAGGGAAGTTTACACATTTGGAATAATAAAATCACAGGTCATGTGAACATAGTTTAATAGGTTTCTGAAAATGTCCAATGGACTTGTTTTATGCTCACCAAGATATGTAGATTTATGTTGTCGGGAAATGTGAAAGAAATCCTGCATTCACCTTACCTTCAAAATATAATGCACTACATATAATTATAATTACTGAATTTTGTGTGTGAAAAAACACATGTGTCAGACGATTGTTGGACACACCATTTAAACACACCTCAACAACACATCAATATTTTTTTTATTATAAAAACCCTTCGAACTTAATAAAACTCGCAATGATAAATTATCTAACAACAACCTCGGATACTTTTTCGAAATGATAAAACATCTGGAACACCCTACCTTTTATTTCAAACAAAAATCACGAGATTTAGTTGTCTGTGTGAATACTCAGTGTTTTAAATACATAAAATTTTGGAATTTTCTAATGGTCAGAGGTTTTAATGAAACTAGAAACTGTACATTACTTCTATTCGAGGAAACTATACAATGCACATTCTTCTATTGGAGGAAAAAAAAAGTTCAATTTAGAAAATGTTTCATAGGACTTCATAAAGTACTTCAAATTAAATGTCTTAATGATCTCAGGCAAAATTGATGTCCTATAGTTTGAAGTTTCAGTCAGTTCTAATCCAACAAGTTTACTACATCCATCATATATTCAGTGATTCATACAAAATTGCCTGGTCTCTTTCCATCAATCTTAATCATTCTTGGAACAACGCTAAAAAAATCAATTCTAACGTGTGTGCAATATACAGTTGAATAGAACCTTAAACGTAGATTTTACAACCGATATTCGAGATCGTAATGTTCAATAAATATAAAGATAAAAATAACTTTATGCAGATCATATTTCTCCTGTATGTATTGAAAAAATTATTTTGGGACAGTGACAATCAAAATGAGAGGTTAAAATATTCTCGATGCATGATTTTCCTAAGAAAACCGTGAAATGTAATTATCGCCGCAATTTTACCATTTTAAATCTATCCACTCATTGACAGAGATTTGCTTTGTGATTAAGCTGAGACAGTCCATACGACCACCCCTCTAACACTTTTATCCTTTAAATGGAGGATTGAAATTATCCCAGATGAATCCAGCACCTTATAAGTCTTGTGATGGGAATGCGAAATCCCAGAGTACTCGAATCATCCCCGCCGCGTGACTCAGCCCGTTTTCGGGAAGCGGTGCGTGGGGACAAGTGCGAAGTGACCGTGACGTAAAGATACAAAGAACAACACCTGAAGAGTTGTTGTGTCGTCGGGGGTGTGTGGTTGGATGATCACCTGCGGACAAGGAAAACTCTGGCTGGAATCGTCGGGCGCATCCTGTTTGTCCGGTGGGTCAGCTGACCCTACCGGGACTTGAAGGTATCTCCTTTCTATTTCGCCGTGTCAGTGGTAACGCTCTTTCATTCAGTGCCATCTTGAATGATTTAATAAAAGCAACAAATGGGAAAAATAACTTTGCTACTAAATCACTCTGTGACGTTATTTTTATCCTCTCTAGAAAGGGTGATTCCGTCTAGTTGACTGATTCAGTTGTAACATCTACTGGCTCTGTGCCTCTCATATCTAAAGGTCGTCGAATTCTACGTTTGGTCGCTTCACTGTAGTGACCGAGAGGCTGCAGGACTTATTTTGTAACTCCAAGCCCAAGGAAATTTCATAATGCCAGTGTTTAGTTTACTCCTTAGCAAGTGTTAGTGCAGGGAAAAACAAAACATCAAACAATAAACACATTCAGTTTAAAGTATACAATTTTAAAACATTTCTCCTCCACGGAAAGCAATTTATAGAAAGTGTAAAATAAGGAAACTTACATGTTTTCATTTGAGAATATTGATTTAATGCGAAGTGGTGTACGAAGAAAATTTGCTTGTAAATGAACAGATTTTTAAGAGAATATGAGTTTTCACAGTATTGGAAAGGAGATAATGTAATATTACGAATAGTTGCGTTAATTCAGAAACGCAATATTTTCCAAACTAAACCGTCATAACAGCAACTTGTATGTTTTTCTGAATCCCATTCATTGATTTACTGTTTAAGTCTTTTATTATTATTATTATTATTATTATTATTATTATTATTATTAATAATACTTATATTCTAATAAAAGGGTAATGAATTTGGTTTCATTAGAGTTTTAGATCAAAATCTAATTTTAGAAAAAATAACGAGAGAAGATTATATAAAATATACAATTCTATTTACTCCGTATTTTTATGTGAAGTTTTTTTTCATAATTAGCCAACTGAAAGTTTATTCTTTTTACATATTTCAGTATTGTTATATTTTAAGTTAATTTTTCAGAATCTCTCTACTAAATGTTCGCTTAAATTTTTCGCTTTTCCCCACATCCCACAAAATCTCTTGAGGCAGTCACATCCGTTTCTTTGGATTGTTTGTGCGAGAATGTATGATTCGAGGGGCCACACGCCGAGGCAGGCAGATAACACTTCACTTTATTTACTCTTCGAGGAAGAACACCCATATTTCAAGCGGGAAGCTGAGTTCTAAAACTTCGCCTCCGACACGAACATTCTGTGTGTGTCGCACCCGGCTTTTCCAGAGAGCCGTGCGGCGTGTCTAGCGGAGAGGCGGCTTGCCTTTGTTGAAACTGCTTCGCAAACCCAACCTTCGGTTAGGATTGAGTTTCAACATGTGAATCTTTAATTTACCTATCTCTATTTGTTGATGTTATTTGGATTTCTGTACATTCTCTTCTGTGGTTCTCTTCTCTTCGCCGTAGTTTTTGTCATCATTTCATATTTCTCTTCTTTACATCCTTTCGTCTCGTAGAATAAGGGATTCTCTAAAACCTTGGGCTTCATCGTTTCGTGGTGCTAGGTGCGAAGAGAGAATTTGTCAGGGCCTTCTGATCGGTTATTGCCACTTGTTCCACGGATACGTTCTTCACGATCCTCCATACTTGGAACGACCGCAGAAGAGACCTTTTTGTAAAACATGCTCTTGTGCACTGTGATCAGGTAAGATACAGCCGCCTATGGGATAGCCTTGATGCATCTCTAGGAGAGATGCTTTGTAAATCGTTTCATCGTAACATTTTCAGCTTTCAACGGAAAAATGAACTTTATAACCTAATCTGGGACACTAGCATAATGCCACTCAACATGAATTCTAAATCAACTATGAAATGTCCCCTCGGCCATTTCTCTGCTAAATATTTAAGTTTACTACTAGACAATATATACAGATGTTTTTATTCACGGCTTTTTTATTTGAAAAATGTTTGTTTGGCACTGACACAGTCCATGCATGTTTGTACGATAATTTGACGTGAATGTCACTGACCTTGTATGTTGAAGCGCCCTTAAATCTTAAACATCATATTTCGTTCTTTTTATTCCTTCTTTTTAGATTCATCTTCTTTTTCATCGTCGTCTTCCTTCATTATTTACCTTTGTATCTGCTTAGTGTGGTCTTCTCATTTTTACCTATTTCTTTCAAAGTCTCCTTATCCCTTTTATTCCAGATGTTCTGCATATTTCGCCAAATTTTGATCCGCTATTATATTTTGATATTCTTATTTCGTTTTAATTTTTTATATATTTTTCATTCATTTTTCATGTGCTTTTCTTTCATTTCAAAATCCTCATTGACCGTTCTTTACAGATAGTTGTCTCTATGCACTCTCTAAATGTTACTATTCTTTGCTCTTCACCGATTGAATCTTTAATTTGAACCCCAATTACTCGTACGTATAAATTATCCTCTTGTCTTCTATCGCTGCCTTGACCCTTTACTGAATAGTTTCTACTTTTTACACCAACGTGCTTATTCTCATTCCCTTTAGTGACCCTGACGTTGTTTCTCACATCGCTGGTGGCATCCGTTTTGTGTATTGTCTCCATCGCGTGGTGCTCCTCGGCCTGGCGCGCTAACTCGCATCACGCCACGCTCGCGCCGCGCTGTGTCGCTGCCACCCGCCGAGCGCAGTTAGGCGCTGAGTTTACGAGGCCCCCTGGCAATCTGACGCGACCACTTTCCTCTCACAGTCACCTTCACGAGAGAGTGCTAACAATGTTGTCTGGACTTGATGGCTCTCGGTTTTCAGTTGTGGATTTTGAATTTTCAGAACGCGGTTCAAATCTCAACCCTGTATAATTGCGTTAAAAAAAGTTTTTTAGCTGAAGTTGAATGTTTTCATGCCAAGTGGAAATGATTTATTTGGAAGATTTGAGTATTTTGTTGCTATTTATGATTTCAATAAGAGATTAAGTTTGAGTGGTTAAAGTGTTTGAAAGACATCTGCTTAAAAAAAACGTAGTGATTGGCTCAACTATACTTTTTTTTAACGTGGAATTTGAGGGTATTATTTTCAAGACGGAATAAGGCATGACGTTTTGCGTGTTTCTTGGTCCTGCCGCAAGATGTCGCATGATCGCGACCGTATAAAGTAGTGCTGCAGATCAAGCGAATATATCGGCAGGACCCAGAAAGACGCAAAAAGCCGTGCCTTATTCCATGTTGAAGATAATACCCTCAGATGCCACGTTAGAAAACAGCAAGTATTGTATAAATTCTGAGTAGAGCTGAAGGCGCATATTACTGAGTAGTGCCCCGCAGATGGAAAAGTGCTGCTGAACAAAACGAAACAATGAGCAAAAGTAGCACGTACACTGCTCAAGAACGAATTTACCTCAATAATATAGTAAAGAATATACTTTGCAAATTAAGGTCATTATAAATAACTAATTGTAATTATTAATTATATATAAGAAATTAAAATATAAAGAATATGTATCCTTACAATAATTATTTACACACGAATGTCAACAAATTGTTGTTCCATAACGCAAAACATGAATAGTAAATATTTAATGGCGTTTTTATTGAAGCTTTGCTATCACATGACGTCAGTTGTGTCGAAAGCAGCGACGTACTTACAACAATTCGTCTGAATGCGCAGAATGAGAATAGGTGGAATATCACTGAATATTCGCATTTTTTCAGTCAACATTGGTACGGTTTCATTGTTTTTGTATTTTTCCCCGAGTATTTTTCCTGGGTATCTAACGAAAACCATAGAAATTTCTCACATGGCCGGAGGCTGCGTAGTTTTGTTTCTGCGCGCATTGGAAATTAGTAATATAGACTGTAACGTATTCATGTGTGAATATTTAACTGTGAGATGCGTCGTTAAGCGAGTTCCCGTCACTTAAACCTTGAAACCAACACTCAAGTGTCTGTTCATGATGAGTGGTGTCATACCAAATGAGTGTACTCCACGTGAAAGCCCGCACATCTCGCATCTTGTAGATAGAAATACCCGTTTGGATTACTGTGCAGCAATATGCATGTACGAAAACAGGAAATTTTTTTCTAGGGACTTTTCTGACTAGAAATACGCGCGGTGTAAGGCAAAAGATATCAAAAATGTTTTATTATCGATTTGTGCTTTTAAATGTATTTTTTAGATGAGAGGATTTTGGAAATTATTTATTATACTTTGCAAAAATCTGTAATGTACATGTTCATTACATTGCTACTCTGTTGTAAAAAATGTGCGTGTAAATTTCAAAATAAGGAGGACAACTCGCAAACATGATTTAATATATATATATATAAATAATATAATTATTTTATATACAATATATTATATTATATATCATAATATTATATTATATATTATAATATTATATATAATTATTTTAAAATTTATACCCACGTTTTTTACAACAGAGTAGCAATGTAATGAACATGTACATTACAGATTTTTGCAAGTATAATAAATAATTTCCAAAAACGATATATCCCCTTTATAAGCTAAGAAAAGAACTTTCAATAATATTCTACAAATGCATTGTGGATTGAGAATGCAATTGTATATCCCTGAGGGTTAAAAAGTTAAAGAGACTGAAAAGAATTCATGAAATAGATAAATTTTGTTCAAAATTAATGCACGAACGGTACCATTCTGGAAAGAATTAAAATGGTGGACAATTTACCCATAATATTTACATTCTCGCCAGTACATACATAGTATAGAGAGATCATTGTAATGCTGCTGGGAAAGGCGATTTTTCAACAGAAAAACTCTTATTACTAAGCCCTATTAACAAAAAAGTTGATAAATCTCGTTACTGTATCTACTAAATTACTTCGTCTAACAGTTTCTGTTGTATAGTGAGAATCCACGTTTGGTGGTTTCTTAATACCGAAAAACTGATTGATTTCAAAACGTTGTTCTATTCTATAGTATAATAACTGTACATGTAGTATTATTATCTGTACTTGTACAGTTACTTGCTTAGTCTTGTAAAATCTTAGAATTCACTTAAGTTGTAATCTACTACAGGTTTTTAGACCGTTGCATTTTTGAGAGATTTGTGTTCTTGACTAACGCCATCACTCCTAGCAAGCGTTGTCAAAATCGTGCAGAATTTGCAAAAACCTGTAAAATTTAATCGACTACTTGCAGTTGTGCCCCCAAGCACGAGCGGGCTCGGCCCGACCCCCATTCCCATAAAACGATGACACATCACCGCAAATAAAGTTTTTGCCGATTTCCTATAGTAAAGAAAACCATTCAATATATCAATTGAATACGATGCAAATAGATATAAATTAACAAAAAAGAACACATTTTCAATTCATTACGAACTAAAAATTCTCTATAAAACATCGTTAGCTGTTCACTATAGTACATTTAAAGCTGCCCCGTAATTCCAGGTTCAACCTCTTGATATTCTATGCAAATTTATCTTCCGCATTTTTGTTTGCTGTTTCTGACGAAAAGCATTCAGCATTATTAGAATCGTTACTCATTACCAGTATCACCAGTACCCACCATCACAGTACTAGCAATACTTGATGTAACACACAGTTCCAAACTGGGTTACCGTTCCTTCCAAACCGGGCCTTGCCGTTCCAAACTGGGTTACAACATACAAACTATCCGACTTTGAGTGAGCAAGGTGTCCAACAAGCCTATTCTACGTTGATCTCGAAAGACAACCAAATAATGAAGATATTTATAAAATAACGGGTGTAGTATACGCCAAAATTAAATTCGAACCTCCGCATGAGAAAAATGATCTTGTGCAATGTAAGAAATCCCAGGAAACACAACCACAGTCGTGAATATTGTAACCGTCGCTTTAGATGTGTAAAATGTGGAGGTGATCACCAAATTGAAACGAGCACAAAACATAAACGGACCCCAACTACAAGTGATCTGTAATGACGTACATCCTGCCAACTTCAAGAGCTGTGAAATATACAGAGAATTGGTTAGAGGCACTTGTGATCACATATACTCAGAGGTAAGCTGCAAATTACAGTACGACAGCCAATTTATAACTTATCCAACCCCTTATCCTCGCGCATTCAAAAAGTTTTCAATCATATAGTACCCATATCATGAATAACTAGATTGCAGATCTTGCTCAAATTATGCAGGGATCATTTTCTAAATTTGAAAGCATTCTTAAACATAAAGCTGAACAGATAAGTTCAAATCTCAACTTATGTAGAATTGTTATTTCTAAACCCAAATGAACTGATTCAAGATATTGTCACATTAAAAATAACACTGTAGAATGCAAACGGCATTACACAACATCTCCGAAAGCTAATTTGATCTCTACAAACCCACAAGATAGATATTGTTACTCAGTGAAACTCATTTAACCGAGAAATCGTACCTCTCCATTCCAGGATCCTTGATCTTTAATAATCAACATCCTGATGTAACTGTTCATGAAGGTACCTCTATAGCAATACAAAAATTACGCATTACAAAGATTCAATTACGAGCACCTACAAAATACCAGTGTTAAGGATATCTACGGCACGTTTGTCGTCGTTACTGTTTCTTGTTCACCAAGACACTATGATAGAACTCATGTTTGGATCTTTCTTCAACTACTTGGGTACAAAACTTATCGGCCGCGGCGACTACAACGTGAGCTGGTGCACTGGAACTCCCAACTTTATATCTCCAAGGACATCAACTTTATAAATGTATCCAATATAACAATTATACTACAGTATGTATGGAGAACCAACGTATTGGCCATGAGACGTTCATAAATTCCTGGTCGTGTGGATTTAATTACAAAACACATTACACCAGAAAAATAGAATAAAACGAAGATTATGTTTGGATCATAACTCTGTAATTTTAACCATCAGCTCCAGAGTTCTGCAACGCCCCACGCTACCAAAACGGTATAGCAAGTATACAGAGTGGAATAACTTACTTGAAATCATAGACGGTAGACCTATGGTGGTAGCTGTATATGAGCCAACACTCTCACAAAATAACTTAAACGAAGAAATAATCCAGTACCTTAATGCTCCCTTCTATCACGTCATATCAAGCCATTTTCTTCCAGTGAAAAAGAAAAAGAAATTAAACAATTTCTTAACCCGGATAAAGGTCCTGACTATGATTTCATCGCAGATAAAGTACTTCAAGAACTATCGCGAAAAGGAATACGAATTCATCCCTTCTGTTTTCAACGTTAACCTTGGATGTAACCATTTTCCTGATACCTCAGACTGTTGCCTTAGTAAAACTAGGTAAATCGCCAAATGACATTTATCTTCTCTCAATGTAAACTGAAGATCGTATTAACATTACTTTGTTAAGTCTAACTTTGTTACATTTACAAAACGCTTTACACAACTTAATGCTTCTCCAAAAATTATGACTCTTTAAACTCTGTGCGGCGTGAAGCGTCTCTCGTCACGCCTGCTCGTCACTGTCGGCCGTGTAGAGCGGAAGCCCAGAGCTGCGCGTTCCCTTGCTGGCCCCGGTTGGGTGCGCCGTTCTTGGCGTGGAGGAGGGGTGACTCCACTTACTCGCAGTACTAGACTCCGAGCGCTCCCTGGCTCGGTCGGTGCGTGGGCCTCTCTTTGGCTTCCGATGGGCTCGCGTCGCCTCACGTCGGGCGATCTCACAGCCCACCTCGTTGACGATTTGCTTCTGCTGGCTGGGCTCCGTCTCTCCTCTGGCAGCTAACATTTGGCATTCTCTTTTACGGCGAAGGAACTCACCCCGGTTCCCCAAACTGCGCTGAACGGTGCTCTACTGAACTAGTGAAACTCCTCTGAAGTGAGCACTTCGAACTGATTTGAACTGTCTGCTGCTAACTACAAACTGCTTTGAAGGTTTGTGCTCTGCCTGGCGCAGGCTGGTCCGTTATATACCCGGCGCTGCGCTGGTACAGACTCGCCTCTTGCTAGGGCCGATGGCGAGTGTCTCGGCCATTCCTGAAGCGCGACCTGCTAGAGCACGCGTAGCCCATTGCCCGCGTACGGCTGATTTGAATGAACAGACACCGATATTACCTCCCGATTACTTAGCTCTTGACAAAGACTTTTGAGAAACTCCTGCTATAACGACTAAAACCTCTTCTAAAGGAAGTTATTCCAACGACCAATTCAGGTGAAGAGAAATTCATTCAATTGTTGAGCAACCTCCATCGTGTCGTTGACTTTATTACTGACGACTTCGAATCAAACCGCTACTTTTGAGATGTTTGTTCAAGACATACAAGAAACATTTGACAAAGAGTGGTGGTACAAAGGAATCCACTTTATCACATAAATATTATTTTCTATTGAAATCATCATTCTCTGACCGCGACTTCCAAGTCAACTATCGAGAAGAATATTTCTCATTTTACCCTATCTGATCTTCTAAATCTGGTGCCCCCAAGGAAATGTTCGTGCTTCTGTTATGTATTTAGGTATACCAATGATCTATCAAACAACCATTTCTCTAGTTTGTCAACTTTCGCCAACGATACTGCAATATTGGCTTCATATGAAGACGAAAAACCAGGCACCAACAAACCTACAAAACATCTACGCCTACTTAAGTAGAGGTGAAGACGGCGCAAACAAGCAAATGCCTCAAAATTCAAATTATTTTAAAGCTTGGCAAGAAACAACTGAAACTGGACGATGTCTACCTTCTAGTAACATCGGTTAAATACTTGGGATTCCATCTCGATCAACGTCTAATGTGAAAACAGCGTGATGCAACAAAAAAGAAATAAGCAAAATTGAAATTTCATCAGATTGCTGGGTTAATCAATCGCCATTAACATTTATCTCTGCAAAATGAAGTACGTCTCTATAAAGCAACCAGTATGGAGCTTCAGAATCGAGCTATGGAGTTCTGTAAGTAAATCCAAAATCGAGATTCTGGGCAGAGTTTAGTCAAATGTCCCTGTAAAATAGTGAATGTATGGTACAGATCTAATTACATCATACAGCAATATCTACAAAATCCCACCGTATACGAAGAAATAATGCATCGCAGCCTCAAATACCAAGCGCACCCTGAACAAACACCCAAACATCCTGGCCATCCTTCTTCAAGACCAGAGGTGTCCAATTTGCGAGGTCACGAGGCCACCCTCAAGACTTTTTCGAAATTTGCAAAAAAGATAACATTCCAAAATTTACAAAACATTTAAAAAGATCAAGTACAATTTTTGGAAAAAAATTCTGCTTGAAGTTAATGCAAATTATAAAATATACATTTTCTCAAAAATTGCAGCATTTACCCCCCCCATTTTTTCCATTGATAGAACAAGGAACGCTTAAAAGTGTGGTGTAGGTCTTATTTTCGTTGAACTCTCTGAATTTTCGAAAATTGCAGTTTTAGTAATAATGCGAGAAAGTTTGTGACTGTTGTAGTGCCACTAGTTGATATAATGATTTCAAACGTCCAGAACGTTCGCAAGAATACACATAAGTAATATATTGAAGTAATTCATCCTAATTTCTTCTGTAACTCGTAATTGTCGTATGTCCAGACCAAATAAAATAACTGTTGACAAGGCTTAAATCACGAAGAATGTAAGAAATGTACTTACAATTCCTTTACTTTCATATTTTACAAAGCATTACATTTTTAGAATTCAATTTGATATTGTAAACTTATGTTCTACCGAAGATACGCCACATTATTTAGACCATAACATTTTTGTTTTGAAATTTTAGTGTTCAGATAGGCTTAAAAGACAATTTTAAAATGTTTTGCAAGTTTAGCTACATTTAATACTTTGTTTCGTAGTGTTCTTCTTCGATTGGATGGTTTCTTCTTAATTCTTTTACTTAATTCACGGTCAGATGCTATCAATATTTACAGTATCGATATCGCTGTTAATATTGCGACTGCTAATTGAATCGATTAATAACGGTATTAATCGGTCAAAAGTACATTGTTATGAACATACTTTCTATTTATTGCCTAGTAAAAATTGTCATGAGGCTGTATTGATGGAACAAAAATATCGTTAGATTTCAGTGGTATTTTCTCGTACTGCTTGAAATCCTCAAGCCTCAAGGTCGCTTCGTGGTTTCTAAGAGCTTATACTGATGTAATAAAAGAAGTATAATCATATATCACACAGCTCAAAATTTAACCGAGGTTCAATGACGAGCAACAGTCGTAAAATAGAATTGGTTGCTCGGTTGAATTCGTATCCGTTTCGAGACAACGTACCATAAATTAATATCATACACGATGGAATCAGTGGAGTGACGCAAACTTTGTTTCAACTCCTTGGCATATGATATAAGGCACAAAAACGTAAGTTATTAGAATTCTCAACTGACCTTGTGTGTGCTCGGTACAGTGAGAGGCAACGAAACTGATGTTTTACATAGTAGGTGGTCTTTTTGTGCGCGAAATTATGCTCTTAAGTTTTTATATTAAACTCTCTTTTTCTTTCTTTAATTTATGAAGGACGAGCAATTATTCACATTGTTATCGCACAAAAAGACAATCGACATTTGTAATGAAAGCACATGCAAATTTTGGGGCTCTGGTCTTTTATTATAGAAATACATACAGAAAGCATTCGTATATAGTGCAAAATCTGAAAGCCAAATTAGTTTTGCTCAGTATATATTAAGTTGTCTCTTTGATTGTATTTTCAGAAACATTCTGGTGGACTTGAATTAGGATCTTCTCACATTCTAGACCTGTAAAACTCGAAAATGTTGAAAATAAAATACGAATGCAAATAAAATATTGGTAAAGCCGACGTCAACTTGCATTACTATTTGAATGTCAACAAACATTACCTTTATATCAATATTCATCATCATCATCATCATCATCAAGTTGGTCTAACAGAATATTAAATTCTCTTTAAAACCCTTAAGAAGCTACTCAAGTGTAACACATCTTTTTGGGTATTCTGACTTAAAAGGAAATTGATATATAACAGTAATTCACAAAATAATTATCACACGGCATTTTGTTACATTAAAAGATAGGAGAATTATGAAACACCGCCGCGCCAGGTTGCGTTTGATAACTAATTGACTATTGTCATTAGATGTTATGTTACGAATGTGGAACATTTTCGTAACGGAATATCGTACGTATTCGTATCTTAAATGTTAACATTAGTTTGCTTGTATTCTAGCTTAAAGCTCATTTCAAATTTGTAATGCAACTGGAAATAGTTTTACTTTAGTTCGATTGTAGATAGCCCAAGTGGATAAAATATTTCATATCACTGGTTTTAATATTCATACAGAGAAGCGGCACTATTCATCGCAGAGAACTTTGATGAAGAGACACGCACTCTTCATCAAAGTTCTATTTTTATCTCACGTTGTTTCTCGAATTTCCTCAAAAGGTTTTTTAGTTTAAAAAGTTTTAGTGTAAAATATTACAGAATAGAAAATTTTCAGAAACCCTCTAATAAACTTTTCTCGAAAACGGGTTTAGCAGTTTTCTCCGAAAATTGCTATTTGAAAAGACGTTTCGCTCTTATGATTCTCTGCAAACATTTCAGTTAAACTATTAGGCGACTGACAAGTTAAGAAAATGTAAAAAGCAGTACGCGTTTTTTGATAAAAATACTATAAACCCGGTATAAATATTACAGGAAGGAAAATAAACCATAGAGTTAATTAATAAGATAACTGAAATTTGAAAAATGTTCTCAGGATTTGGTGGGTTTGAATAGAAAAATTAAAATAAAAAATTAAATGGGTTGCCGACGTTTCTAAATTCTTTCGAAGTTTCTTTTATTCCATCCTCAGGGCTGGTGTAAAAATGCATGAAGGCAACAAAAATATCAATAAACCCTTTCACAAATTAATAATATAATATGCAAAATGGTACAAGCTGCACACGACTTTCTAAATAATTATAGATATTTACAATCTCTCAGCGGCATTTTCACTGAATACCAACCCCACTCCACATGGAGTTGCTGCAGCGCAAGGATGGGTCCCGCACTACGTCCAAATGTGACCAGCACCAAAGCAAATGAATGAGAATTCTACTGCACTCAATTGTAGGATAAGGACCTCGCACTACAATTCACCCTACAACCACCCAGTTAATCCAGAACATTTCATTTGGTATTGCTAAGCACATTATTAATCATGTATGTAACGAAACGATTAATTTTACTTAACAAGTGGGTAATCGTGGATTTGAAACAATAGCTTGATGTGTTGAAATTTAAAGCAGTTTAAAGAGAGGTCAAACGATAGCTGAAATATTAGAAATAAATAATTTGCTACAGAATTGCAGTTTTTTATAACAATTAAAAATAAAACAAAATATTTACTAAGTTGGAGCACTACTTTGCCTAGTGTTCGTGTTGAGGATATAACGCAGGTTTTGCAAAAACTGTACAAAAATGGACAAAAATCAACCCAAATTCCCTGGACCATAAGTCGTATGGGGACTGGCGGTGGGGAAATAAATGTTGCATTTTATAGTCAGATTTAAAAGTAGTTTCTTTTCAAGGTCTGGAGCTGGAAAAAGAGGGAGACACTCATCCAATCGGTAGCTTCGCTACGACTTAATTTTACTTTTCTTGGTACTGAAGCTCCCGATTGAAAGAGAGCACCCTCCCCCCTTCCTTTCAGCCCATGACCTTGAACAGGCACTACATTTAAATCGGACTAGAGATTAAATGAGCCCAAGATTGCATAATTATTCAGTTTTCCTTCTGTGTTAGCAAAGTCAGTTGGAACTGTCTGGGTGGGGCTGGGGTAACACCAAATATACCAGTCCTATGTGTCAGTTGTCCGTGATATGCCACGACTGTGTACACTTTATTATATATTAACGTTTATGTAATCTTTAAAATAATTAGTACCTACATTTCTAACTTTCCTCAAAATTATTACAATATTCAAATTCTGTATTTCACAAGATTAAGAGAAGGAAGAGTTTTGCAATACCACCCATCCCTTTACATCTTCTGAGTTGCCGAAGTGGAAAAGAAAACTTCATATCTTCACATTAGAGTTTAATCTTAGTTTAATATGATTATTCGTAATTTGAATAACATTTTAGTCTTGAAGGGGGATGTTGAAGTTCAGTGAAAAGTTTCATTGTGACGTGAGAAAGATTGAAGCCCAACAAGGCAGCACAACTTACACGGCCTGGCGTTCTTCGTAGGCACAACTGCTTCGAAAAAGAAAAAACATCGACATGTGCCAATGAAGAAATCTTCCCCGCAAGCAGTTTCATGTTTTAAGTGTAAATTTAAGTACACATACTTAAAGATACACATTAATGATATTCTCTCTGTAGGCTAAAGGGAGCACGGAGGATATGAGTAATTCCAGTTTACGTGTGAGGTGTAAAAAGGAAAATGTGAATGACGAGATGGTTGCGACATACGACGCGTTCTTTCTTACCCGGGCACTGTAATCTAATGTAATCTAACAGAAATCTAACCTAGAAAGATGCGAGTTTGCCATTTTGAGAAAGAAATATTTCGTGGGAAGAGCAGATTGGCAAGGCAGTTAACTATTAACACCTGAGTATGACGCGAACTTGGGTGTGCGAAACACTCATTTTTTAACTTCTTGTCTGGGAGTAACTCTAAATTGATATTTTTTGGCGTACCTTGTAAAAATAACAGTTCCAGAAGCAAACGATCACTTAAGTTCGAAATGTAGAGATTTTACGGTTATGGCAGCCGGATCGCGGCGCTTCAAGGCTCCGGAACCATAAACCCGCGCACGTCGTGCCGCGCGCGCCGCATCGCCCACCAGCCACGCCCCCACGCCCGCCACGCCACGCCGCGCCGCCACGCCACGCCGCGCTCGCCGCCACGCCGCGTCGCGTCGCGTCGCTCCGGCGGGTGAAGGAGGGCGGGTGGGCGGGCGGACGGAGCGGACGGACGGACGGGGACGGACGGACGGGACGGACGGACGGACGGGACGGACGGGACGGACGGACGAGGCGGGACGCGACGCGACGCGACGCGACGCGACGGACGCGGACGCGACGCGACGCGACGGAGCGACGCGACGCGACGCGACGCGAGCGACGCGACGCACGCGACGCGACGCGACGACGCGACGCGACGCGACGCGACACGGACGAGACGAGACGAGACGAGACGAGACGAGAGACGGACGAGACAAAGCGAACGAGACGAACGAGACGACAGACGAGACGAACGAGACGAGAGAGACGAGACGAGACGAGACGAGACGAGACGGTGAACGAGACGAGACGAGAGAGACGAGACGACGAAGAGACGAGAGAGGGAGATGGTTGGGAAGGTGGCGGGCGGGGTAGGTGGGGTACAGGTACGAGCAGGCGGGCAGGGCAGGGCAGAGCGGGGGTGGGGCGCTCGCCTCCGGAGCCCCGGGGGCTCCTCGCGCGAACGCCACCGTGCACACCTGCTGCGTCGCGGCCGTAACCTCGCATAAAGTATCGATTCTCGCCTCGATCACTTAACGCGCACTTTGCGCGGACGAGGAGGAGGGGCGAGAGGAGGTTGTGTGGTTGGAGAGGTTTACGAGATAGGGATGCAGGCTGGGCCCCGAGCCCTCCTCCCGGACGCCCGCTGCGCTCCCGGAGCTCTCCGCGCGGACGCTGTGCCGTGCGGGAGAGGTCGCACCGTGGCACACGTGGCTGAAATAACATTTTTCGCTAGTGTTGCTGTCATCTTTCAGATGGAGAGTGGGCAAGTAATGAGAGTTAGATTCAGATACCTTTCATAATTATATGTTGCCACCTCTACTAAATTTGTTTTCAGTCCTGTGTGTTACGTACATTTCTGTGATTGTACATTAGTTGGGAGTAATTTAACTTCGCCATGTGTACAGTTATGAATCTTTCGTATCTTGAAACATTTTTTTGTTTATAAAACACATCCTGGTCTCTGATTTGGTCTTCCAAACTAAAATGGATTTGAATGTGGTGTAACAAAAGAATCCTAAAAGGAGAGACTAAAATTGTTTAACGAACTTTGTATAGTACGAGGATCCTTGGTATAATTCATCACCTACTGGCTAAAGAAACATTAAGTTGACTACCTGAACTATTTCCTTTACAACACTCAAAAAGATCTGTAGAAAATGTACAACAGAAAAGTACAAGACATTCAGGTACTATACGGAGAATCGAAAAGCCCGAAAATATTGTTTTATGTCGTTCAAAATTTATTCTCGAAGACTAATGAAGTGAGGCGTTTAATAATTCTGGAACAATACAATCACTATTACTAAGCTAAACAAGTTTCTCAGAATGAAGTAATTGAAATGTGTTGTATTTACTGAGATCTATACTTGCATGTACTG
Source organism: Teleogryllus oceanicus (assembly GCA_964035755.1). Classification (NCBI taxonomy): domain Eukaryota; kingdom Metazoa; phylum Arthropoda; class Insecta; order Orthoptera; family Gryllidae; genus Teleogryllus; species Teleogryllus oceanicus. The sequence continues at coordinate 1,711,508 of CAXIVR010000002.1, forward strand.
TAGGACTTTATAACAACTGAAAAGTTTTTGTAAAGGGACTCGTGTATCAAATAATTGCTGATTGCTGAAATTGCCGATTGCTGAAATTGCCGATTGCTGAAATTGTCGATTGCTGAAATTGTCGATTGCTGAAATTGTCGATTGCTGAAATTGCCGATTGCTGAAATTGTCGATTGCTGAAATTGCCGATTGCTGAAATTGCATTGCTGAAATTAAATTGCGATTGCTGAAATTGCCGATTGCTGAAATTGCCGATTGCTGAAATTGCCGATTGCTGAAATTGCTAATTGCTGAAATTGACTTGCATATATGTACACCAACTAATCTTTGCATTTAAAAACAATGTCTTCGAAATTACCAAATACTCGCTAGCTTCACTTCGCATAACCTCATATTCACATGGCAGACAACGAAACGTCGAATGCTTTCGGCAGGCTTTCGTGTGTGAATTGATACTCGCACAACAGAGTAACAAACACCAACGTATTTGATGTTTAAGAATGACATATTGAACAAATAACGACAGAAATGAATTTATTCGATTAACTTTAAGATATTATTACATTTTAGTATTTATACTTTCAAAATTATTAAAAGGAGCACTAGATAACACACTAGCTGCGACTGTTTTTAGAGGGAAAAATATGAATTGTTGATGAGTAGTTAGCTCGCACTTCAAGAGAGAAATCGCGGGGGGCGATATCCGAATTGTAGTGTGCATGATCATAGGTCGACCACGACTCAGATCACAAGATCTTTTGCAGCAGTTCCGCTGAGATGTCTTTAACCATCCACCCTAGCATGCGATATCTCCCTCGGCGATTTCTAGATATTCTTACACCTTAAGAAATTCATGAACTGAGAGCATTAAGCCTTTCACGTTAATGCAAAGTTGGAGGTGGCTGTCAAACACTAGTATCTATTCTACTCTTTAAGTGTTTTCCGCCTAGTCTGCGGATACACATTGAGGCACAACAAAGAAAATGACATTGAGTCACCAATCGACTGAGACAGAGAAAGAACACATGCATACATTTATTTATTGTTCCTAAAAAATATTGTTAAAAAGATTGATTAAAAATAACTCGAGCTATCTGTAGGTGGAATAATTATTTTAAGTTGAAGAACGCTAGCACAGAAATGTATAAAATGTCTGGCCTTCCATCATGAGCATACAACGACATGTAGCATTACGACGCTATATGTTTGATATGCATGCTTGATTTCTGTAAGTTTACTTTCTAAACAACCTTGTAAAACATAACTCATTTCCTGACCACCAGCTCAATTTCACTCACGAAAAATGGGAACTTTTACAATTAGAAGATAGAAACTTATTGATGGAAAGTGACTGTAAAAATACGAAAATAGAATTATATGAAAAAATACTTATTAAAATTTGTGAAATAACGTTTTTGGTTTCGGAATATAGAAATACTTCGGTGATATCAAATATAGTGAGAAGATTGTTGTTAAGGAGGGTAGAAGAGAAAGAATAACCTAAAGTCATTCGATATTTTAAAAGATAGCAAAAACGCATGTTTGATTGGAGATGAATACTTATGTGATCTATTATATTGATTATATATTGCCAATAATTCTTCACTGATTGGAATAGTATGTTTTCTTCATATTCGAAAAGTTAATTTCTTCATAATTACAAAAATTGATTTGCAGAACAAATTAAACACAGGAAAAATTGTGTCTGAATTTTTTGGAATGTTTTTCTAATTTGTAAAAGCAAACTTTGCAGTTAGATGGACGCCATTATTTTTGGAGTTAGTGTGTTCGTTTTGATAAATGAATTTGAGTCACACGATGTAGATTAAAACGACAGAAGTAATAGAAACAACTAGAATTGAAAGTGAGAAATCAAGAGAGGTAAATTGTGTATTTCCTATTTAATGTAAATGATTTCATTTGAAAGCTGAAATGAAGAGCGCGTATTACTTCGGAAATGGCTAATGCAATATTGACATGAAAGCAATAGTTAATTCTCTTATAAACAGACTGGGTAAAATCCACGTAACATGACACACGACTAGCTGTTGCGGAAAGCGAGAACATGAGCGGGAGCATTTCTAAGCCTGTCACCACGACTTCCCCAACCTCGAGATCGCCTTTTCTACGCAGCAACAGCGACTGCGCTCACGTGGCTTCCGAGGACCAAGCGCGCTGCAATCGCAGTCTATTTCTGCGCACGGGAGCCGGTCCCCCAAGGCTACACTCGCAAAGACGGATGATGCGGGTGAATGCTGTAATACGCACCTCACGCCAAGCGCTCCCCGTCTCCCGGCGACGCGAAGACGTGACAAATGCAGCGCGTGGCCGTTCCGTTTGGAGGCCAAACGGCTCGCAAACAATGTTTTATTGACGCCACGCCCATCAGCACTTACGTGAATCTGTAGACGCACTTCCTGGTATCCAGACAGCTATTCTTAATGGTGAACGACGTTCTGTGAAACAAAAATGGTTTGGGTTTAGCAGTTGGATTTAGTGAGGACATGTTTTCAAGTTTCAAAATCAGAAGAAAGCATAATTACTTTGAAACTGTTTTTGAGAAGGAAATCGTAGAAAAAGAGCTCTTAGTATCTCTTAGTAACTATTAATAGTAACATATAGTATATCCATTACTATTCAGAAGAAAATGTGTACGAGATGTGCTTTAACAATTCAACAGCCCAACGAATATAAAAATTATTTAACCTGTACTTTCGTAAATGAATTTAAATATTTTGCAACCAACGTATTCTGCGCTACATTTCAAAAGTTCAGTACTTAGAAATATTATTCCAACTCGCGACTCTGAATGCGAGTCGTTCATTTAACCGACTCATTAATAATATGACTGGCGTTTATTATGGAACAAATAAGTTTCTCCTGTATTGCTTGATCTGACTTTACTTGCCTTGCGAGTGACGGAAAATTCAGATTTTGTGGCCGTCTCGAAAATTCGGAACCATTCACCGATGTTGAATGTAATTACGGAATAAGGTTTCTGCTAGGGATTCCAGCAGTTTTAAGTAGCCTTGATAGTGTTAGGTAGGACAGACTGTACTCTGATCACTAATTACCTTCTCGCATATTAATATTAATATACTTTAGAGAAAGCTATATAAAGGTGCAGATGAAACTGGCGATTTTTCGACAGAAAGTATCGTGTTGTGCGTTCCTAATATCGAAAAAGTCCATACATTTTTTAAAGTGTAGTAAATTACTTCTAATACGTTGTGTAGTCAGGATTCTCGTTTTGTGGGTCCTTGATAGTGAAACATTAGTTGACAGCAAAACATCTGTCCGTCTGTTAAGAACGAAAGAGGCTAAACCTTAGGGAGGATTTTCCAAAAATTGATATTCATCAACCAATCTGTGATGTTGCTGCCTCTGGAATTTGAAATGGGTATTGAAATGTTTTGGAGGGGTACTTTACTTGAAGACCACACGACATCGCTTTTCAAAATAAAGAAGTTCAATAGTGACACAACTACCATTTACGTAGGCTTATCTGACTTTTTTAAAATTGCAAAAGTTTAAATTTATTTCAGTGACTTTCTACAATTACAGCATAAAGAAATATGTATTTTTTCTGAATGAAATTTATTCTTCAGTATTCGATGTATTAATACAATTATCAACATTTATTTTGCGAATAGCTTTTGCAAAATTTTCTGTGAAATAAAAACAAAAAATACTTTTTCTAAAATTTTTTTTAAAAATATTGCGTGAAACGTGTTGTATTAGCACAACTAGTTACTTTTTCGCATACTACTCACGTAGTATCGACATAGTTAAGTAACACTTCAGAAAAAATGCAACTTTTTGCTCGAAAAATTTGTACCGAAAAGGAAGACAATTCTTGTTTCTGTTTATAGTAAATTTGTATATTCAGAACCGACGGTTTATGGAGCCTTATTCGGTACCTAAATTTTCATTTACGGCAACTCAATTGTCTGTCCGTCGTAGGAAAACACTAGCGTCTAAACTGTATGTAGAATTTTCATCAAAATTGAAATTCACTTAATTCTTATTGATTAAGAATTTGAATTTGCCCCTTAAATTTGAAATAAGCAATTTGATTTTTATAAGTTCTGTAAATAAAACCTTGATATTTTCAAAATTTTCTCAAAAACGGCTCAATTAATTTTTTCTCAGGTAAAACGACTACAAAACGCTTTTCAAGATAGTACACTTATAAAAGTAAACAGGGCCGATTTTTATTAAATTTTTTGAATTTTCTATAATTAAAGAAAGGAAAAACTGAAAAAGTTCAAACTTGTTCAGCGTCTTCTTGCAAGCACAAAATTGAACGTAATTTTTTCCATTTCCCCTTGACCTTCGCATCACAAGCATCCGTGTGCAGAAAGAACGGTCTTGAATCAACCCATTAATGACTTATCGAACAGTAAAATTACAATTTTCTTCGGAAACATGAGCATTCGAACTGTAAGGAGGAGTCAATTCTATAAGCTCCAGAATCATCAACACACCTTGCTTTCCTACACCCACTCATACAGCTACCAATGACTTGTTGCTCTCGCTTGAAACTACCTCGCAGCTGGGCGGATCTGAGTGCATTGCACTCTGTCATGGCCAACCCCATTGCCGCACCTCTCCCACATCGAAAATGTTTGGGGTGCTATGCAGTATGCGATCAGGACTCCGCTCCTACCGACTAATCTCCAAGAAATGGTCGCTCAGATGCAATTACTTGGAATGTACTATTACGGGTCTCTATTTGAGATCAGTGCAACTCCATGACGCGACGTCTAGACTCGCGTGTTTACCAACATGGCGGCCCAACAGTATACTAATATGTACCTTTCCTGGCCATGGACAGCAATAAATGATAGTCTCACAAAAGTCACTGCCTTGTTGCTGCTTTGACACGTTTACATATTGTCAGTGCTCAGGAGAAGTGTCCCATCTCATCAATCGGCAGTTTTAGATATATGTTAAATGATATGTGTTTAGAAATTAGTACAGTAGGTATAAAATATTTGAAGATAATTCACAAGACTGTTGGTTTATAGACATTGTCTTTGGAAGAAACAGATGAATTCGTTGCCAAAATAACACCCGTTCTATTAAAAATGACAACTTTTGAAATGCGATTCTATGCTTGTGCATGAGAATATGCTGAATATTTTGTTTTAAATATTAATATTGCTATTAATCACGCAATTTTCTTGATCGATGACCTTGGTTCCCCCTCCCTTGAGCAATAAACAGTTGAAGGCAAAAGCTTCCAGCCAGCATTGATGACGTTCCAAACACATCTTCACTGGCGAGTAATATAAATTATTTGCTTGGAAATAAAAGTTTTTTATGACAATCATTTATTTCAGCAATTATTCATCAATTTCAGCAATTATTATTTGCACACATATATTGACAATCAAGAAGAAATATTGATTTACTAAATTACTTGCTGTTAAAGACAAGAACTTCTGCCCATGTTTTTTCTCCAAAAAATCTAAAGAAATTATCGAAGCAGGTAAAGATCTATCACAGAAAATACCTCAAACTCCTGAGAAAGTTACAACGCAAATTATTTAAAAAAGTTGCGAAGACATGACTGATTCTTCAAACATTGGCATTGCTTAATAAAATCTAGTGGTCGATTTCGTAACTAATACCCCTACACCGCCCGCATTTCTTGAATTCATCGGTCAAGAAAAGTTGCGCGATTATTACAGTAAATTCGAATAAAGGAAAGTGTTATAATTATTCATTGTTTCAGTGTCGATTTTTGCCTGCCACCGACAACCATGAGATAGGGTTTCCTGAACCTATTGATTTCAACGGATCAGTAGGTCTTGCATATCTTGTAATAGTATTCTGAGATTAAAAAGAAATATAAGATGATATACTTTTCTTCAAAAAGGTAGTCTTCTTTGTTAAACAATTCCGAATAGATTAGCCAAAGCACATTTGCATCGGGGTAATAAGGAAATTGAAAAGTGTGAAAGGAAAAATAAAGCAAAGTGTAATCCTCAAAGCCAGTGTGTATAAGTGCGTGTTTCTGAGAATTTCGACCTTGAGGAAAGAAATTAATTAACTGTCAGATCCGCCCAGGTGCGAGGTAGTTTCAAGCTGTAGCGAGGGCAACAAGTCAATGGTAATGGTATGAGTGGGTGTAGGATAGCAAGACGATTCTGACAGTTGGCTGCTGGTAGATGCTTAAAGAATTATGACTTCTTCTATGAGTACGAATGCGTTTGTTTCCAAAGAAGTCTATAACTTTTCTGCCGAGTAAGTCTTTAATGTGTTGATTAAGGACCATTCTTTCTGCACACGGATGCTTGTGATGTGAAGGTAATGAAAATACATTAATTACATTTGTAATTGCTGGCAAGAATATATACGATTAGTTTTATGAACCTAACTCAAAAGGCCGTTATATACTATAAAGACGCCATGCTATTAGTTGGACTGGTTGTTGCGTCATTTTACATGCATTACGTTGTCCTGCGTTGTTTATTTTAGCAACAGATCTCAGTAACAGTAAGATTATTGATGAAAAGCAACACTTCCGTTTCCCAATATTAACGGTTTTCGTTCTCTTCTTTGTTTCACCGTGGGAAGCTTTAGTGTCTGAAATACTGTCCCACAATTTATTCACGGAGTATGATATAACATTCTGGTGCAATATTTATCCGCAAGATAGCATTGCTTGGGCAAGTAGAGTGTAATAACTGATCAAATGATGAGATTCTCAAAACACAATATAAACTCAAATTAATTTAATATTAGACAGAATTGAGAAATACGTTGATAAAAACATGCATTGAGGAAATTGATTTTCCATGCCCTTATCGTGCATGAAGTTTCCTGAAGGTTTCAAAATACGATTTAGGATGACTCATAAGTGTGTAAAAGCGTACCAAGGCGCAGTGTTTCTTATTATTTTGAATATTTGGGTTTTAATAAATTCATTGAATTTGATTTCGAATGATACTAAGATTCTATTGGATCATTGCTTAAAAATAGAGAACGTTTTATTTTGACACAAGATTTTCTCAATTTCCTTCTTGGCAAATGATTGTCAAAACATCATGTCCGTAAAAAACGTTCGTTCAGAGGTATGAAAGAAAATTTGAAACAGCATATGACAATGATTACGATCTCTACTTTTACTTTCTAGTAATTTGCCAATCTCAAATGGGTATAACGCATTTAATAATATAATTGTAGAAATGTTTATCACAAGAAGACAAATATTCATTAACTTCTTTACATTTTTGCCAAAATATATTTGTCCCTCTTCGAAAACGTTTCCTCGTCTTTTGGGAGATGAAAGAAAAATCTTAAACCTTGGCATATCTTGTAGCCAGATTTAGTGGAAGATTCAAAGCATTTTGACATTTTCATACGTTATAAGTTCTCACAAGCACAAAAACTGTAAGCTCCTAACTATGCTACTCAGGAAGTACTCGACTACTAATATAAGTGTAAATAGATTTGAAAAAAGTAGCATATTCACGATCCGCTGCCAAAAATAAGTTGTACTTTGCAACTAACGTTGAATTCCTAACAACTATTAGCGATCATCATGCTCCCGTGGCCGAAGTATGAACCATGAAACAAAAGATACTATGCGAAGTATAGATGAATTTATTGGAGTGAACAGACTTTCTTTTAAGCATGCAATGGTTTTGATTTAAAAATTGAAACATCATTGTTAGGCTGATTCTAGAACCAACATTCTAAATCACTGGCAGTATTTCCGTACTTGCGGCTTACAACCAATGAGATTTTCAGAAATGAACTTTTCCGATATGGAAAGAATGCGATTTTTTTAGAGAGGTATTGAAGTGTAACTTTATAAATATTAATATATTTATGGGGAAATATAAAGGCGCAAATTCAAACCCGCAATGCACTGTTGGCGAGTAGGGTCAAAGGGGCGATTTTCTCACCGTGCGATTTTTCTACTGTTACCGCACCGCAAACGAAAGTAGTGGTGTATGTGTTGAGTTTCTTCGGACGGCAGGAGGAGCGGCCGAGAAATAAAACGTGTTGCGACGCACTCGTGCGCGCAATTGCCTAAGGGAAAACGTCACGGCGAATTTTTATTCCCCTCAACGGCTGGACGCCGAAAATTTTGGGGGAATTTTCCAAACCTTTTCAACCATTATTGAAGGAAGAGTTTTTGGAATTAAAATGTTTTTCAAAAATATTGCAAGATTATCGCATAATTTGAAGTTTAATAAAAATAAATTAAAAAATTACAATAAAAGAAATCAACAAAATTGTCTCTAAAACGGCTCCAAATTTTTTCTTCGATCTTTTTCTACAGATGAAGTGCAATGCCTTAAATCACATGACATAAGCGCCATTATAATTAATACAATTGCATTTTCAAAAATCACACATATTTTGTAAAATTATGTCTGATGTCGTTAATACTTGCAATAAAGATGTATTTTATAGTTTAGTGTATTGTCAAACACAGATAGTTGAAAATATATTTTGTGAAGTTCTTCTACATATCAAAAGTTTCAATAAGCTCAAAATTAACCATTTAAAGAAACTCTCAAATGGCATTTTACCCAAACCGGCAGCGAATTTCTCCCCGAAATTTTTCAAATGGAAATAGGTTTTGTTCTTCTATGATAATCTACGAAAGCATTTAATAATTAAAGAGACAAATTGATATGGAGAAATAAAGGTTAATTTTTGCAAAGCAGAACTTCTTCTACTTTTAAATATAATTCTCACCAACATTTAGGCACTTGTCCCAGTGGGTTACCAGCTTTTGTATACCCGCTTCAAAGAACATTTTATCTTGGTGTGTGTTAACCAATTTCCCACAATTTTTTTACATCCTCATTATCTTGGAACTTCTTCCCTCGTAATGCCTCAGAAGACCCAACAAATGGAAATTAGATGGTGCTAAATCCGGGTTTTAAGGGGGATGAGTCAATACCTCCCAACCCCTTTTGTCAATGGTTCCACGTGTTCGTTGAGCAGTGTGTGGACGTGCGTTCTCTTGCTGGTGAATCACAACTCTCTTCTGAGATCCACGACGTCTCTCTCATGGCTGGCTTCATATTGTTCAAAAGCATATCTGAGTAATATTGAGTATTTATTGTACGCTGTTCTTCGAGATAATCGAAAAAACAAAAAAAAGGCAACCGCACACACAGTGTCCCTAATACCATTAACGGGATTTCCTACTCATGCAGCCAGAACGATGTCCGCCAGTCAATGAGTTTCGACCACTTTTGAACTGTTCTACTCACTTGTAAAAATTCTCGCGGTTCAGACAACTTTAATAACAGACTCTAGACATTCTAAAGTCACATTAGTTTGTTTTTCACCTTCAAGTTAAAAAAGAATCACAGAACGTTGTTCAACTAATGCGGAATTTTCAAGGATATTCGCCATCGTTCAATCTAATTTTGAGGTAAACAACAAAACAATAACGATCCTCAAGGTGGTCAGGTCTCATAGCAGTGATGCCTAAATCAGTGATTTCCTAAACTTGTCAAACGTGTCCTACCAAGTGTTTCTCCTGAAAACTTTGGCTTTTTAGTTATTGAATGACTTACCTAGAAGCATTGCTTTAATGCAACTGTAAGAGAAACGAAAAAAAAGAGAAACAACATACGTCTTTTTAATAAAATACAATTTGATTCATTGTTTTGTGTTCCCGGACGCATCACCTGCTGTGGACACTAGTCCCGTAAGTGTAGGACATATTTTATTCTCCCGTTGGATGATGCGATTTGGCGGTGACCTACACGTCGGCTAGCGGGTATTTCATCAACCAGGTCTCTCTCACCAGCGGGTCGCTGTCCCAGGCGGGACACGCTCTAAGCTCTTGATAGGTCTCCCGGCATGTGTGGTAGTGTAATGCTTGAAAGTGTATATGTGTATGTAAGTAAGGGGAAAGATAGGACAAGGAAGGAAAGATCGCGCGCGGTTAGGGGCCCGTTTGTTGGGGTACAGTTCCGGCATTCCCTTGTTATGGATCGGAGAAACCACGGAAAAGTACCGATCGGAGCAGCCGGACATTAGAATTCTTCTACAGATAGAGACTGAATCTGACCTAGCTATCTAGCCAGTGCCGAAAACCCTGCCATCGTCAGTTCTCGTACCTTTGAATCTCCGGGTCAGAGGCACTGTAGTGACTTCAGTTGATGCCTTGAGCCACTTAAGCCGCTGATAAAACAATTTTATCAATATAAATATTACACGAAAGAAAACTTAATTCTTTGGATAATTAAGATAATGTAATTATATTCTACATTTTCTGTAAAGTTATTTAAATTTAAAATTAATGATCTTGAATGACATTGAGATACATCCAGTATTTCGAAGCACATTATTGTTAACCAGTGGATCAGAAGTTCAATTATAAAAGTGGGTAATTTTTTAATTTTTTTTTATTTTTACCCTGTACTAGGAGTGCTGCATATTTACCCTCTTTACAAGTTCTAAGATGTTAGGAATCATTTTCATTTAATATTTTTATAAACATATTTATTTGTTTCAGATGGATTACATTGCTCAGTATACGAACTTTATAGATGTAGTTTATCAGGCGTACACTAGTTAAAAATCTAAGCTAACGCAATGTACACATTCAAGAGGGTACTCTAGGGGAGAACCTCGGGGTTATACATCATGCTTTGATAAGATTTTGAGAAAGGTCTCGAACAGAAATGTATTTTTTATTCGGGTGTGAGTTGGATTTTTCGCTAGTTTGAAATGGGATGTTGCTGGTATGGCTGATAGGTTTTGGTAGATATTGAGTGATATATGGGCTATTTGGTTTATTGTATTGATGTGTAATGCGAGATGGATTTGTTTATTACATATGAACCAAGGTGCATTTGTAATTAATCTGATATATTTATTTTGAATTATTTGGAGTTTGTTGATTTTTGTATGGGCTGCGTTTGTCCACGTTGGACTTGCGTAGAGCGTTAGTGGCCTTAGTATAGTTTTGTATATCATTATAGAGTTTGTGCATGGCAAGGAGTTTTGTTTGTTGATTAGCAAACTGGTTACAAGCGGTTACTAGATGAGATGCAAAAAATGAAGTGACAGAGATAAAAGTGAATGATACAAAATCAGAAATTCGGAGAGTATATAGTATATAGTATGTTTTGATTGAAATATGTCCTGTTATGCCCAAAATGGTGTGACTGAAGGCTTCGTATCTTTACATAATTCTGTGAACATCTTAGCTTTACTTGTGAGCGTTTCTTTGCAAAAGATTCTGTGGTGTGTAATCACCGGCGGCGCCAGCCGAATTCGTTTACTACGCTCCGTGAAGTCACGAAGGTTAAGCGAATTCGAGACTCGCGGGTTCGTGGTTGGGTGACCGGCCAGGAACCCCTAACGGCGTCGAGCCCTGGCCGAAGGGAAAAAGGCACTGACTGACTGCGACGTGACTAGACTTGACAATTATTAAAAAGTAAAAGCACATTAATGGAGAATTACTCCCAAGTGTAAAGCGCTCAACGCCCCTTAAGGGGCTTGGAGACGCGTTGCGTCAAGATGTAGACGGGAGGAAAAAAAAAAAAAAAAAAAATGAAGCGACTGACGTAGACTGAAAACATCCATCACTCAAACACTACCCCACAAATAGGTTCTTTATTGGTTTTCTAAAAACTTGCAACTGCAGCAAATATTAAGGACTAAACTTCATTAAATATTCTATTGACATGTTATTTACTAGAGAATCTTTCAGTTCAAGATAGGTTTCTTCAAAACTTTGAAAAAGAATCCCAACCACTGCGAGTCGGTGGGCATCGTCATTCGGAGCCCTTGACTTCAGGGGCCCTGGCGCCGCGCATCGGTTGCACCAGCCTAGCTGCGCCCCTATTCACGACAGTTACCTGATTTCAAATATGCTTTTAAATTATTTATTCATTATTAGTAATAACACACTCGCACCTTTCATTATACTAACATAATTGTCAAAATATCAATGTGGTGAGTTACAGGAAAATGTACGTGATGATTTATGTCATATGACTCCAAACTAAACTAATACGCATTTTGGCTATTACGTCTTAATTGATTATACGAATTGATGTACTGTTTACGTAATTCGCTAAGGTGTTGTGTTTTCGTAGATGATTATTTTTTCAGAAACTTTTTCGGTTGCATTGCGGCCATTTTCAGTGCTACAAAAATTTTATTTATTATAGAGTATTAATAAAATTCATAATAATATTCTGTAACAGATAAAATTTTAATTATAATTTAGATGTGTTGTTATTTTTGCACCACTCAAGATTACCGCAATGCGACCGAAAAAGCTTTCTGGAAAAATAAACACACAGGACACTACAATTCCTCAAATATATTTATATCTTAATTAATTGACGTAATTTACTCTGTGTTAAATTGAATTAAATGATTAAGTTTGGACTTGATTGATTTTTCGAAGTTCCCCTTCTTTAATCTATGACTATGATGTATAAGGAAACAAAGACGATGGTGTCCGTCTAATATGGTGTCATTCGTAATAAACATCACGTAAATTTTTCTTTCTATCTTCAGAAATGCTAAACAGCCGTCATCTGCCGCCCGTAACCGGCCAGCAAGCCATGCCCCTTGCGTCGCGTTTTAAAGCCAACCCCCGCCACCGCGCTCCCGGGCGGCCCCCGCGGCGGATTAAGGAGATTTATCTGCGCGCCTGATCCCCCCTGGACGACGCGCCGCGCGCGCCGCAGAAACGTCCGCCGCCACCCGCCGCGCCGCTGCTTCACGGTGCCTGCACAACCAGAGTGCCCACCTGTCAGCCACATCGCCACGCCCACTTGCATCGAGGGCCGCGCCAGCCGTAGTGCAAGCGGTGCACTGCACAAGACCGCCAAAGGTTTTTTTTTATATCAGCATTATTTTTGACATTTTTACTTTCTCGCTGCGGAGTAGAGAAAAAGTTATGTAATGCTGCACGAAAAAAATGGCAAATTTTCTGTTGGAAAGCGCTTATTTCAGAGCCCTAGTATTAAAAAAGTGAATAAATCCAGTTGGGAAATTCTGAAAAAAGTCTCTTACACGTGGTGTAGCCAGAATCCGTTTTGTGGGTTCTTGATACCGAAAAATCGAATGACGGCAGGAGTCCGTCCGTCCGTCCGTCCGTCCGTCCGTCCGTCCGTCCGTCCGTTCGCCCGTTCGTCCGTTCGTTCGTTCGTTCGTTGTTCGTTTGTTCGTTCGTTCGTCCGTTCGTCCGTCTTTCCGATTTTCTCAATTGATCTTCCCGTACCGACCTGGTTGATGTCGCGTTCCTTAAATTTGAATCGATATTTTAATTTGGGTCTTCATGAACCCTGGGACATTCTCAAAATTTAAAGACTCATCGTTTTTGTTGTTTAGGATAGTGTAAGGATGTTAGAAAGAACGATGCAGGTCTCTTCTTCGTTGAAATTTTTTTTTCTTCGAAAATCGAAAAGTTAATAAACATTTCGGCGTCTTTCTAGAACTAAAATATTGAAGATAGAGAAAGTACGGGCGAGAAAAAATGTGCTGTTTTAGCACAACTAGTTTTCTTTCAAAGAAATACTCTATTTCACACTTTAAAGTTCTATTTTGTATTAAATTCTGGCATAAAATAACTACCGACTAGTATTATATCAATTTTCGATAATATAATATCGTTCTTTCATTACTCATGCGCCTGACTCGCTAGACTTCACAATCAAAAGTCTAAATACGCTCCATCAAATTTTTGTAACAAAATTCAAAACGTTAGAACACGGGGGCGTCAAGCGAGTTTGCCAGGCGCGATCCTGCACGTTCCTGCTTCACCATACTTCTGTCGCTCGCCTTTCGGATTTTGAAGCACAGCCTACTCTTTTTAAATGTCTCTTTCTGTGAGCTAACTAATATTCACTCGAGTTTAATTTTAGTGTTCCTGGGCACCCAGTACCAATTATTTACTAGTCCTCTGTAGTCCGACTAACTGTTCTGTCGAACATCGTTGATTCCATTAGTCTGCTTTCGTTCAAATTTGTGGTCCGCACAGTCAAGTAACCTATAAGTGCAGTGCTAACCATTGGTGATCAGTTAATACACCGAAATTCATTTTTCGTTTGTTCTACGAAGCTTCCGATCCGTCCTTTAACAATTTTGTGTCATCGTGTCGTTAAATTTTCTTGTAGATTTCTTTTTTCCTCTGTAGTAATTTTCATTATACTCCGAGTTGGCCTTGCAATTCTCTTGGTGCTTGTACTTCTGTTTTGTTTCTCCATTCTGCTCACTATTCATCAGATTATCTGCCTCCGCTCTCTTTTCTTTCTGCTCTGCGCGCCGCCCGCCGCCTTCGTTCTGCTCTCCCGTTCGTTCGTTCCCGCTTTGCCGTCGCCGCCTGCAATTTGAAATTGATATTTACTTCGAAATTCCGTGAAGGGTAATGGCGGAGGTGCAAGAGAAGAAAAAAGCTCGATCGTTGTAGCACTATGCAGGCGCATAGGATGACTGCAGAGCGTGCAGCCTCTTCTCGCTGAATCTGTTTCATTCGAATCGAAACAGTAAAACATTATCACCGACGTTCAGAATTAAATATTCGAAGTGGCAATTTGCAGAACATGTGCGTTTTAGTAGTTTTTTTTTACTACCGTTCTCTATTCACATTTGAAGGCATTGAATGGAACGTCGCAAAAAAAAAGGGCAACTTTAAGTTGCTTAGATACAATCCGAAGTTAGGAATGGTACTCTTCAGAAAGCAGTAAAGTTTGACAAGCGTTCAGATTATATCCTAAAGGAAAATGAGCGTTAATTATTGATACTGTGGCTAGACTAAAGAATTTTCATGATCTCTAACGCCAGTACGTTGGAATAGGAGAAGCGGGAACAATGTAAAGCTATTTGCAATCCAGGAAGATGGTACTTATCTGATCGTTAAAGTTATGAATTGTTAAACGCTGAAGGAAAATGAGCGTTAATTATTGATACTGTGGCTAGACTAAAGAATTTTCATGATCTCTAACGCCAGTACTGTGAAGAGATGCCATTATTTTTTTCCTCTTATTGTACTATATTATGTAAACTTTTTTTTCGTTCCAGTCCACCCATATAAGTAGATACTCAATTTATGACTATATTATTATGTTCAAATTAAATGAGTCCATTATTGCGACCGTGAAATTAAGAAATTTTTTCTCAACAGTCTTAAAAAATCTAATGAAAATTTCTAAAATAATAATAATTATTATTAATAATATTATTACGTTTTCAGGGTTATTAACTGGAAAAATCTCGTTTTAATTGATCCAGCGAGAGAAGACCACATTAGTGTCCAATTATAAATTCTCTAAAATTTTGCGGTGGTGTGGGAAGTATCTGTAACGCTGGTCTTTATATATAAGGAAAACGCAATTTAATTTGAGCTGATTCAGATATTTAGTTAATAATTTTGTTAAAACCGTGTCGACATAAGAATATTGGGGCTAATAGAATAATTTCACTCTTGTATGTTTCCACAAAGTAAAGATTTCCTGAGGCAAATATGAATATTTTAAAAATTTCTTTTTGGAAGTATTTCACGTTGGGTGATAACTGTATGGTAACATCTACGAATATTTTTCTTTCTTTTGTAAAGAGGAGGTCTTGCCTTTTAAAATAATAAATTTAAGTGCCACGCGTTACAATGAAATTAGAATTACGCAATTTACGTAATTTTTATTTCATTGTACCGTCCTTAATATTCACAATTTGTCTATGGTTTTATTACTCGTAAAATGGTCCTTCAATATAATATTTATTATTTATTTTTCTCTTATTTGAACGCCAAAGGGTTTTGTATGGGGACATGCTCGCAATCTTGTCCACTCGACACAATAGCTTGTGCACTTTTCTGTATTTGATCAGAAAAGTTACATTTTCACATTTTAAAAAAAAGTACTTTTAATAGTTGAATCGAAATTACACTATCGGAATGTCATGGAGTACAATCTCTTTCGATTTAAAATTGTTCCTGTCTTAGATCGAGCTATCAAGAGACAAAGCCTCGACGATGATGTGAATAAGGCTGTTCGTTTAACACATAAAACATATATAAGCATGTGAAAAAATTGAAAATGAGACAATTTCAACGCTATCTGCTCTTGACCTGCCACTATTCTTTATTAAAATGCATGCACAGACCAGAAAGTTAATAAAGAAAACTCTATCTTTTAATTTCAACAAAATAAATTATCGAATGAATAAAACATATTTGTACACATTGTAATCAACTCAGTGCAAAACCCTGCATCACATAGTATCTTAATGCACTCTGTACAAAAATCTGCGATAAAATTTTCTTAATAGAGATAGTCATTTTAATATTGCGCGTTTTGGAAATTAAATGAATTCATCAACACTTTATTACTACCTATCATGGTATTTGCGGATTCAATGGTATAACGGTCAGCGTACCGGACTGTTGTACCCGAGTTTGCGGGTACAGACCCGATCAAAGCCGTGGATTTTTAAGGGCGAAAAAAATATCCTTCGGCGGGGAAGTAAAACCGGCTGTCCCATGTAGTAGATTTACTGCATATAAAAGATCCTCATGCCTAAAAGAAGCCTCTGAGCAAAATTGAGATTCCTCTGTTTCGTCGCCCAAAATAATACCTCCTTTCTCCGCTAGGTGGTGAAAGGAGCGTAGCGAAATTTGCGTGGTTAGACGGAAGAGCGGGCCTGATGGCCCGAGTCTCGCCGTGTAAAATAAGGCATTAACTAACTATTATGCGACCTCAAACTTGGATATTTTGCACTGAGAGACTAAATTTTAAAATTGTATGCCCTTAAACTATTGTCTTTTGACGCGTAAATGAGGTGTTACTATCTTGCAGGTGTAGGAACAATACACGTTATTATTTAGTTGATATCTGGTTAGAGGACAATTCACAATACACTATGTTAAGCAGATTATGCAGTTTCTTTTAATATGTTTTCAAAGTAGAATACTTTTAACAAAAATATCTGTTATATGTTGTGTGTACTATTTTATTGTTACGCAAACATTATAATCATTAGTTCATAATTTTGAACCAATCTTGAACTGAAGTCAACGCGGAAGCCATGTAATATAACTTGTAATAAAATCCAGACAAAGTCAATTGAATATCGACTTTTGTACCAAGTTTTGTACTTCAAACAATAATTAAATAAAAAGAATACAGAAAATCCACAGTAAAACCAAGACAGAACACAGGATTGTAATAAAAACCAAATTTACACACACTGAGAAATACACTTCCTTCTACGATATTAAAACAAACTGTCTAATTAAATTTTTTAATTTAATATTTCCTCTACCCGTCTAATATAATTAAATATTAATTCAACGTAACCCGTTCCAAATTTATATAAGAATATGGGCGCGAGGAAAATATTACGTTAATTCTGTTATTAAAAGTAATCTTCATCTGCTATTTCTAATAAAGTAATATCCGACTAACTGGGTCGATGGGTCTTTTAAGAAATACTCGCTATTGCCTACTAATAGCCGATTATTGGATCTGCCATCTGCACAGAGTGGCCGAGGAATTTGAAAAGCAAATATACATTTCTAGCTACTCATTTGCTGGAATTGGCTAAATGAAAATCATCTTTTCTATTCACAAAAACTTGTAAGTTTATTTAATGTCCATTGCTAACAATACGAAACGTACTTTCGGCCATGACCAGTCTCAAACCTTTTATTGCAATACCCGTCTTCGCGCGCTCTTGGCCAATGTCGCCGCGTAGAACCATTTTCAATTTTTCCCGGTGTCGATGGCTCCAGGTTCAAATACCATCTTCTTTTCTTCCTTGTAACCTTGATAAGACTTAATTAATTTTCCTTTTAAAAGTTCCCTTTTTACGCGTATGCTTAAAATATTAAAGTTCAGCAAACTATTATCTGCTTCAAATACTCCCAGTCCTGTTGCCGACAAATTCACCTAAGTTCACAGTTTAAATTCTAGCTGCTGCACTCGAAATATTTCCAAGTTCCAATTTCCGCACATTACATCAATATTTTAAGTCTGACAACCATACGTTCCAAAGTAATGTTCAAAATTTCCAAACCCCCAACATCAATTATTTACACACGATTCGCACAGCACCACGGCATAAGTCGGAATGCCCCCATCTTCCCCTCTTTCAGCCCTTCAAAACTCGGTCCATACTTTCTACTGTTTCTTGTCAGAAAAAATTCGACCCGCTTCCGTCGAAATACATTGTCATTCCATGCCTAGCCAATCTCTCAATTACTTACAAATTCAACTAGCCGCGCCCCAGACTGTCATTGCTTTCTCGGCCAATCCCCAAACAGTTTACTTTATCAACTAGCCGCGCCCCGTGGTTCAAAGCAATGAAGTTTGTTGACCTTGACGACAACTCGTCCACCGTTGCTAGGGCGCCATATTTACATAGGTCTATCCTTACCATTCACCCTGTTTACAATAAATGTGACGCAATACAATGTCCCACATATTGGTACATGTATGGAAATATGTATGCAAATATGTGGGACATCACAATATTTAATATTAATACCTTTTGATGTTATATACAAATAATTATACCAATCTTATGAAGCGGATTACTTCCTCTGCCATTATTAATATTATTTCTACTGTTGCCCTGCTATGCTCATAAATTCTCTCAATATTAACACTAATTTATTAATTTTACTTTCAATTTAATCATGGGTTTCGACACACAACATTTTACTCCTTACCTGCTGCATGTGGACATGCAATACTACACAAAATCACTTTTCTTAGACGTCCTGTTGATTAAAACCAATTATTGAATTGAGGGTAACTAATATAAATTAATTACCTTTCTCAACAATAAAAAATTAACATTTATTCTTATATATTTACAACTTCTATTGAGTTCATGAATAGTTACTTTTCCAATGTACAAACATTAAAATACCGTACGGTTTCGAATAGAGTTCGTAAGCTTACTACAATGTCTGCTAAAATGATTTCTCGGTTGAATCAGCAGAATGTTGTCCGTGAAATTTCATTGATATCCCTATTATCGCCCATCATTAGAACAAATTTAAAATGTTCCGGAATATTCTCAACAATTTTATATTTAATGGGATTTAATAGCTTCCATAAAATCAAAACGCGGTTGCGACTTTCCCTATCTGTGCTTTGTATGAAACACCTACGCGCGACTATCTTCAGCTACTTAACGAAAATTACTCCCTTCTACGGAGCTATCCTAATATACATCCCCTCGAAACACGAAGTCTATTTCAATTCAAATCTCCAACTTCATTAATAAAAATTACAAATATAATTCAATACTTTATATATATTGAACAATACCAAGCTATGAGACTAATCATGAGTTTCCTCCTCACTATCTTTTAAATAATCCTCAGCCTATGCTGAAAAACTATTTCTATCTCACCGATTGCTTAGGTGTGAATGCTTCAATAGCTTCCGCGAGAGTGATTTTTTGCGTCTTTCAATGCCCTCTCCACACCTTTCGCATGTAATGTGTTCGGGGCCGTGTCTTCCCTTCTGAACAGCACTATGACAACAAGCATGCAATACTATACTTTGTTTATTGGTTGCCCTAACAACGTATATTCTTTGATATCCGAGCTTGCATACAATGCCATTATTACTAACGCTGGATGCCGATTTTGGCATTCAACTTAAACCCGGGATCTTGTCTTATCACAATACGCATGCGGATCATGCAGGGTCAGAAACAAGGCTTTTGCATTGACCTTACTATGAAATCACGAATTAAAATATATAGTGACATTTATGTTATCCACTACGTGAGCGAAGTGAGTAAGTGTTTACTCATCTCATGCACATCATGTACGCAGAGACGTGCATGACCGTGGCACATTGTAGCCCCTCATTTATGCTTACCTCAAGTACCTGCTTGTCATAGACAATAAGATACACGTAACACACACTTGGAAACTCTGACCTATCACAGATCAGAATACATCATCATATGCTTACAGAGCTATCAGAATTTTATTGCATAAGTAATGCTAAACTCAGGAAAGTATTAGGTTTAATGGTGTCTATATATTGCATTTTCAATCAATAGAAATGAAAAATATAGAAACGAAAAAAAAAATTCCTGATATTATTTGAATGTAGTCGACGGAGTCTCTGAAAAGAATAAATGCGCTTTCTTGGGAAAATATTGTCTTGTTTACTACCAAGGAATTAATATATTAAATTTACTCTCATCTAATTCATTTCTTATTCTATCGCTCGTAGGACGCAGAAAAAATGGATGTTTACTTTTATGTCATTCGAGGTATGGAAAAATTGTTTCGACGTTTTCCTCTTCGTGAACTTTGTGCCTGACAGTAGAAAATATTTTAGTGTGATATTTCTTACACTAGTATTTCATATTAAAACGAATGTTCCTACCAGGTCGGGAAGTTTGTATGGCCGACACAAGCGATTGGTTGTTTGGTTAGTAGGTGGTACAGGTAAATACTTGCTAAGCCTAAAAACCTGTATTGGCTTCCCAGTGAGAGAGAAATATTTTTTGCGAGTTGGAAACACATTTTGGTGGGATTTAAGTAGTATTATAATTTCACATAACAGCTACAAATAATATGAGAAAGAATGTGTTGTTGTAACTTCTCTAGATTACATTTTAAATACTTCCTGTTAAAACCTACATGATCCCAACAATTCCATATCAAAACTCAAAACATCCAAATTGGGAAGTGTCAAAACGTACATGGTCGACAAGTCATTATCAAAACTATCATCAACCTTTATTTACTTTTAAATCATTGACACTCTTCCATAAATAACTAATAACCATATAGTTGATGCGACTATAAAAAAAAAAAAAAATTCCTAAAAGTATTATTCGTAATATGGATTATAATTTTAGCCATTAATCTTACATGTAGTAATTTTAAGAGAAATAAATGCAAGGTTAAAAATGAATTTTTTAAAATTTTTTAATTTATTTTCAAATTTTTGTACGGATTGACGTAAATTTCATGACAGAAAGACCTTTTTAATGTATCCTTCGTATTTAAATAAATCATTTATATAATATTTACATCAATATATATTTATTTTATCACCCTTACTAACGTAAGAAGATAAAGTATTGTAATCGTGTGCCCGAAAACGACGAATTTTCGACACAAAAAGTCTTATTGCCCGGTTCTGATAACGAAAAAATCGATAAATCCAAATGTTAAATATAGAGAAGAGATCCTCTAACACATCGTGTAGCTAGAATCCATGTTTTGTGAGTCCTTGATACCGAAAAATCGATGGACGGCAAAATGTGTGTCCGTCCGTTCGTTCGTTCGTTCGTTCGTCCGATCGTCCGTCCGTAAATGGAAACTTGATAACCTAATCTAATCGACAATGAAACAAAAACAATCACCTCGTCATTTGAACAGTATTCATGTTCCTCAAATTCGTAGTCAGAATCTTTAACACTATCGTCAGAGCCACCAAACATCAACGGAGACGTCATACGACTGCGAAAAATCAATTTTTTTCTCATCTCAGCTGTTCTACACTGCCTCGCAGCTATCTTGAAAAAGCAGGATGTCAATGTTTTCCATGCTAAAACCTCCACGTGGAATATCGACATAGGCGATAACTCTGTCATATAATGGTTTACAATAAAACTTCATAGACTCACATGTAGCTATCATTGCTAGGAAGTCGATAATGCAGATATCTCGTCTTTCGTCAAAATGTAGGTTTTCGGGTTTTTTGAACACAACCCTTAATTGTAGTATGAAGGTACCGAAAAGTTAATAAAATGTAAAAAATACGTCGTTTTGGCCCAGGTAGCAGCTGGGAAGAGGATGAGGCAACGACGGTTAGCTAGCCGACAACGACAAGCTAAAGTGGTTAGAAAAGTAACTTGAGCGAGAAAGTCTGTGTCATTCTGAAGCACCACTAGTTTATTCGAGATGCTGCGTTCTCTTTTAATTTCCTTACCAACATTTTAAAAAAACGTATAAAACTTGTAGTAGTTTCAAAATAATGTATCGGGTTAAGATAATATGCTGATCTAGATGGCCGAGGTGGCTCGAGCGCGCCTGCTGACTCAGCGTTTCGGTCCGAAGGGTCGTGGGTTGGAGTCCCGCCGTGCGCGTTGTTGTTTGTCCCTTACGAACGTGTGAGACCGCTGACCACAGGTCGAGGAGGCCGCAAGTGTCCAGTGTAAAGATTAATATGAATTCGTAGGCTTCCGCGGCTGGAGTCATTGTATTCTTGGCTGTCCAGGATGAGCCGCTTCTTGGTCAATGGAGCTGACATTGCGGCCATCTTGTTGTGGCCTTCTTCAGAGCTATCCTGCTAAGCTGTACTACTGACGAGCAGCTCTGAAGAAGGCCACAACAAGATGGCCGCAATGTCAGCTCCATTGACCAAGACGCATCTCATCCCGGACAGCCAAGAATACAAAGATTAATATGGTCCCCATGAGGGACATTGTGGGTACCCGGCACGGAGAGTCGAAATCGGCATTCCCGGAAGGTCGAAAAGCCCCCGGGGGAAAAAATAAAATCCGATTAAAATAATATTAAAAATGTCACAATAAACAAACTATGCATTGGCAACATCTCAATTTCAATAAAAGAATTAAAATTTTAATAATTCTCTAATTTTTTAAAATTTTTATTTAAGGTCCCTTATAAACAGCTAGGTCATTGGCAACCACAGTTACAAAAATAAGTATTTACAAATTCACATACTAGTTACACATTTTCATGGGATACATAGGGCAGACAATGTATAGTCACTAGCTAAATACTATTTAGCATATTAAATTTGGTGAGGAGTTCTATAATTTTCTTTTGACCGGGATAAGAATTGAATATACAGTAGAGATTATCATTGATGTTAAGGTTTGTTCTCACAGTCGCCATCACGTGGCAATCAACTATAATATGCTTCGTGGAAACTGGGAGTCCGCAATTTGGGCAAGGATCAGAGTAGCCTTTTTAATTAGGTAGCTGTGACTGAGTTTAAAATGTCCTATACGGAGTCTGGTTATAACCACTTGATGTCTTCTACTAAGTCTAATGGAAGTGATGGGAGATTCCTCGATATTCTTCTTAACTGCTTGTAATTCGGAAGGCAACATTTTCTAGTTCCTGTCCCAAAGCTTCTTAACTGCAAGTAAGAGGTAGTTTTTAAAGTCGGGGTGTGTGCCGCCAGCTTCTCTAATTTATATTGTAAGAATACATACGAATAAAGCAAGATCTGGCTGTTACAAATAGATGTTACCTTTACAAATAGATGGCCAAACTCACATGAATTTATGCTATAAATCAAGGAGATCAACTTCTAAGCACAGATCTTGAATTCAGTCCTACGAAATGAGAGTTTTCAGGCAATATCGTGATACACAAATGAAAAATGAAATAGTACATTGATATTGTTGGAGATATACTAAAATTAAATGCAGCTGACACACTTCGTTTGTTCAAATATCACTCTCCAAGAATAAAGAGAAGAGAAGAGAAGGAACGGTGGGAAGAACAATGATAATAATGCTGTGGTACCGGACTTAACAATTAAACACTCGCCATAGCAGAGAAGCAGAGAAATAATTTAACTGCTTAAATCTTTAATTGCATTATTAATTTACAGCGTTTTTTTACATTTGTTGCGTCAACTCACGACGCAACGCGTCTCCTAACCCCTTGTTGGGTGTTGAGCGCTATTCGAGTAATCCTCCATTACTTTATACGTATATTCTGGAGTAATCCTCCGTTACTGTATGTCCGTCACGTCTCGTCGCAGTCAGTTGTCAAGAGGATCGCCAGGTAGCATCTCCGCGTACGCGCCTTCCACCACGCGCTCCTGCTTCACTACCCGGCGGCCAGAATTGGGAAGGAATACGGATAGGGGTAGCATTTAGGACACTTCACAAGGGCTAGCCCAACCATTGTGAAGCAGCCAAACTCGTTTTGTTGGAACAAATTTCACATGAGATTCGACGGAAATCGAACCCGGATCTCCTTGGTGAAAGGCGAACGACTTCGCTCTGCACCACGAGATGTTTAGTTCGTGCTTTCAATTAAAATTCAGTGACAGTTAAAATAGTCATAAAAACTGACATGTTCGATCCCGTTTATGTCGCTGGCTCATCAAGGGAATGAGTAGCCTCCTGAACACCTAATAGTTTTGACCAAATCGGAAAAGTGATTCCCACGTGTACATATACCTGTACATTGGAGTGTGTGGCACTGGTGGGCAGGTTAGGTCAACATCGGGTTGTGCAATCGGAGAGGTCGCACTGCTAATGGAATTGTGCAACGTCTTAACCAACCTCTCAATGCAAGGCGGAACCAGGGTCGATAATCCTCTCCTGCAATCGACTACTGGTCATTTGAAAGGATGCAAAATCATTGTGAGCGAGGTGTTTCTCGAGTTTCCTGGCAATGACCTCAATTGTTCGATGTTACATACTGGTAAGCGCAATAAAAAGTGCTAGTACAAATTGTATGTGCATTCTATTTCTCCCCGAGATCGCAGACAAATACTCTTTCTAGCATATAATAGTCTTATTTTTTGCCATTTTTAGAATGTCTGTACATATTTTCGTCAACATTGTATTGCATTTGTGTTCTTACATTTCCAGAGCGTTTTTACTCGTTATCTGATACTCTGTAATTAGTAATATCAAATCATTTAAATTACGATTTACGTCCGCGTCGTATTTGTTTGATTACCAGTTGAAGTCTTGTATAATGACAGAATTCTAACACCATTGCTGTTCATATATCACAAAATAATTGTCCTAAAAAAGTTTATTGAGTAGTAGATTTTACGATGTGTAGAAGTTATTAAACAAAACATTATCAAAAATAAGACAATTTAACCTACCTGCTTTAACATTACCCTACATATCTAGTGCAATTAAAATTAGAACTATTATAAGTACAATGGCAATAACAAAGCTAAACATAAGATAAAGAGTTTCCAACAAAAATATTTCAATAAATACAGAAAAGACAAAATTGAGAAAATGGAGATAGATGTTTTTTACGTTCTTAAATATGTATAGCAACCATTGCTCAATGTTGGACAATCTAAATGGAAATTAACATTACGTATATATAAATGCGCAGTAAATATTTCATCAATTATAATGGCAAATTTCATTGTCAAACAGAATGAGTATTAGTCACAATAATAATTTTACAAACAAATGGTAATTTCGGTAAAGGTATATATGCATGCATTATTTCGGAAACAGTAAACAACAAATTAAATCAATCAGTGAACTCTTTACAGAAAGATCTCAGTTTTCAAACATTTTTGATAATTTTTTATTCAAACTCAAGTAGGTTCCTTAGGCCTTCTTTGTTTTCATTTCCCTTTGCTTCCTCCTCTCCTCCCGTACTTTCCTCCTTACATTTCATCACCTGTCCCCTATCATCTACGCCAGTCGCACGCTGCCAGACCATGAAGAACATAACCATTGTAAGAAGCTATAATACAACCGTGACCAACTTGTACAACTATACAACTTATACAACGATAGTGAAATAATCAAGCAAATGACATGTCCACTCCGAAATGGTGAGCTTTGATTTTGCTCTTCGTACCAACTCACATATTTTTATATTACATTTTAAATTGTAATTTAAATGTCTTCAATTTTTTCATTGCAATGTATCTGATGAAAACAAATAAGGACCTCAAAACGTTCTATGACCAATAAACAAAAAAACAAAAAAGTTGATGAAAAAAATGTAAAATTTGGAAATGCACAGTTTTTACTTATAATTCACAAATAGACATTCCTGATTGTATTAAAAATAATGACTATTGATCGTATATTCAAAATAATCTTCTGTCTCGACAGTTATCAAATAGCAAGGAACAATAAAACCAAGAATAATGCCATATCAAACTGCATTGTAATTTGTATTGTAATACTGTTATTTTTGTTATTTGAATTTGATGAAAGTTAAGAGAAACAAAATGTAATTTAATTCTGTTCTGAAAATGCTTATCGTACTTCGAACGAATAATTTAATGAACATACATAACATACATTAATGTATGTACATTACATACATTAATGGGCATACATTAATATGTTAATTTGATCGTCTCAATAACTTAATAATTAATGTGCATTAAATATCATGCAGACGTTTAGGAATATTTTAATTTAATCTTGAAAGCTACTTTGCTATAATTATATATAATACTACATTAAATAAATAATAAATAAATAATACAACAAATGGACATTACAAGATAGTTTCTCAAATCATTTTAAAAATATTTCTTTTAAAAATGTAATACAATTTATTTATGTTGATATGATGAATTAATTAAATTTAAATTTCACTACCTACTTTAACAAATAATAAGATTTAAATTAAATTTAGAAATTGAGCTAAAAGAACCTGTTTGTTTTTAAAAGTCTGTGGTTGAAATTTCTGCCTCGTCATAACTGTCGAAATTATAGTAAAATAGTATTTTTATTTTTTATAAAACAAAAAATACTTTTACCTAGAACATGACGAAATGGAGCAGATATTGAAACAGAGATATGAAACAATTATTAAAATGTCAGAGTGCGTTAAGAAGTGTTTGTTTAGATACACGCTAATAAGGAACGTCCCTCAACACTGAGCTCCTTGAGTTGCTGACTCAGCAAATCACAGACATGGTCTGGCAGTTTTCTCTTTATGAATTGAAATCTCATTTCATTCAATCTAAAACAAGGTCAGCAGATCGTGTGTGCTTAACGGTAAGGATCTTCAGTATTGACAGTACATCTCATCTCATTTCACTCTCCGTTGGGGAGGTGTGTCGGGTCGGCCAACGAGGTGTATTTAGTGTTGCCGGGCGCGTGAACTACTGTGATCAAGTCCGATGAGTGTTACATCGGAACGTGTCGGGTGTTCCTCCCCACTGAGATCCGGTCCTGACCTACACGTCTATTTGCAGGGATTCCTGATTCAGGCGTTCCAAAATTATCGATCGTGGTCCAATATTGAACTCTTTCTACAATTTCATTGATGTTTACTTAATTTCCAAAAAAAGATGCGTCTATCATATGTATATTATGAAACCATATCACACTGCGTTGAGGATGCAATTTGTTTTGATAACACATTTACAATGTTATAAACAAGTAATTTAATACATACACAAACAATAATTTTGACTTATTAACTCAAGTCCCACGGATTTCTTTTTTTTCACTATCTGTATAATATAAAAAAATGTAATTTCTGTATTCATCCAAAAATTTTGCGGTTCTATATATTCCTTATTTATTGAAGAAAAAGTGATTTCATATTTGTTTAATCCTTGCGTAATACATTTGTATAATTAGTAACTGTAAATTAATGTAAATCAATGTAACGATGGTTGCTTAAGGCCAGCTTAAATAAATTAAAAAGAATTTTTCCCTTTTTCGCTAACAGGGACTTCAATACAATTTTTTGGTCGAAAATTCACGTACGTATGTAATATAGAAGGAAGTAAAATGTTCAGTTTGTTATTGTTATGTTATAATCGATTACCTAGTAGACTACTTGAGGAACTAGACAGAATAGGGAACTAGACTAAACTCGAGAGTGATACTATAAATTAAGGATTTTCTAAATAACCGCCACCAACGAGAGAGGATGGGAAATGGCCTATCAGGAAGAGTTAGTGTAACGTCTGGGGTTCTGCCGGGGAGTGGACTTGGTCCTTTACTATATCGGATGTATGTAAATGACATAGCTGAGGGAATAGGTTCAAAAATGAAACTTATTGGGGACGACTGCCTTATTTATAGACCAATCGAGAACTTATCGAAACAGGATAAATTACAGCGAGACTTGTGATGCTTAGAAGAATAGATGGAAATCAATAGAATAAAGATGAATCCGGATAAAGGCAAAATAGATAGTTTTACACGTAATAGAAATAAAGGGACAGCTAAGTATTTGCTTACGTGCAAGATAATTCCATAGGTTACTAATTGTAAATATCTGGGTGTGATAATTAATGAACAACTTGGATGGGGGAGAACGTCAACTTTATTGTTGGGAAGGCATGAAACTTTTTACACTTTGTAATGCGAGTGTTAAGAAAAGGAAGTAGTAAATTATGAGAACTAGCGTATACAACCATTGTACTCTCGTTGTTAGAAAATGGAGCAGCGTGTTGGGATCCATATAGAAAGAGCCAAATAAACTCCATCGAAAGAGTTCAGAAAGTAGCAGCAAAATTTGTTAAAAGGGGAAGTTCTGAGGAAATATTCCCAACAAAGTATCGTCATGGGAATCATTGGCAAGCCGTAGGGAAAAAGCAAGTTGTGTATGTTTTACAAAGCGTTAGGGAAAAATACAGCATGGAGGGAAATTCAGGAAAGAATGCATGAACCCGTCTACTTAGCACGTCTCGACCATATTAGAAAAATGCGTCCAAGGAAACAGAGAACTGATGTTGAAAACTACTCTTTTGTAAATAGAACTATCGAGTCGTGGAATAGCTTGTCTGCAAGACTAATGGCGACTTTTCACACTAACATCAACACTTTTAGGTTAAGATTAAATTCCAGTAATAGTGTAATCAATAGGATCAGTAGTCTGTGAAAGGCCTCTGCATTTAGTAGGCATGCTTTAAATGGAATAATTTTGTACTATATATTGAATTGTATGTATTTTAGAATTCATTATTATATAATGGTATTACATTATGTATAATAAGTGTAAAGAATTAGCCACCGGGCTTAATGCCCAAAGCAAATTCAATAAACTATCTATATTATTACGTTACATAATAGTTTATTAATAATATGGTCAAGTGATTCGGGCTGGTGAGTAAAGAGTTAGGGGGAACGTTTCCCCTACTACTTAGACAAAAAGGCTGTGTATTCGAAACCCGCGCAAGGCATGAATGATATAAGTAGTTTCCTGGTCTTGGAGCTTTCCATGTCTCTCGTGTACAATACCCCAATTCTTCTATAATGTCTTGACCTGACAAACAACTGTATGAGATGTAATTAAGTTGAGCGTGTAATTGATTTAAATTCAGCGTAAAACCCTTCACCCAGAGCAACTGTTGACCGAGATGAGGCTGCGGGATACCGTGGGCGAGTATGTGAAGGTGCAAGGTAGAGAGACGCCTACGCTGCATTTAGGGAGCGTGAAGGTGCTCCTCCGAGGGAATGTCCTCAGAGGAGCGTTTGGTATCGCAAGAGGCCCCGGCATTCCTTATAGGCGCCGGTACGTGCCTCAACATGCCTAAATAGTCGCTTACACATACGTCTAAATAGACCGTATACACGCCGCTGGGAAGAGGGTGGGGAAATCGAAATGCTTCTCCAGTCTCATGAGAATAAGAAATTAATCTGCAGGAGAATGTTTGTGCCATTCTGAAACACCACTAGTTAATTTGTGGGACTGAATTTTATTTATTGTTTCTAAAGCAACGGAAATAAACTTAGCAAAGCAAAGTACTCTCCCTTTCACTATCAATATTATCCTCATTCTGTCTCATTGTGCGTCAACAAAACTTTGAATAAATATTGTGGATATTATGCGATTGAAAATAAAAGTAAACAAATGCATGTCAAGCATTTGTTGTATTGGAAACTAATTATTTGTATCGCTGAATTCAGTTATGTTTCATCAAATGCTCCTTATCATACCGAGCTTGATCTCCGTTCATAGATTCAAATCGAGTGCATTATGAAAAAAATTAAATGAGCAACGTACGCGTAATTGAGTTCAATTTTCATACCTATAGTTCATGAGATTTCTGTTGAAAATTGTTTCTCAGACAAACGCGGAACATTGCACAGAATTTATCAATAGAGACTAGCGCTGTTGCCTTTGTTTGTCGCAGCCACCGATGCGCTC
Organism: Teleogryllus oceanicus; assembly: GCA_964035755.1. Lineage (NCBI taxonomy): Eukaryota > Metazoa > Arthropoda > Insecta > Orthoptera > Gryllidae > Teleogryllus > Teleogryllus oceanicus. Next base: position 1,741,323 of record CAXIVR010000002.1, read on the forward strand.
CTTCTAACGATTTTCAGGGAAGCTATCACGAAGCGGGCCCCACGACAATGGAAACGGGGCGCACGTCGCCGTTTCTTTCGCAATCAATGATTTCTCACTGGACCGCCCCCGTGGTTTTCCTTGTTATCATTCGCTTCCTTCGAGGTAATATAAACAAGCCCATTCTAAATTGATTGGCGTCGAGGGAAGCGAAGAAGTTAATCTGTTTTGGTCGGCGTGTGGCGACCGCGCGTAGCGAAAACACGGCGGGCGGCGCCATGCCGCTGCCGGCGCGGGCACTCTCTTCGTGACCCGTTAATTGGATTGATTGATTTTTTCCTGTTTCCGGACGCGTCAACTGGTTTGCTCATTAGTCCCATTAGTGTAGTGCATGTTTTTTTTCGGGAGATGGCGGTGATCTTCCCCCGCTGTATGGCGAGATCCGGCGCCGACCTACCGTCGGCTAGTGGGGTCTCCCACCAGCGGGGCGCCGACCCAGCCAGGACAAGCTCTAAGCTCCCGACCGGTCTCCCGGAATATGTGGTAGTGTAGTGCATGTTAGTGTAAGTGTGTGTGTGTAAGGGGAGAGGATAGGACATGGAAGCGGATGGACAGATCGCACGCGGTCCGTGGCCCGTTTGGTAGGGTAGTACTGCTCCGGCATTCGCCTGGTGTTGATCGGAGAAACCACGGAAAACTACCGATCAGAGCAGCCGGCCTCTTGAATGCTCCTCCAGACAGCGACTGAATTCGACCTAGCTGAATAGCTAGTGTCGAAAATCCTGCCGCCGTGGGGAGTGTAACCTAGAACCTCCCGGTCAGAGGCGCTGCAGTGACATCAGTTGATTCACTGAGCTACCGCTCCCGGTCGTTAGTTGGGGGTGTCGTCAGGAACTTTTGAGGCGGGGTAAATTTGTAGCTCTTAATGTAGTTCAAGAACACATAAAATAGAAGACACAACATGTTTTGTATTTCAGATCGTCGTTTTGGCGCATCTTATGACCGTGCACTTCTGAATTATTCTTCGTGGATTGTGCATTCCTGTGCTATTGGGCAATAGGAGACCATTTTCTTACTATGTTTAGTAGGAAAATTAATTTGGCCGTTGCCTAGACATTTATCGACATCACATGTATGTGTTGCTTTTACTTTCAATGTGTCTGTAAGAAGGTGACAGAACAAGTTCGTTTGAATGACTGTAATTTGTACTATTCACACACTAAGTTTCAGATGTAACATCACAAAAATTAATTTTACTTTCCAAGCTTTAATGATTTCTGATGCTTGAATGTGGTACTACTAGCCAAATTGCATTAACTTTGGTTAAAACCACCGATTCCCCGTACGAATATGAAACGTGGATCATTGACTTTGGTAAAGACCTTCTTGGATTACAAGAAAATGACCATTCACATTACCCTTTGTTTGACTTATCTGGGATGTGTCAGTTACAAAATTGCGGTAAGTTATCACATTCCAAGTGCCAGTGGGTAAAACTGTTCGTTAAATAACCTGCAAAGAGAACACCGATCACAAATCTCACAATCGAACTTAAAGTGGTCGGTCTTCTGTTGTAGTTAACTGTTTAGAATACACGTCTCAAAATACTCATAGTGGTTCAAAAAACTGGATTTTAAGGGCCTAAGTTGCTCATTTTTGAATTCTTGTAATGCTGACACTTGGTAATAAATATCTTGGCCCGTCCCTGTTATGGGATGAAATTATTAGAATTTATTAGTTGGCATCCCAAACGCTCTAAGGGTTATCTGTCGTTCGGTTTTTACATATACATCCACATTCTACATATATTACATTTTTAGAAAAGTCACTTTTGCTTCATCAGCTCATGGGCTCTGCAAAGTTTGAATGTTTAGCCTCTTTTCTCTTTAGGTTAGGTTTAGCCCTTTGATAGAGGAGTTTATATGAAGACGACGAAATTTTGTTAGCAGACTCATGGTCACCTTCTGTGAGGTGATGTCTGCACATTACCACTTGAGAATTTCGAAATAATAAGGGTCCATGAATTAACTGCTGTGTTCAAGATTCTATGATTAAATTTTCAGAGTGGTAAGAAAGTAGTTTGAATAATTTGCCTTACAAAATCAAGCATTCGAAGATATTACATTTCCATGAATTGAATTTTTAAAATTAACTTACTTCCTAATTGTGAGTTACTTCCTAGTTAACTGATAGAAACAAATTTCTTTAGTGGAAAATTATCCTTTATTTATTCATGTTTATATTTTTGTTTGCGTTCTTATCGTCAGGGAAAAAAATCATCACACAATCTAACACTAAAGTCCCCGGACCTTGCATTTACCGAGAATGCCCGCGTGCCGTCATTTTGACGGCTTGTGTATTTAATGGGCTATTTATCGATTTTGGAGAATTAATACACGCAAATACACACAGTATGTACTTCACTTACAATTTTGTTGATTGACAGTAATTAAAAGAATATACGGAATTGACAAAAACAATTACGCAAATTCTTGCTGCTCACTCATGGGTTGCCTTTCGTCGTAAGATGCCACAGACAGTTCCGATAGCGTATCATTTCATCACCAACTTCTATCATAGACACGGTAGTTACGATAAACACTAATGCTTTTCAACAAACAGAGCGTGCATGGTCTCGGAAGAGAGAAGAAGATTTAAACAAGTCGACACACAGAACGCACAGTTTAGCAGATATTGGGAAACCGTCAATTTTACGACTATCGGGCTTTTAATAATCTTTAAATTAAGATTAAGACAAGTAAATCAATGTAACATTTTCCAATGGATAAATTTTTCAAAATTTTCACGTATACTTTAAATCATATATAAATTTAAAGGCAAGTAATCAAAATGGCTTACTTTTCATTTTATTTTTTTTTTTTTTTCATTTATTTCTGCTTGGCCCGAAGACCCTCAGCATCCGCGTACGATACAGTGATGTTACATGAATTAAATTAACATTGATTGTGAAAACTTAGACTTGAATACATTGAGTACATGTGAATTAATTGTGAGAAGCCACATCGGGTGCATGATAATCAAGGAGGGTCGAAGAACTGTCGCGGTAGTTTTCGCTTTAGTCTATTGTGGTGAGGATTTTGTTTTCCGATTTTGAAATGTACGGCTGAGGAATCTGGGAATTTTAGGATAGAAGCGAGAGGATAGGAGGGAGAAATGGACGAAGATAGGAGTAATGCCGAGTTCGTTATGTAGCTGGGAGTTAGGTACAAACCATGGAGCTTTAGTGATGGTTCGGAGGAATTTATTTTGGAAAATCTGCATTTTTTGGATGTTCGATTTGCTGGCTGAGGCCCAGATAGGAGAAGCGTAGGATAGAATTGGGCGGATCATTGACTGGTATAGGTGAGTAGCGACATGGAGTTGCAAGGGTGATGACTTTTTGAGAATGGGATATAATTGGTGGGTTCTACAGGTTGCCAGGGTTATTCTGTGGAGAATATTTGATTTCCATGTGAGCCGCCTATCAAAAAGTACTCCCAGATATTTAACTGGCTTGTTGTTTGGGAGCCAAGTTATATTTTCTCCTTGATAGTTGAGAGGGGGAGGATTATTTGGTCTACGGAGCGTGAAGATTTTGGCTTGGCTTTCGAGGGTTTATCCGGATATGCCATTTCTTGGCCCAGTCGGAGAGCTTAAAGAGGTGGTGTTGCAGGTCTTCTTGTGCGGTATCAATATCACGGTTTGAAGAATATATTGCGGTGTCATCAGCAAACAGAGCAATGGAGGTATGAGGGGTGGATGGTATATCAGCTGTATAAAGATTAAATAGTGTGGGAGAGAGAACAGATCCTTGGGGTACTCCTGCTTTTATGGGAAAAGATTGTGAAAAGGCTCCAGGAAGGCGGACAGAAAAAGTGCGATCGGCAAGGAAGCTTTTGATGATGTGAATAAGATAGTCGGGGGTTCCGATGTGAATAAGTTTATATAACAGTCCTGGATGCCAGATGGTGTCAAAAGCTTTAGCTATGTCGAGGAAGATTGCGACTGTGTGTTTCTTTTCATGGAAGCCTTCGATTATATCCTCGGTTAGTCTTAGTATTTGGTGATATGTGGAAAGTAGTGGTTGAAAACCGAATTGGTGCGGAGGTATGGCTTGCACTGAACTGAGATGGGAGATTAATCTGGTGAGGATACATTTTTCAAACAGTTTTCCTAAGGAGGGCAGAAGACTAATTGGGCGATAGCTTGACGGGTCGTTTTTTGGTTTGTCTGGTTTCAGAATGGGAATGATGTGGGCGTGTTTCCATTTGCGAGGGAAGTATGACAGACGAAGAGAAGCATTAAATATTGCTGTTATATTTAAAATGGCTGTGAATGGAAGGCGTTTAAGTACGTACGTTGGAATTAAGTCGTGACCACTGGAAACTTTTGGAGTTGCGACAGATAAAAGGTTCACAATTTCAGTGGGAGATATGAATTTTGGACATCTTGGGACTGTTGTTCTAGTTCGTCGGATTTCTTCGAGGAGTAACTGATCATGAAGGGGATTTTCTGAAGGATGGGGAGTAAAGGTTGTGGCAAAGTATTCACCTAGTACTTTGCTTTTATCTTCTGGAGTAGTTGCTACGGATGTCGCGGTTGTTAGGGAGGGTATATTAGTTGGCTTGCGCAAGAGGCGGCGAGTGATATTCCACAGCGTGTGTGTTCATTTTAATGAAGATAACTACTTCAATATGTTGTAGCCGTGGAAATGACGGCGTCAATCGTTTTAGTTCTAATGTTTCAAGTGCTCATTGTTACTAAACAGTGGCTGATGAGACAAAAATATTATACTTGGTTCATGGAGGAAAAATGGCAAAAATATTTTTAATTTCTCTGATGTAGTGTCAGATTACATCCTTTTTTGCATGGGATGATCCTACTATAATTTGCTTGTTTGCATTTAATTTGACATTCCGTATTTTTGTGATTCTTGATGTTTATTATTATTATTATTATTATTATTATTTTTATTATTATTATTTCTCTAATTCACGACTAAATATGTTACGAGCCGGTTAATGTAAAATATATTCCGGGATGCAACCAGCTTCGTAAGGAGGATATTCAGGGACTCTCAGGGCATCTACAATACTTTGTGCCAAACGGACCTTTCCCAATGAAGCAATGTCTTGCACTTTCCAGACTTTTGAATGACCTGGAAGATCAGTCAAATTATTAAACAAGTTTTGTGGGACATATCCCAGAGCTCCGATAACTATTGGGGCGACCTGTGCTTTGACGCCCCACATTCAACTGAGCTTGATTTACAAAATCTTGTATTTGGACGTTTCTCTGCCTCCTTGATTAAGACGTTTTGATCGTACGGCATAGCAACATCTACAAGTAGACATGTTTTCCTTGGAATCCAGAATAATCTCCAGTTTGTTTGCCGCTATCGTGCGATCAGTTTGAATTTGTTGGTCGTACAATATTGTATACATAGTCCAACAGACGTCACCGGTTTGGTGAGTGTTCGTACCACTTGGAGCATGTGTTTAGAACTTTGAGGACGTTACAGATCTACCAGTGGAGGTAACTACACACCCTGTCATGTCGTTTCATGTATTCGGTTTTTGCTAGATGTGGACGAGCTGAGACTATATGATCAATGGTACACGTTTATACACGTTTGTGGCAAATGTTTCATTTATCATCTTGGGAAATTTTGTGAGCCACTTTATTGTTCTCAAAGCCTGCTCTTGGTAAGCTATTACAACTGATTCCGATTCTGACCTCATTCTTCCCATTTAAGCTACATAAATGATTGATCTCCATTAATCCATGCCTTGTCCATTATTTTTAGATATTATCCTTGGAGTGTCTCTCCACGATTTGTCTCTCCACGATTCCTCTAACATTGTTTTGTGTCCCACATTTCATGTTAAATGGCATCAGAAGTTCAGTGTCTGTATTATTATTATTATTATTATTATTATTATTATTATTATTATTATTATTATTATTATTGTTGTTGTTTTTGTTGCTGTTGCTGTTGCTGTTGATGTTGATGTTGATGTTGTTATTTTCTTTCTTTTCTAAGTAAACATTGAGAACCATTCATCTATTCATACGACTTAGGCTCTGGCAAATGCAACTGGTTATCACAGATCTGAGGAAAAACTGAGAAGAAATTCATTTTTGTCCGTCGTTCAATTTAAGAATTTTCGCACACTATGGCAAGTCTCCAGGATTAAAGCTTTTTTGATGATTATGCAGATTCCTTTCGATAATCCTATTTTTGTAGGACCTGAAGCAAATCGGGCCGTCATCACTCCTGTGACTGAAATGATTATTGGCACTTTTTCAACCTTACTCAGAACTGGCCATTCTGCAATCACGTGGTCGATGTTCTCAGTTGTTTTATTACACATTCTACAGACATCTTTTATACTGCTCTTCAGTATGTGTTTATCATAATTGCGTGTGTTTATTACCCCATCTAGAATTACTATTATAAATTCTTCAGTTTCAAAAAATAAATATCCCATTTTTAATCACAGGAGAGAAGTGACTTTATCAACTAATCGTTTATTTAAGAGATTAGGATATTTTCCATGAAGGGCCTTATTCTTCCAATTTGTCTGTATGTTACTTATCTGGGAAACGATTTCAGTGTTCTGAAGATGTAGAGCCGAATAGTTGGCGTCCGTCTCAACTGCATACTTCAGTAATACACTATCCGAAGCGTGAAAATACATTCGCATTTTCTTTTCTTGTGACCTGGAAAGATTGAAAATATTAAGCGAACTTCTATCTCAGTGGTTTCTGGCAAGATAAGCCTTTCAACAGCGCTCTTGAGATGATGTATTCTGAATTTTGTGAGGGTGATTCGAGTAACCGTATTCAGTTCTCAAAGGTATGTGTCTGAATATTTCAGAATACCATAGGAATATGTCAATACTGGGTCAGCATAGGTGTTTATAGCACTTATTAGATTCCTTGAGTACAATGTTATATTCATCAACTTTGTGATTCTTGATTCTTATCTTTCCTTGAATATCAACTTAACAGTTGTGTGGCTCACTCGTCTATTTTATTGGATACCAAGTTCTCTTAGTTTATTTATTAGTGTCGTGGTACAAAAGCTGTCGTAAATCACAAGTTTCATCAGGTACTTTGACCAATTTACCGTTTTTCAAGTATATTTCGGCACATTTATCGAATTCAAAGGATATTGCATTGTCTTCACTAAATACCCGCGTCACATACTTCAGCGCTTTCAGGTGGTTATGGCTCTCGGCAAACAGTTTAAGATCATCCATAAACAGTAAATGGCTGATTCGGGAGCTAGGATATCTCAGTCGGAGTCTGTACCCTAGACATTCCTTATTTAGAAGCTGTGATAGGGAGGTTTATAGCTAAACAAAATCATAGTGCTTAATCAATCACCTTGAAATATTCCTCGACGAATATCAATCTTAAATCTACAATTCTCCAAATGAATCTCTGTATGCCAGTTTTCCATTAAGGCAGCAAGCAGGTTTACAATATTTGTATTTATTTTATAAATTTTTAAAATGTGTATTAGCCAGTCATGGGGTACCGAATCAAATGCCTTTCTATAGCCGATGTAGCACATGCTCAAGTTTCTACTTTTTACCTCAACTTGTTTTATGATTCTGCTGTCGACAGTCAACTTTTCTTTACATCCAAAGGTACTTCTGATGCATCCTTTCTATTCCATGCTGATGATATTATTCTGATCACAATGCATGTATATATTTTCGTGTAAAAGTGATGTAATAACTTAGAACAGAGATACATGTTATTGGCCTGTAATTTTTGGGATCTAATTTAGCAACACCTATGGGTAGTAAGTAAGTAATACCTCACGGTAAGAATTTTGGGCACTGATCAGGCTTCTGAAGTATCTCATTAAAACTTTTTGAAATCTAGTGGTGTAGGGAGACAAAACACTTCAACCAATAGTTCTGAATTTTGTCAAATCCTGCTGATTTACAATTTTTGTATTTCTTGAGACTTACTTCAATATCTTTGTCGGTAATGTGGACTTCAGACATTCTGGAAGGTTTCCCATGTTTTCCTGAAGTTCAGAGAGCCAAGATGCATCATGATTGTAGCTTGAAGGGATGGTCCAGATTTCCTGCCAGCATGATTTGAATGCATAGCTATAAACGTTCTCCTGGCTATCAGATTTGTGTTCCAAGTTCCGATAGAATACTTTCTTGTTCTTTTCAAATAACATATTTTGTTGTTTACGCTTTGAGCATTCATTGTATCTTCGCAATCTAGCTCCCTTAAATTTGAGCTTTTATCTAGCTTCGTGGTGCAAGGTTAGTTTTGTCTTAACTTTGAGTCGTTGATGTTGATTTGCATTTTATGTGTGATTCTATTAATTTTATGCTTTACTTTTCTACTTTTGTTGTTTGATAGAAATTCATAAATTGTATTAATCTCTGTTCTCATCATAACAATACATTCTTCCGGTCTAAATTGCCATGCAGTTTTTCTCACTTTCTTTGTGTTGCTTGGTGGTTTGGCTTATTAGTCTTGTGGCAAGCCAGACAATCTACTTTCATTCTCGAAAATATTGTTACCCATAAAAAACAGTTCTGCAGAATATGCGAGCCTTGGTAAACAGAACCCTTGGAACTCTGAGCAAGAACACTGCTTTGAAATTAAATGATCCAGAGTCTTCTTTACAGCAATTTGTTATGGAAAATGTGCGATTCAACTTGTGATGGATACTCTTAGTTGTGAGATAAAACATCCAGCCGACATTTATAATGGCCATTACTTAGTTGATTGAAACATTTGACTTTTCTATTATTGGGAATTGGTGTGTTGTATGTAATAGTAAACTTTTAATGCTGGCACTTAATGCTGAGGTTCACTATTTGTGAAATGCCGTTGTGAATTATGAGTTTGGTTTTTGAAAAGAAAATGCATCTGGATACAATATCCAGCTAGATGCAAGTTAGTGGTTAACAACCAAAACATCGAACAAGTACGTTAATTCAAGTTCCTAGGTTGTGATCTATCTTTCAAAGGAGAAATAGATGCTGATAAGAAAATTGAGAATTTTAACAGAATGTGTGGAACTATTAGGAGGACACTGGAAAGTAAAGTCAGGAATGATACACTCATGAAATTTTATAAAACCTTAGCAGTTCCTTGTGGGCTATATGGATGTGCAATTTGGACTATGGACACAAAAATTAGAAGCAAAATTCAGATTGCCGAAATGAAGTTTTTAATTGATGTCACAAGGAAAGACAGGATTCGTAATGAAGAGATACGCAACTACCTATGAATTTTTAATCTAAATGAAAAAAATGACGAATATAGGAAAACATGGAGAGACCACGTAGAATGGAAAACACGCGAATGCCAAAACAGATTCTGAAATACAAGCCAAGAGGAAAAAGCAGCATAGGAAGACCGAGAGAATGATCTACAATGATACACACATCTAATATTGTTGAAATATAGGAAAAGAGAAAAAGAGAAAAGAGAAGAGCAGCAGGCAATCTTTAGTCACCTTTTTTAATATTGATTTGAACGTATAGTATATGTTTATAAATGTGATATAAAATCACCGCGATTTACTAGGTTACAATAATTATAAAATTGGCTATAAGAAGTAAATGAAATACGTAAATTTCGTTTATAAAACTGTATACAACTGTATGTACTACTGTAACTGTATATAAAACTGTAAACAACTGTATCTACTAGTTTCAACTTACTGGTTATTATTGTTATGATACTTATGCATTGTATGATATGCTATGCATGTACGCCTACAATAAATAAACAATTACTTGGATAAAGGATAGTTAAGCAATTAATTACTGTATATCTGTGATTTGCACATAGCTTGAAGAGTACCTAGTCGTGTGATTTGTAACGGAGGAAAGTAACGGCAGCTATCCTTACGATTTCCAGAAATATGTCTGGGCATTCCGTTCCCACAAAAGGCTATAAAAGCGAAAACAATACAAATTCCAAACAGTCGTCCCTATCACGAAGCAAAACCCTCAACCCGCCACATTACTGCGTGCACACCCGTCTGTTGCTATTTCCAACGCAAACACAAATATGGTATAGATATTAATTTTAACGAGTGAAGGGATGCGCGAGGGAAAGGAGAGATTAGCGCTGTGCGGTTTGCGCGAAGGCCGCTGGGGGCCCGCCCCGTGCGTGGGCTCTGCCAGTGCGCGGGGGCGTGGCGCGGCGTGGCGCGGCGCGGCGCGGCGAGGACGGGAACGGCCACGCTGGCGGGCGGGGGTTAATTGGCGCCGCTCCCACTGCACTTCTGGGAAGCCTATGACCTTTCAGCCCCACATTCGAGTGAAGGGGTGGGTTCAAGAGATTCAGATGCCTTGAGAAGCGCACACTAATGGGAGGTGTGTGCGATTGTGTAGTAATTTTTTTCCCCCGAAGTCCTTGCTTGATGTTACGGGTGGCTGAGTGTGTTGAAATTGGGGCCGTAATTAATGATGAACGAGTTTCGAAACTTAAGGTGAATATTATTATTTACTAGATTTTTTGGTTATGGAATGAAAATCTGCGAAAATGAAAATAAATTTGTGTTTTACTACGCACCTGCTTTCTCGTATAATTGATATCGGCGAAGTAATGTTATGATTTGCACATTATATCAGAATAACAGAATGTAGTGTGTTATAACTCAACGTTATTCTCTCTGTTACAGAAATGCATTCCCTCAGTTTCTTCTGTAGCAACGAACTTTCTTACCACATAGCAATATCGTTCTAGCTATGCTGTCTTCAATGACGCTGCAACAATTTTTAACCTCTGTATTACAACTATCACCAGCCTTTCTTACCAGTTCTGCGCGGGATATTCTGATAAAGTGTTGATTGTAGCGGCGCTTTTCTAATAAGCGAGTAAGCTTATTAAGTTAAATGCTAATTTAAATTAAGTTAAATGTTGCGAACTCTATTACAACTACTGTATTTGACCGCAGCCTACCTTCGCCTAGCTTTTTAACTTTTAAACTAGTGAGAACCCGTCAAAATTTGACGGTGAGATCTGAGATAAATGTAAAATACTGTGCCCAGACTAACATGCACAATATGTCGCATTGTTTAGATCTTCAAAGTATAACGAAGATATTCTGTGATGAGTTCCTAAAAGTTTGAACACGTATGGCCCATGGGCAGGGGGCAATGCAATATCGGCACCAAATGACACAAAAGAAAGACCACTATTATACTGACGTATATTATTTCTAAACTTTTTTGATGTGCCATTATCTCCTATAAACAACTGTTTGATTTCTTCTGACATATTGCTCGAAGGTAAACTTATTTTCCCCATTTAAGCAACACGGAGAAAACTGGTTTGCAGAATTTCTGTCACATGGGAAGTACGAAGCAAATCAAAACTGACATTTCATAGACAATGACCCAACGGAAAACGAAATGACCTCACTATCACATCTACGCTGACTTTCTCTTTCCCTGCCTCCAGTTCATGTACGTTTGCGTCTTTTGGGGTGCGTGGGCAACGATTCGGAATTCGACATAACCTGTGAACAACTTCACTACTTCAGTACAACCGAACAAAACCCGCTGTCCAAATGCTCTATACAAAATACACCACAAAAGCAAATACATACAAACTGTCAACACCGCAATGCAATTATTACACTGAAACAAACCTTGACGAATTGTAAACAAATCTCAACAAACAAAACAAAACATCAAGTAGCGCCACCATGAAGCAGCCATAACTCACATCTATCGACTCATATATATCGACATTGAAACAGCCAACGTTTGGAATAAAACAATTGACTGTTGATAAGCGTACTATTAAAGAATGATTTAATTAATTAATTTACACCGTAAATGTTAGTGAATCAACACAAACAATATCTGATAACACATCTAGGGATCACATTCTTTCATTTAAAGGAAAAAATACTACAGTCGGTTCAGTAGAAGCTCTAAACGAAGCCATGGCAGAATTCCTTATTTTTTAAATATATAGATAAGTATGTATAGTAATAATTACAATATACGGTTTTGAATATATTAACATTCCTACATTTTTAAACTTAGAAGGCTCTTCACAGTATTATAGCGCTTTTCAAATATGATTTCTAAAACATAATTTTCCTGGAATATGTTTTTATTTTTTGGTAAAGTAAGAATATCCACACACGTATAGTAACAATGTTTTGTCACCCTTGTAATTTTAAAAGTTATTGTCAGCAATATTGGAATTTGAAACTTTTTAAGTCTATCCAAATTTTATTTTAATACAGCCATCTCACATATGTCCCAGCCCATCTCACATACGATGTGTATACATCTCATATATACACAAAAAATGTGTACATTGTTTATTAACGGAAACAAATCTTATTTTAAGAACATTCCAATCGGTTTTACAAAACTTATTATTCATGTTTTGTTTGAAACAATTTTTCCGTCATCGAGGACCTACAAAACGTGAATTATGACAACATATCTTATTATAACAAGTCATGTATTACACAAAGAAGCAAGAATTACCACGTTTCGGTATCAGAGACCCTCCAAACGAGTTACTTTGTCGAAAAATCGCCGTTTTTTGCTGCGGCTTTAGTGTACTTTCTCCTTACTAAGTAAGAAGTCTCCGAGAAAATAAAAAGAACTTATGGGAAATGGTGACTTGTTAATCAGGCGAGATATGTCTCAATAATTTTCTAATTATATTTGTTATTGTGTTATAAATTTTACATAAATTTACATAGATTTCTCCTGAAAAACAAACAAACAGATGAATAAAATATACACATTCATAAGAAATGAAGTAAACTTTTGAAATCCGTGTTCTAGAAGCTAAGCTTCTCTCTAACAAGCCTTTGTACTACATGTGGCTAACTGTAACACGTACTACTAGCTGTACTGAAAGTAATCTTCCAATATTAGTTTGTTATAAATCAATGTGAGAGGTAATGAAAATATAAGTTTTTTATTTGTTGAAAACTATCAGGACGTACTTCTACATAATGGATAATGTTATTTCAATAAAGATCGGCAGATGTTGAATTCAACTGTTCAAATTCTTCAAACGAAACGAATTAATGTGACAATAATAATTCAACAAAGTAAGAACAGTGTAATTCCATTATTAAAGTCATCTGGAGCCATAGATGTTTGTCTTGTGTAAGACGGAAAAGCTAACATACGATGTTAAACTTACTAATGCTATACCATTACCGAAGGTTATCAATCGAAGATTTTCGTATGTTTTTTTATTGTCTTTGGTATCAGTTTTGTATTTAGCTTAATTTTTATTTAAATATAATATAATACAATAAAATAAATATTATAAAATAAAGTTTGTTTTGTGTTTTTGTAATTTCTTCTGTGTACGTTCTTAAAAATAGGTTAATATATTGATTTTCCGTTTTCGATTTATTCTGAAAAGAATTTGTTTTTCATCTGGACCCTTGAAAGAATTTTGCAGTATGTAAATAAACTATTAGAAGATCTTAGTTATTATCTTTGAAATTCTGTTCAAAAGGCGTCACGTTTGCTTGCCACTGATCAAATTGTTACTAAATTTTTTGATCTCAATAATTATGCCCATTGTACATACCGGAGGTTATTTTGACGCTTGTGCATACGTACTACAAGACGAGGGGGATTTTATCGTCCGTGAACTGTGCTGCCAAAAGTTTATCCTTGGTGCTTCATCAATCCAGGAGCTTATTCTACATGGAGCGGAACGTAAAAGCCCCTGACCCTTGGCCCTTGCTTTCCGGGCTACATGGAACCATTCTGAGATAGAAGGCAGCAGCAGCTGTGATGGAGGCATGACACTGACTTACGATGTCAACGATGGCGAAAGTGATGGTAACGGTGTTGATGTTGCTGATGTTGGCTTGAGGTACCTCCAGAATGTTGATGTAGGTCATTGTTATGGCAATCACCGCGTCAGTGACGGTAGAGGTAGTAATGTGTCTCTGAGATGACGTGCTACGGCTGTGCATAGTTAGGAAGCAAATTATGGCTGGTCTGTGACCTAATTAGACCTTGCTGCGCTCGTCAGGGGTTTTAGCTCTGTTGTCCTTCCCAGGTAATAAGGTTTAAGGACGATTCACGCTTTACATAACGTATATGTAAGAAAATTTTCCAATATTAGTGTCACCTTGTAGAAAGATTGGTTCCTGCCCAATACATAGTGAACAGTTAAGAAATAGGCAATCGTTATGCAGTAACTAATCTCTTAAAATAAATGGTCATTTGTTGAGGTACGTTGTCATTATTTACAAAAGCGGAATGAGTAATTCGTTCAATGATTCCGAACGTGGCAAAATGCTATTTGGCTCGGATGTTTCGTAGATTCGTAATACCACATAGTGTACTCTCATGTTATTTTTGTTGTTGTTATTGTTGCCATCATTGAAACATGTCATTGTACATTTCCAGTGAATTATCCGTGTCTCTAATATGCAAATGATGTGTATGTTAATGATGCACGTGATGTGTATGTTACTAAAAGTATTATGGAAAATCAATGTCATCGATTTCCATAGCAGAAATGAGTACCGTAAAATAACATAACCTAAAGTACTTCATAGGGTGCTGCATTGGGCAACCGTAAGGGAGTAGGCAACTTGCCTTGTAGAAAATAGTCACTGAGTAGCTCATTCATTTAAGAATAGAAACTGTAAGTAAGAACCAGAAACACTCATAAGGGCTCACTATAAATTCAGCCTAGTCCCTTTTCGGGGGTTGACGTGCCTGGACGTAACCAGCCATGAACTATCCCATGTCGTGATAAATGTCACGCCACGACATGTGAGTCATAAGTGCGAATGGGAATAGCAACAAAGAGATAAACAGAGACAGTGAGAGGGTGAGAGGCTGCGAGTCAACGAGATGGGGGTCGAAGGAGGGGAGAGAGATGAGAAGGGAGGGAGGGAGAAACGGAATGGAGTGAGGGGAAGGTGGGGGTGTGGATTTAGCACTGGCGGCGGCGCCGATGCGGTTGGCGTGGGTGCACCCTCAGTTGTGCGAAGCGCTTGAGTTGGCTTGTCGTGGCGGCGGCGCACGCCACGGCACGCTACGCCACGCCACGCCGCGCCGCGCCGCGACCCGCCGCGGCGCACGGCCCCGCGCTCGTGACGTATAGGGCCAATACGCGGCGGGAGCAGGCGCATCCATCACGGGGGGCCTCGGCGCACGCGTCCAAGGCCGTTTGTTCACCTTAAAGCCACGGGCGCGTCCCGGAGCGGCTGCGCGAGCGCGCTCGCTCGCTCTCTCTCTCGCGCTCGCTCGCTCGCTCTCTTGCATAACGCCCGCCGCGCCGCTCGCTCTTTGCCCGTGGCCGGCCCCCCCGCGCAACGCGACGCGGCGGCCGCCGCCGCCGCCGCCGGCGCTGTGTGCGGCGCCTCAGTGATTATCGGCTAATTGTCAGCGCGGGGTCTCCCTACGCCCTCCCCACCCGCCGCCGGGTTCAAGGTGTTCTTCGTTCTCCTGGCTTTTCGGCGGGATTTGTTTGCTCTCAGCGCTTTGATCACCCTGGTTCGCGCTCTTCTTGTACTTTACTTCCAATGAGGATAAATAGCACTGTCATGTTATCTGTCCCTTGTGTTCCTTTTGCAGTCTAATGAGCGCGATTTGAACATTTTCGATATGCTGTTTGTTTGTTTTTTAATTTAACAACGTGATTCACCACACTCTGTGTACCTTTTCATGAACGATAACTTCATGCATGATATCACATGGGTGAAAGTCGGAAACGGGTCCATAGCAAGTTTCAGTCTCGCCAACGGCGCAAGTTGCGAGTGCGTTCGAACTAGCCCGCATGGACGTCCTTATTCACTCAAGGTTGCGGTAGAGTAAAAATATTCTGCAGGTGCTTCTGTTACGCGGATACATTTCCTTAGGAGAAATACACCGAGGAAGAAATTTTTCTGATATGGAATATTGAGTTTCAATATCCACAGCGCAGTGAATTATTGCAAAAGTATCCAGTGGTTCACCCATGCGGGATTCATGGGGCTTCAGTCTCCCTCCTAGAATTCAATGATGTATCTTAAAAATATAGATTTTTTTCTAATTTTCTAATAAGCTATTCACTGTATCAATTGTTTACGATATAAATATTAACTGTAAGACAACATAAAAATATATATTTTAGTTTCAGCATAAAAGAAAAATTCCTCATGAGTCTCTATAATTTCCTAATTGGAATGATTTCTAAGTGAACCAGTAAAATCAAAAGCTCTCTATGTCCAAACAGCTAAATTTTACAGGCGAGAAAAAAAGTAATATCTCTCAGTGATCATGGACATTATCTAAACATCTTTTAACATTCTGAAGATTTAACCCTTAAATACTTCAAAATTCACATACTGCACTTAAGTAGTTGTTAAAAATTGCATTGAACATTCACCAAACATTTTCATCCAAAAGTGTAGCTGATGGTATATTGTTTTTCCTGCTTCAATTTTATTTTGATTGAAAGACATTAAGAAATAATATTTCTCTCTTGAAATATTTTAATGAGTTTCATGAAATCCTTGATGATATTTCCTTTCAAATCAGCTTCCTAGAATTGAAAATGAAAAGTTGTGTTTAGGAAAACAGGTCCATAATTCACTCCCAGTGTGATCATACATATTTTTCATTTTATCATTTACTTTCAAGTCACAAGCTCCAGCGAATCCAGAAAGTATTTGAGGGCAATTACAGTTCAGATTCCCCCCAGAATATGTATTTTCGAAATATTGTTACTTTACCTTCCTGCATTACAGAAAGTGTTTGGGATCACCCCAACGATACGATCGATAATTTTCGGTCGTATAATACATATGCAAGGTTCTTTTGAACTGTAACTGTGTACACCCATCAGGACTAAGGTTTATTAGATCTGGTCTGTCTAATGAAGATTGGTGCAGGTGCGAAGAGATGCATAAAATTTTGTACCCGAAAATTGTGGGTGTAAATTGTAAGTGGATGGTATGGTTGGATGGGATTGTTGAATGGGATTGTTGGATGGGATGGTTGGATGCGATTCATGGATGTCATGGTTGGATGGGAGGGGGAAAGATAGAAGTTGTGACATGCATAACAATCAAATTAGAAGCTTTTGAGGAGAAACTTGGCATATACGTCAAGACTAAGGTCTACTTAAGTCGTTCCGGAGGTCATTAAGAACTTTTAATTTTGGAGAGTACTTTATATGAAGTCCATGTGTCATTTTCAAAATTATAGGAAAAAAAATTTGCTTATTTTAGATTGGGATTTCCTGTTGTAGTTCGTCACAACATGCATGTTTAGATCTTGGTAAATCTAACTCATTTCATATTCAATTTCAGAAACATTTAAATCTGATTAGAGTGATTGTATTGTTTTAGAATTTGTAAATATGCCTCATTTTATTAGTCTTAAGTACGGATCGACATGAAATAGTATTTTGGGAGAGTTTCGATTTTCATGTACTGTGTACTTTTCTGATGGACCTTTTCTTCCCTTTATCCTTTTGTGTGCTATAGTCATAAGGGTTCCCCCAAGTTCAAATGTATAGCCTCATTATGAGTTTTGTATTACAACTTCGGAATAAGGCACTTGACCGGTTAGGAACATGAACTGCTGACATGCATTGCGAGCGTCCTCCGAACTGCTAATGACTCATGTATTATTGATTCAGTGTATTTACATCGTAAACTGCCACTTCGTATTAGAGGGCCGTGGCCTGACCCCGCGCCTGTCGCGAATTGCGATCGCACGAGGTCACCGCTCAAGACAACGTCATCGCTGGGCGGTTACGGTGCCGGTCGCAGTGATAGTGATGGCGACAGCGACTATTTGGAGAGCAGCTAAAAATCTGTACGTAGTTGTCAGGTGTAGTTTCATGGAAGGGGGCGTTGACTGAGAATATGGTAGATATCACTGCAAAAAGCAGGAATTCAGTTAAAAGTATAAGGAAGGATAGGGAAGTAAGGAGGAAGTAATTATAGGTGAAAATGTGTGCTAGAAGACATGGCTCGGCGCCAAGAGGACTGGTGTCAGAAAGATCATGTTTCAGAAAGATGTCAGAAAAAATCATGTAATCAGAAAGATCATGTAAGGGGGGGATGATTAGCAGATGTTTAAGAAAATGAATAGAAATTGAGATGAATGCGAGTCAAGTTAAAAGAGTGCAAAAATAGCAGGCACGAAGAGGGGCATGAGAGAATGCCGTATCAACGGCTGCAGCGTGCTTGTAAGTCGTTGAATATATGCAAACGCGAGCTCTCAGGAAGTTGGCAGACTGGAGCCTGGTCGCATGTTCTCGTCAAAGACTCACGGGCGTGTGAAGTGAAAACAAGCGAGTTCATCAATCCTGCACTTCTCACTTTCACAGGGAAATGAACTCCCGCCTGCTGTAAGAAAACCTATCAACTAGAGCATGGTGCAGCAGAACCGTATCCAATGCTCGCAATACAGTTGTATATGCGCATGTACGAGTAACTTTATGATCATTTGACAAAACGAAACACTGAACATAGTTATTCTCAGCTATTTTCATATCAGTTCTGTCAACCACTGGATTACAGGAATTTTACTTATTTTTCTCTCCGAGGATGCACTATCAGCTGAATATTGCACCTATTCGGGTTTTATTATGAAGTGATATAATGAAAGGCTTGTTCTCATGGATTCATAATAACACTATTTTTAGCCAGGAATATAACAGAAAACCTAGATAATTTTTAAACACGACTATAAACATTTATTTTATTGTTAAATCTTAACCTTTATACAATACACATTCTACTCAAGCAATTGTAGATATTATCACGAATACTTCTTTTACACATTAACAGTAACATTCTTGAAACCATTGATGCTAACCCCTGAGTTGACTTAGTTCTCTCGAAAATTATTTGAATTTCATCCTCCTTGGAAGTACTAGGGTTATATATTTCTTCAAAGAGAGTAGAGTTCAAAATTTTTGAAGGTACTCTCTTTTTATGTTGTGAATAATCTTCAATGTATCCTTCTGCAACTGCATTAAAACCTTCATCTGCCGTGTCTTTTTGATAGCCAGCAGGTTTGTCCCAGAATCAGGAAGCAACGATGCTGATGATCTCTGAGAACAGTCTCGTGTGTATTGTTCTATATTTTGAAGTGAAAAAATGTTTCAACATTTCTTTGCATTGGACCAACACATTATGTGCACTAGCTGCTTCATACATTTGCCATTTCTGAATTTTAAGAAAATCTAGATAGATGTGCATCAGGAGTCTGTATAGCTGTGTAATTTTCCACTATTTCTATCATTTGTATGCTCAGTGTTTCAAGTAGTAACAAAGAATTCTCTCGACACGTAACACGTGTTTCGAAGCGAATACACTGCCCTTCGACTTTTACGTTTCCTACGCATAGTTAGTTGGTTGGTTATTCCGAGCGCTTCAACAACTTACGTCATTAGTCCCGTAAGTGTAGTGTATGTTTTTCTCTCGGGAGATGGCGGTGATCTTCGCCCGCTGGATGGCGAGATCTGGCGCCCACCTACCGTCGGCTAGTGAGGTTTCCTACCAGGACTCTCCACGAGCGGGCACCGCCCAGCAGGACAAGCTCTAAGCTCCCGACCGGTCTCCCGGAATATGTGGTAGTGTAGTGCATGTTAGGTGTGTGTGTAAGGGTGAGGATAGGACAAGGAAGAGGAAGGAAAGAACGCGCGCGGTCCGTGGTCAGTTTGTTATGGTACTGCTCCGGGTATTCGTCTGGTGTTGATCGGAGAAACAACACTACCGATCAGAGCCGTCGGTCGCTAGAATTCTCCTCCAGACAGCGACTAAATTCGACCTAACTGAAAAGCTAATGTCAAAAATCCTGCCGCCGTCAGGACTCGAACCTAAGACATCCCGGTCAGAGGCGCAGTAGTGACTTCAGTTGATGCACGCTCCCGGTTCCTACCCATACATTTGTTAATTCATCACGTCTACTTGCATCTGCAATTCCAACGAACAGTGCCACTTTTAGCATCAATCTTTTGCTCACCCGCATACTAAATATAATTTATATTTGTTTGTTTAATTTTCAACATTTTAGGTCAATAACCTCGTAATTTTCTGTAGAGAAATGCAATCAGATTTGCGTTCTTAGTTATATCGCTTTTTGTTTTAATGTTAACATGGACTGTTGCATTGGGTAAATTACGATAACATTGACAAAATCTTGAATAAGGTTTTATTCGTTGAGAAGTTCTCAGAAAAACTAACAAAACTTTCTCATTGAAAATCTAACTTTTGCGTTACAACATTTGCAAATTTTCGTCAGTCTGTTCATACGTTTTCTTTGTTTTACTTACTCGTCTTAAGAAGGTACTTCTTAAGAAGAGGTTTCTAATGCTGCGGGTAAAGCGGGAATTTTCGGCAGACAAACTTTTATTGCCGGGACCTGGTAACGAAAAGAGGATATATCTAGTTGCTAAATTTAGAAAAAACTCTAACATGTGGTGTAACCAGAATCCACGTTTTCTGAATTCTTGATACCTATAAATCAATTGACGGCATCTGTGTGTGATCAACGCTTGCGGCTAAACCGTCATCCGATTTCCCCAAAATCGATCTGGCTGATGCCGCGGTCCCTTGAATTTAAAACCAATATTTTAATCTTGGGGTACTTTACATGAAGCCCTGGGACATTTTCAAAATTTTCAAGAAAATCGCTCTATCGCTTTTGCTTAATTTTTTTGTTGGATAGTGCGAAGGACGTTTGAAAACAAAAGTGTAGGTCTCATATTCATTAAAAATACAGATTTTTCGAAAATTGAAAATATTCAAAGTTTTTTCGGCATCTTCGAACAACAACAATCTGAAATATAACCATTTTTTAAAAAATGAAATGTGTTAAAGAAAAACATCTTATAATTACGTTATGTTAAATTTTTCGAAAAACTCGAGTAATTTGTGCGAAATTTTGTGAGAATATTAGAGAACATAAATGACGCTTAAGAGAATGGTGAAGTCTCTTATTCATTGAAATTCCTGATTTTTCAAAAATTAAAAAAAATTTGGTGTCATTCTACAACTACAATTGTGAAGATACAATTTTTTCTTTATGAAATATGTTCATTCAAAACATCTTCAAATAACATGTGGAATTTTTAAAAATATGAGTACTTTTTGCGTATTTTGACGTTAAATGTAGTCGAACGCTCCGAATATCCTGCGCTTCCTGAACGAAATTTAAGATGTAACTCCAGGCAATTGGATGCTTTAGAAGTTAGAATTTGTTATATGAAATATTATTTCATATTACTTTGTTCGTTCTTCATTCGAGTTTTAATATATGTTTACAAATTAATCTTTTAGAAATTATTTAAAACCTATTTGAAATACATGAAATAAAAATTTCTTGCCTTCAGGGAATATCAGATTGGAATGCAACAATGGCATTCCGCGTCGCGACTCGAGAATTGCTGTGAATTACAGCTCATTGTTGTGACATAATTTAGCTGTATGAAAAGCACTTATTATTGTCAAATGTGTGTTGATAGTTTCTTGAATATATTTAGTTATCGCACCAAACGTTTTACGATTTGTAATGAATTTTACAAAAAATGATGGCTGAGATGTGTTAATTCGGAGAGAAATTAAAGTATTTCAAAACCATTAGTAAAGGCGAGAAGACACGTGCTGCTTTAGCACCACTAGTTTCTGGTAAAAATAGTGCCACGGCAAAAGCCAGTCCTGTCTTTAATACCCGAAGGAACATCATCGCTATCAACTTGACTCATTTTCTCTCTTAATATCTCACAAAACTCAACAACTAGTTACAAAAATATTAGAAACTTAGTATGGAAATTCGATCACCTTTCCAAAGCTATTATCGTTTTACATGAGCAACAAACGAATAAAGCGAACGAAAGTCGTTATTGTTGAACCAAGCACACAGCTAGTGATTATATATTTTATTATCTAGCTGTTGACTACATATATTATAAAATAAAATTCATATAATACGTTTTCTGTTTAATAAAATAAAAAAATAACATGGGGCTGCCGTAGATAAAATATTGAAAAATATATATTTAATATATCATAATCCAATTTTTTAAATAACTTATTAAATACTGTTTTTTTATTTAAACGAGTATATTTCAGAGAAGCGGTCGTTAATAATTTCATTTTGATCATTCATAAGCATATCAAAACAACTTATAGAGAGAGAGTTATAATATCTTGGTGCACAAGAAAATTCACCGATCTCAAAACTCATGGTTAAAACATCGTCTCCTGTATTATTTCAGTAGTATACATACCCTTTGCGGCTCTCACACGCAACCAATCTTTATAAATGAAGTCGCTAAAGAAAGAGAATTCCAGGAGACGTGACGAATGGCACTTTTACTTAAAAATGTGAAGGATTTGTTGATCAAAAACGCAATTAAAGTGTCGTTTCAAATGCAACCCGCAATATGCGCAAGCATTGTCAAAATCTAAATCGTTAAATAACTCCTAAATGTAGCGTTCTAGGGCTTTAAAACTTAAAATTTTGAAAACAAAGACATCAAAGAAACGTTTATCTCACTGTAATCCATAGGATAAGATACTTTTGGACATTATTACATTTTTGCTCGTCTGACGCTTATGGATGTTATCTAATACTATCTATATTACTCGGCGCTGGCGCGATGTTTGTGACGTCACGTTTAGAAGGCTTAAATTTCTCCTACTTACATGTATGCTTTCAATGTGCACCGTGGCTTACGACGATTGATAAGGTTTATTTGCTTAATTCAAGATCTTCATTTGCATTTTCGTTTAATTTCATTTCTTGAAATGAAGATATCCGAAGATCTGGGCATTTATAACATAAATGAAGATATAGAAAATTATAAAGATTCTTGGAGACAACACATACGAAGAATGGAAATGTTCTATCGACCCACTGGAAAAAGAGACGTCAGAAGGCCTAAGAAAAGGTGGCAATAATATTTACGATAATAATGATGGAAAGGAAGAATATTGTGAAGTCGGAACAGGCACATGTGCTTACTCCTTGAAGTGAAGAAGAAGATTAATTCAAGATTATGCAAATAAACCTAAATACACTCGCAGCAACAATTAGAAGTATTAATAGTTGCATGATACCGCTTAAGATTGTTTTATGTGTACAGTTCAACCGTTCATTTATGGAATGTAAATATTTACATTCTTGTTTCTGTGAAAAGTTTGTGAGATAAAGTTTGATAGAAAGATTGTGAGATACTCGTTCACTTGGTTTGGTACCACATCATATCTACTATTCTACTATCTACTATACACTAAATGCTCATTTTATTCTTATTCAAAATATTGTGTCTGTTTTATGGCTCACCCTCAAATTTCAAATTCCGCTAATTTAAGTCAATACCGTATATGTACATTCATGGATCAGGGAGTTCAAGAGGGAAAACTTTTTTTAACGTGAAATGAAATGAAATGTGATGAAAGCATAGGTCTTTATTTCTTTCACAATAGTGTTTTTTGGCGTGGTTGATTTTAAAGACCTAAAATAAATCATTTAAGAGAAAGAATTATTTTACCTTGTTTATTCGATCTCATTCCTTTGTAGGCGGGTGGACTTCACTTTGATAAAAGGGAAATTCGCTGCAAGTCCTAATGCTACGATGGTCACTAAAGGAGCTTCAGTGTCCTAAGGGTCGACCGATACTCAAGGAAGGAAACATCTCCACGAAATTGTCAGGGTGTTCTGCGTGTGAATTCAAAAGTTACGGCGAAAGGCTCAAGAAAATTTGATTTGATAAAAGAGCATAGAGAAACTAAATCAAACAACGATGGAAAGGGCTCTTACATCTGAACTATGTACTGAAGGCTCTTATCTTTTAATATTCATCGTCAAAAGGAAGAAACAATATTGGCAAAGAATGCACGATCGTGTCCAGTGGAGATTGAAGACTGTGTCTTGTTAGGATTGGATTCTGTTTTGTCTCTGCCAGTATTTTCTTTATCAGCAGTGATTCGGTGAAATTTTCATGTCATCGTGTTCGGTCATGATATTGCATAGAAAAGGCTGGGAAATAATAGTGACCAGTAATTTCAACAAATTAATTTATATCTTGGGCAAGTTTCAGCATTTACAAGAAAACTAGGAAGACTATTCTCATAGTACATTTAGTACCGTAAATGCTCTTTTGAGAATGTTAGTAAAAGATCTAGTTGTTACATGCAAGCAAATTAAATTTATTATTAAACAGATCGATTTAAAATTATGTGGCAATCATTAAATTAAAATTATGTGGAATCATTAAAAATATGTGGCAATATAGTGGTACATCATATGAGAGTCCAGATACTACTACTTCATCTCATGTTTTATTGTTTACATTACATAAAATCTTCTTCTATTTTAGTACTGTAGAGGGTTTGCGCAACGCAACCGATCTTCATAAAGGAGGTCTCTAAAGAAAGAGAATTTCACGAAGACGTGACGATTTGCACTTTGACTTTGAAAATATGAACGATTTTTGAAACAATTAATCTAAATATTCATGTCAAATGCATCAAGCAACACTCGGGCAGCATTATTAAAAATCTATTTAGTGGAATAACACCTAGACGAAGCGTTCTGGGGTCTTAAAATCTGGAAGTTTGAAGCCGGAAGCCAAAAAGAAACGTTCTTAGGAACGTAATCTGTGCATGGAGATGCATTGCATGTACAACTTTAAGTAGCTTTCTCGATGATAAAAAGCTTTTGTAATATTTTTTGTGACTACCAAGGAAAGCGAAAAGCTAACTGTCAAGGAAGATTGTATAATTATTTTAAATGTTGTTTTAGAATGTGTTGTGAATTGTTCCAAGAACATTTCTTTACAACTTTATTACACACCTAACACCTTTATTCAAATTTGTATCAAATATCAATTTCATTGTTATGTATTTTTATTCTAAATTTTATAAGTACATTGAAAGTTACCTTTTAAATTTTTAAACAAATTAACATGTTTCGTTAACAACTTACCCTCGTAATATGGAAAAGGAAAGATATGGAAGAGTGGGATTAAATATGCGAGACTTTTCACGGGTAGGCTAGTTTGTATTAAAATTTGCATAAGATGGTCTACCAAAGTGCTTGCATAGTTTTCATTCAATTTCAACGCGCCTTGAAAATTAGTAAAGTGGCACCCTAATTAGTACACGTATCATTTTAGCTAACCATATTCTAAAAAAAGGAGAGACAGAGCTTGTATTCATCTTATTAGGGGAAAAAAAGCAACCGAAGGCTTGGAAGCGAAAACCAGATTCCCTCTCTACTTGGCACCCACCTCCGCTGGGTGTCTGCGCCCTCGCCCTCGCTCACGCCTCGCCCGCGCCCGCGGCACGCGCGCGCCAGATCGGCGTTGGGAATATTTGTTTCCGGCCGCGCCTGCGCCGCCGCACTGCACCGCGCCGGGTCACGGCCGCGGCACGCGCGCGCCAGATCTGCGTTGAGAATATTTGATTTCCGGCCCTGCGCCGGGCGGCGCCGCGCGCACTGGGCCGAAAGGCGCGCCAGGAACAATTGGCACCTCAAGATGCGCGACGTTTTGTTGTTAAGAAGTGAGATGACAAATTTTCGATGTGGAACTGATAGTTGAGCGAGTGAAGTTTTCGTGGTTCAACTGCAATATATGTTGTATATGGAATGGTGATGTCAATCAGTCGAAATGCATTATAAGTTTTCTCATAAAATTATTTTAAAGAAAATGAAAAAGTAAGGAATCGTTTTAATGCCTTCATTCAACGGAAAAATATTGCTGCAAGTGTCATTCGAACGTCTCGTCATAAAAATAAACATTTAAAAATGTAATTAATATGCATGGTATTGAATTCGCTTTTAATTTTTTATTTACTCGTTTCGCTATAATTTTGAAAAAAAAAAAGTTGGCTGAAATACTTGTTTGTAAACCGCATTGTCGTCATTGTACAATATTGCCTACGGAAGTGAAACCCGAAGGCTCGGAAGCGAAAACAAGATTCGCTAATTTGCATCAACTCGCACTGGTCGTCCGCGCAATCGCCCACGCCCTCGCTCGCACCCTCGCCCATGCTCTCGCCCGCGGCTCTCCAAAAACTGGGCTTTTAGCTGGAGAATGGATTGATCCTGCGTGGAGCTGCTTTACTCGTATTTTCCGCCCAAAGACAAAGTTATTTTTTCTCTATTTCGCAGCTATATTATGAACTCTCTTTATGGCCGTCTTCTTCTTGTAAAAACGTTATTTTCTGAACTTAATATGTCTTTGCTTAATTGTAAAAAACGGCAATGATAAAGCCTAAGTGCGGTGTGGGAGGGTCACCGGCCCACTGTGCGTGGCGGCGCGTCCGGGCCCAGCGCGGCCCTGGGTGCGCGGCGGGGCGAGGCGACGCGTGGCGTCGGTGCAGGTGAAAGCGGCCGCGGAGGGGCGCGCCGCTCCGCCCTCCACCGCCCTGGCGCCGGCGAGGCCGCGCGCCTCGGGGGCGGGCGGGGTGCGCTCGCTGGGAAGCGACGTGTGTGGCCGTGAAGAGATTCTCTCGGCACCTTGAAACGTGCGATTTCGGGAGGGGAATACAGGAAACCCTCGTTAGCACGAACTCGCTCAACACGACCAAAACGTCGGACCCGGCAAGGGTTTACGGGAATACAGGGTTTTATAACACTCCGATAACACGAATTTTTTTATAACACGAACTCCGATAATTTCTGTCCCTTGAAATTCGTGTTAATGCGTGCTTACTGTAGTATCGGGCATTTGCCAGCCGCGATAATTCTTTGCGGCTCCTAATCTCAGCTAGATATTGGTGAATTTGTTGGCGCTTACAAGCTCTATGGATCCAAAGAGATTATCTAATCCTTAGCGTTAATCTGAAACGGGTTTCAGAGATACAGAGGAAGGGTGTAACGACTTACGTCCCATCACGCAGTTTTTCTTTTTGTTATATGTACTTATGGTGCGATTTTTAATGTTCGAGATGTGTTCTCTCATGAATTTAGGGTATATGAGATGAGTACGGTACAGGTTCTTTTGCTTCTTGGATATCGTTAACCGAAAAGAATTCGCCTGATCCGATGACTAACTGCTTTTTCATTCGCGCGGAAAATTTTAGCAATCACTTTACAATACATTATAAACATCAATTATAAAAGTTTTTATTTCTCTTATGATTCGAGTGTTACAATCTATATATTTTTGGTAAACTTGCAAACGTCGTAGATCATCGTAAATGACATAAAACATTGTTTGTCATTTAATGTGTGTTGACCGTAAAACTCGAGTCCGATGTCACTCGAACTTCGCGGTCGAATGTTGTTTTCAAAACAGCACAACTTTATATCCCACCCATTTTAACCCAAATTGGTCAGCTTCGAATTTAACTTTTTGTAATCCGAAGAATGGTGCTTCACTAGTTGAATATGCAAAAAATACATACAAAAACGAATCCGTGCTCGGTACGTGAACACGTCGAGGATATTGCGTGGTGTTGATCTAATTTCTAATAATTTACGTATAAACAAATATAATTAGTAACAGTGAGAGTGATCAAAAAGAGTGATTCTTAATTAAAGTACAGTAATCGAAGATAGTGTAATGAAGGACAACAAAACGAGAATATGAAAACACGTCGTCCGCTAATTCATGTTCTTTTGGATTCTTCAACATATTAATGCATATAATATATTTAATAATTTGAAGTATATTTCAATATATTAATACTGATAAAATAATTCAATAAGATCATAATTGAATAATTGTTTTGGATAATTGTTGTCATAACAAACGTGTTAATTAGAAAAACTACTTAGCACGTGCTTTGTTTTACCATGCATAGCTCTGAAGGTTCAAATACATAGTAAAATTCTGTGAGACATTTAATCGATTTTGCTGTAAAGAGAGGCGCGCTACCATTTGCAGTGTACAACCTTTAATGGTGTTTGTTTGGGTGAGAGGGTCACATGACGGGCCGCTTCGCAGAGCAAACATTGCGGAGCACTGGGTGCGACGCGAGAACTGGGAACACCAGGCATCTAGGTGAGGCTGGCGGGATCTCCTGACGCGTACTGCGCCGTACAGCCCTCGGTAAGTGGCCAAGCTCACCAGGCCAGTAAAATAATATTCTAAATAATTGGAAGAATAGTTCCTCATCACTAATATTTGGACCGGCAGCGGTAGCTCAGTGCATCAACTGATACCACTGCAGCGCCTCTGACCGGGAGGTCCTAGGTTCACTCCCACGGCGGCAGGATTTTCGACACTAGCTTTTCAGCTAGGTCGAATTCAGTCGCTGCCTGAAGGAGAATTCTGCGGTCGCTGCTCTGATCGGTAGTTTTCGTGGTTTCTCCGATCAACACCAGGCGAATGCCGAGCAGTACCCTTCCAAACGGGCACGGACCGCGCGCGATCTGTCCTTCCTCTTCCTTGTCCTATCCTCTGCCCTTACACACACTTACACTAACATGTCTACACTATCACATATTCCGGGAGATCGGTCGGGAGCTTAGAGCTTGTCCCGGCTGGGCGGTGCCCGCTGGGAGAGTCCTGGTTGGCGGAAACCCCCTAGCCGACGGTAGGGCGGCGCCGGATCTTGCCTTCAGCGGGGAAGATCACCGCCATCTCCGAGAAAACATGCACTACACTAACGGGAATAATGACCAAAGCCGTTGACGCGCCCGGAAACACGAAAAAACCAAACCGAACCAGTATTTGGAGTTAATTGAGACCAATACTATTTTGAATTATCACGATAAAAGAAAACTCAAAAAGAAGCTGCCCGGATATTGCTTTAAGAAATAGAAAACAGACGCAAGATGACCTCAAAATTAACCCACACGAGTTGATAAACGACTAACATTTGCTGACCGCTTGTGTGGGAGATGAGATTACGTCAACGAAATTTTGAAGAATATGTTGCAATGGGCAAGAGCAGTGAACGTTGAGTGATTCGCGAATATAAAGGACATTCAAGATGATTTGTATTGTTGCTATGTCAAGATAGGCAGGATATCGTGTGCCAATCTTGGAAGAAGCATTAATTAAATGAAAAAAAAGCAAGACCGAACGTAAATGTTTCGGTTTTGTAGTTATGAATTTACTTGTGTCTTTAATTTTCATCTTGACAACAAGGAAACAAGTAATCAGCCTTCGAAAGCAAAGAGGAAAGCGAAAAGTTCAGAAATTTTGTATCCTTCCAAAATCCTGCTGTAACATATGAGACTAAGTAAATTAAAATTAAAATCTTCGACAGTTCTTGTTTTTTTTCTACGTCTAATTTTTTTTTCATATTTTGAGTCCGTATCTACTGCCAGCTGCGAAGTCCACTCCCTCAAGACAATATCTCTATCCTGCCTGGTCTATTCCAAGCAAACGGCGCATGCATCGACCGCCTTTTGCGATTTTGGGATGTTAAGAAGAAAATTAGAACAACGAAGATGGTTGAAGAAAACGAAATTTAAATTTAAAAACTTAAATCTTCGATTTCAGAAGAAATTCATAAAATTTTGAATTTCCCTGCATTGATAAGTACAAAAATAATGAAATAAATGTGCATGTAAATGGTCACAAATGGAGGAGAAATTACACTGACCTGCGAACTAAAACTTTCTGATCATTGCATAAAGTTTAAAGTGTGATCTCTTGTATTTCTGGCATTCTGATTCAGGATTTGAAGTCCGCTCTTCTCTACTAGATCATGCGTTTTTGCAAAATAAAAATACGAGAAATATGAGACACGCACTCAGACAAGTTTACAATTAATTTGCTACCATATATAAGGAATGTTTTTTTTATTATTTTTACTCATCCAAACACTACTATATTACATACTTTTGAACATAATATAGAAACATGTAATGCATTGCGTACACTGATTTGAAGAACAACACAGTTGAAATGGGTCACATGCCTCGTTATGTATTGATAATGGTAAGATCACGGTTTCAATTTTATAACTTCTTAAATTAGTTTGAGAAACTTCTTTGTCTTGCTTTTCGTGTGTGAGAAGCACTTGGATCTTCTCTCTTTAGTAACCAACAGTAATCTCCAAGCATGTTTTTGTTCCATTTTCCTTTATATCAGCGTTCCAATTCCTTTAGATCTTGGTGAAATCTTTCTCCTTGCTCTTTTCTCAGCATTTTTAGATTCTCCGGGAAATGGTTCAGATGCGAATGTAACATGTGCACTTTTAAGCTCATTTTACAGCCTAAATCTCGGAAAGAAGCAAGCATTCTATGCACCATTTGTTTGTTGTCTGAATCCTTTCTGTTACGAAGAAAGGTTTTGACCATATTTCGCAATGATTTCCATACCGATCGTTTTGCAGCGCACGTAACATCTTCAAAAGTAGCATCAGATAGAAGTTTCCCGATATCTGGACCTGTGAAGATACCCTCTTTGATTTTGGCATTGCTGATGACAGGGAATGGATGACACAGGTACTGAAAGCATTCCCCTTCATTGTTTAGAGCTTTAACGAATTGCTTCATTAACCCAAGTTTGTTTTGAAGGAGAGGTAACTATATGACGCACTTGTCAGCAAGAGCTTTTATGTTTTTCGAATGTATAAATTGTCTACTACTCGCGCAACTTTTCTTGAACGATGACCTTGCTTCCCCCTCCCTTGAGCAACAAACAGTTGAAGGCAAAAGCTTGCAGCGAGCACTGATAACAACATTCTAAGTATTAAAACTTCGTTGGCGCAAAACAGAAGCTAGTCAAAGCTAATTGCTTTCAGAGTCGAGAACTTCTGTACAGCTTCAATACCATTATCTAAAGAAATGGCTGAGGCAGGTTCAGGTCCTTCAAGGGAGACACCTAAAACTCTTATCTAGTGTCCCTGCTGTTGCCTACCCAGAGCGATGACCTGGCCGCACACGTAGCAGGTTGACTTTGATTTTTCAGAAGTTAACGTTACTGTAAATATTCTAGTGGCCGCTTTGTAACTAATACCCCCACTCCGTCCGCATTTCCTCAATCCATCGTTCAAGAAAAGTTGCGCGAGTAGTACGTGGCCATTCTTTTTGTGTTCAGTGGTATAAGCTTCGACTGTCTCACCCACACAGAAAGCAGTACGTTGTGTAACCTGCGTGTAAAACCTAACAGAACTTTAAAATCACCACATAATTTCCACTTGTGTTCCTGGTACTTCAATTTACACATCATCTCAGGATTTCCATATGTTTATCGCATAATAACGGAATGAGCAGTGGGAACGAATGAAAGCTTGTTTTCATTATGGAGGACGCACTTTAAACTACGCTTCGAGGGATCGATAAAAAGTCTCCGTTGTATATGGTCGTGCAGTGGTAATCCTAGTTTTAGTATGGCCTCCGGGATGTTGCAGTAACCAGTCCCTCTTCATAAATTAGTCTTGTTTGCAATATCTGTACGTCGTTCCTAGTGCCAACATGTTCCTTTCGCGAAATGTAGACCCAAGTATCTTGGCAGATATCTTTGCAAGTCTATGATCTCGAAAAAAATCATTTAATGCACTTTGCTTGAAAAGTTTAGGTTCTGTTCAGAATCTTCAATCAATGAATCAGTCAGGGGTAGACTCGGCTATTTCTGCATCACATTTAGATTCAGAGGAGGGCCAGTCATGTAAATTTCCCGGTCGCTGTGGGACTGGTACATCAGAACCATGAGGAAACTGGTAAAATTTCTGATGGAATATTGTTTCCATATACAATAATACTTTTATTCTTGCTGTTAAATCCATTCACATAACAGAAGTAGTGGTCATTACTGTGGTTTGTAGGTTGTCGCTACACTATTGGAATTCCGAATGGCAACACTGTTCTCTTACCTTTCATACATTATCGTAACTACGCTATACATATTCTACAAGCACACATGTGGTGCACACAACTTGTCTTGCTCTCCCAGTTTGATACCAGAAGACGTAGTGGGCCTTTCTTATGAACTCTGTTATTTTGCTCTGCTGTCTTATCGGCACGAAACTTGCACACACTTACAGAATGAATCTGGACCGTTCTACCAGCCACGACGTGACAAGTTGATATAATTTGAATAAAAATATAATTTTATATAGATACGTGTTAAACACTGTATGTTACTCACTACAGAACACTTATGAAGACAAACGTGTTTTTCACCTGCAGGCGAGACCCAACTTTGACTAGGTGACAAACCACAACAAAATGTCACTACTCTGTAGAACTTGCTGCATTGTCTCTTGCCGGCTTTAGACAGCGGATTATACAGGGTTGCCAGAGAACAGGGTTGTCAGAGATCAGATTAATAATTTAATCTGTAAATCTTAATTAAAACGACTTCTTTAACAAGTTAAGAAGTGCATTACAGCTTGAATGTGATCACATTGCCATATAAGATTTTTAAAAAAACGTGACGTGATGTAGGCAAAATAACGTCGGATTCTGATTCAGGGTGCAAAAGTAATCCTACAATGTAATACAAGATGGCGGCAATGAAACCATCGCAGACCAGTGTTATGTGTTAATAATTTCTTGTTTTTATAAGGCATATTTTTAGAACAAATTACAAACATTGTTTTCATTATTATGTAAATAAGACTTCGGAATTTACTTTCTTGTAAAAAATAATGTTGACATGAACAATAAAGATATCTATTTCGTGTCCTGTAGATGTCAGAATTCACAAACGATCACATTCACATGGAATTATTTGAAAAAATATCTATTTCGCATCTTACAGAGCTTTTAGGATATGGCTGTCCTCAAGTCGAGATTACTTCCTTCTCTGAATATTTGTATATTACTTCTCTGAAATTTTCACTAGTATAGTGCTAAGTAAGAAGGTAGTGTATGTATGTATGTATGTATGTATGTATGTATGTATATACATATATACATACATATATACACACATACACATATACACACACACTCCATATTGTACAACAGGATGAGTTCGGCAAGTTGTTGAAGAAATTGTTGGTCAGATGTTTTACCGTTTCCTTGAATTCTGATACAATAATTCTCGTCAAATTTTGGGATGAACCATGGTGCACTTATTGTTGGTCTGGGATATTTATATTGAACCGAGATAAATATTTGGGCATCTAATAGAAGACCTTCAATCATTAATTTCCTTATTTACAGGCATACAACTGATGGAAATCCGATTCATGCACTAGATGTCCGCAAATCTCGATTTTGATTGCGATTACTCGTCATATGACTGGGATTCATCGCTATTCAATATTTGCTCAAGAATTACGTCAATAAATGTCCATTGAAGCGTTGTTTGCTTTCATTCGGCCATCGCCTTCTCCTACACGAATGCCTTCGATATTTACCATTTCCATCACCACATTCGCCTCTGTCACAGTTTTCACCGTCACTGCTATCTCCATTACAGTTGCTATCAGATGCAATCTACTATTACCCTTTCACACCACTACTGTTGGTGTTGCCGCCGCCATCAGTACCGAGCCTCGCTCTAATTGCTATGGCAAGTAGGTATCATTCACAGTGATCTGCCATTTCTACAACCAATTCCTCCACCACCACTACCGCCTACGCTACATGAAGAGCACGCGAAGCAACCAATATTTACAGAAGTTGCGTCACCCGAAGCGAGCACCCGGCAGCACGCCTTCACGACTGCCTCCGTCGCGGCGAGGCCGCAGCCGGCCGCTTCCGCCAGCACAAACTGGGCCCCGGCGCATCGCGGAGATGGGGCATTTCAGAAAAGCTCTGGTGAATGAAGATGAAAATTCGAATCGACGAATTGTCGAGTACCCTCGAGATTTCTAATTGGAGGAAGGCTATATCCGGATACGATAGTGAAAATTGCCCCCAAGCCCATTTTAATTCAAATAGGTTGTGTTAATTCTTCTTTTACATTTTTTCTTCATTTCTTTTTCATTTAATTTGATTTTTTTATAAAAACGGTGAAAGCAAGTATTTCTACGTTTACTTTTCAGGCGAATTTTCAAAAACAAAAAAACACCTCTAATTATTACACTTGACTTTAAAATAAGGGAAACGTCTTCTTTAAAAATAATAATACAAAAATTATACTGTCTTATCCTGATTTGTTCGTCCCGTTTAGTCTCGAAAACGGGTTTTCCACTAAAATTTAAATTTGACGATCGATCTGCCTGATCTCGCGGGATCTCAATTTTAAACGGATATTTTAAATTTGAAGGGACTTTTTACATGCATTTCCTACGGCATTTTCTATTGTTTTCCAAAATTGCTCTAAATGTTTTTTATATTTTCTCTCTAATAGAGCAATATGCGCTTATAAAAAATTGTATGTATTCCATTACGCCTCTGAATTTTCGAAACTTGTAAAAGTTTAGATAATTTTTCGACGTAGTCCTACAAAATCTTGATCATTTTACAAAAAATATGTGAACACATTTTCTCAAAAACGCTCCATTTTTCTGTTCCTGTACACCAAAAGAGCAACGTTTACCTAATGACTGGGGTAAGATTTGATTTTCATTCAAACCTCTGAACGTTCCAAATTTACAATTCTTTTTAATCGTCAGAAGCGTTCGTTTGCAAACAGTGGATACTCTAGCGGATACTTTTGCGTGTATGTTGAAATTCTGCCAGGAAAATATTTTAGCGGGTTGAAAATTCCTTTGCGGATTCTGTTAGTATTAAAATATTACGTAAAGTTACAAATCATTCGAAAGTATGTGCTGTTGCAGCACCATAGTGTAAAGTTAAAGTACTAAGAACCATCTCAGAATACTAACTTATCCGCGCAAGTGTAAGCTACCAGGTGCAGGCAACAAGGAAGTATCCTTGGACTTCTCCGTATCATACAGCTACTTTCGACTTCCAGACAACTTCACTGGTATCGCTACCTTTGCAGATGACACAGCAATGATCACTACGAAAGATCCTCTCTGTGCTTCACATCATCTACAATCACGATTGAAAGAAATAGAAGAATGGAACCATAAATGTAGATTATATTTTTATAAATGCAACTAAATCAAACTACTTTACACGTTTATTACTAAGAAAACAGTACCCAACTCCCAGAGATTTCAAGTGTTGAATATCTGGAATTAGGATTGGCAACCCTTCGATATGGAAGCAACTAAAACAACTAATATTGACATAGCTTTTCAATAGATGTTGAAGACAAACTATTTAACTGCTGAAAAGATAGTTGATAATTAAAAAAAGTCATAAAACTTACTTGTACATCGATAAGAATTATGGGCCAAAAAGAGATCCTTGGAATATTGGAGAAAAAAATATTCAAGTAATGCGGAACACGAATATGCGGGTCGATACGAAGTAAACACATCTTAAACGCCTCTCATCTAAAACGCATCTCAGTTATTGTGTTTGTCAAGTAGGAAAAAAATCAACATTTTCTGAAGAAGTTACGTTAACATCTCAATCATTTATCGATTACCCTATTTGACAATTGTATTCAGTCCTTGAAAATGAGCGCGAACATATTTTGATGTTGTTAAGCCGCTGTTATGGTCGCTAATAATTTAATTAAATGTGTATTTACTATGTATGAATGTAATTGCTGTGCCAATTCAAATTATTTACCTATTCTATAAGAACAAATTGTAAAATTTTCAGAAGAGAACTAAACCTCTCCGGCTGATTTTCTCAATGTTTTCATGATATTCGCCCAAAAAAGAGTGCGAATTTGATTTCTGTTTTGAGGGGTGGAGCAGAGAGATGGGGATATTTTTGAACATGAAAATGTCTTATGACTGAGGATAAGTAAAAAATACCCTTTTTTCGATACCAAAATGTGCAATACTATAGTAAAACTCTTCAAAAATACCGAAAAAAGACAACTAATTGCACCTTACTCCACTACAAAATGTCTACTCCAGTGCTTCTGGGACAAAAAATAGAAGCCCCCATATTCCTTCAGAATACCTGAAAATACAAGGAAAACAGCCTTTCTCTAGTTACACTTGAACTACTTGTGACAAACACTCTTAATGGTTATTATGAGTCGATATCCGAGAGGCGAGCATGTGGGCTTTCAAATCCGCAACAATGAGAAAAGCAGTTGTTAATCCATCTCATTCTCGCCGATAACCTGCCGGTTACCATCCACTGATTCGTCGCTTACCTGCCACCCTACATTGTCCCTATGCGTTTACTTTGTACTCACTCGTCGAACTCTTCAAGGACGATTCAGTGATTTTATTAGGAAGAAATTAACGACTGCAAAATGCGAGGACCTTCCTCGTACTTTGAAAGTCAAGTGCACAAAATTTATTAAGATCGGATTATTGATTGAAATGTTTTTGTAGTACAGATGGACAAACGGG
This sequence comes from Teleogryllus oceanicus, assembly GCA_964035755.1. Classification (NCBI taxonomy): domain Eukaryota; kingdom Metazoa; phylum Arthropoda; class Insecta; order Orthoptera; family Gryllidae; genus Teleogryllus; species Teleogryllus oceanicus. The sequence continues at coordinate 1,777,522 of CAXIVR010000002.1, forward strand.
TATACCTTAAACTTCAAATTTAGTTCGATTTTTAAGTTGAAATTTATTTTGTTATTCATAAAGACTAGAATTTGAAATTTCGTGTTCAACAAAAGTTTAAATATTTTTTGGTAATTAACCAGACTTGCTAAATGTTTATGAATTGATTTTTTATTTTATTTTCAAATTGGGAATGCTGAGCTGGAGTTCACACATAAAATGTTTTAAAACTGCATTCTTTGCATGATCCTAGTTCTCGCTCTGTATCTTCTCTTTGAATATATTTTTATGAAGAATTTTTTCTTGTCGTGATTTGTTGATTTATCATACTGACTCTTCATTTGACATGAATTACAATCGAAATTTCAAATTTCAACAATCGATTTAAAATTTTTATTCAATATGATGTAATGTATTGCTACACGTTTAATAATTCATCTAATTTACCTCATGTCTGAAATCTTCGAATATTAAGTGTTAGCTAAAAATACTTCTATTTACTTCCTAAATGCTTTTGGGCCCTTTTTGGATCATTATAAGGCGTTTCGCTCTCTAGAACCCTACAACCACCGCTGCGTCGCGGAGTGCACAGCCTTGTCGGCGGAGGTAAACAGTTCCTGCGTAATCAAAGCAGCGATTAAGCCCATTAGCCTGATTATATTATAATGGAATGACACTAAGGCCTCGGGGCGCCGCCGTGCGCGAAGAGGAGCGCTGTTGTTTGAGGGAGAGGAGGGGCACCTCCCTCTTACGCTGCTCAGGAAATCTCCGTAGTACAAGGTGCTGGCCCTTATTCGCGTTCGGTTCGAAACGTAGCCGCGTAATGTAGTGGAGACAAAAAAATTACATAATTTAAAAAATATAAAATTTTAAAACTAATTTACACTTGACGTTCTTTCTGTTCACTCTGTATTCCCAAAGAAATTAGCTGTTAGCTTCAAATATATCGAACAATTTTACTATTTATTGTTATTTACACGCATAATCATTATTAATCCCTCTCGCTTAAATAATTATTTACATAATTATTATAGCTCCAAATATATCGAAAGTTTTACTATTTATTGTTATTTACACGCATAATCATGATTAATCCCTCTCTTTTAAATAATTATTTTCATTATCTGTATTACGTCCTGCATTAAAATTATTAGGCGTGACCCTCTGAAATTAGTGTTATTTGTATCTCCTAAGATGGTACATTGTGCACTAGTGTATTATGTGGAACTGTATCGTGTTGTGTTTAATTTATTACAAAGAAATTGACTTGGAAACGTGTACACTTATGCTGTACTTGTGGAATCAAAGTGCATGGTGCAGTGAGTCTGTAGATTCGTTAAACGATCGACATCGATTTTGACTAATTGATGACACAACAGACGACGATAATGTTGTTGTGCAAAATCTTCCGAATCTGTGTACAAATTTGTTTACGTAACTCGTAATTGTGGCGTACTGTCTATAAATAACAATAGTTCGTGAACGTGAATAATTATATTGTTAGTGGACACAACGCGGGGGTTTTCATTCATCAGGTCAGAAAAAGAAATAACAATCTTTTCCATAAGGTGCCAATTTACCAATTCTAAATTTGTTTGTGCAACCATCAGAGCGCGTTCATTAAATGATTCAGACGTCGAAAGTACCCGACGTGATAGAACTCACAAATGCACGTTCATCGTCGATTACCTTCACAAGCGCTTTGATGTGGTTCTGCAGCCGAGTCATATCGGCGGGTTGCATCGCACATCATGCACCGCAGAAGGCTGTCCAGAGGAACCTTATCAGGTCGTCACATCAGATGAGTACATTACGAGTTTCCTTCTCTCGACATCACTCTTCGTTATGTTCCGAGGTCGACTTGACCTGCAGCCACAAAAGAAGCAACTCATCTCTCATTACGAAGAGATGGAAATCTTTGTGAAAACTTGAATGGACAGTTGTGCTTTTATCTAGAGATGAAAATACGTTCTGAAGGAATCTTAAGAATACTGATGATAGTATAGGAATTTCATTTCATGCCCGAACATTTTTATGGGTCTTATCTCCATTATTCTGTTTTTGTCTGTTATTGTCTTGTTTAGAACACAATTCTGGATGCGTGCGATTGTAATTGTCTTGCTTAGAACATTTTTGCATGTGAACAAATTATTTTTATTGCTAACGTCGTTGCTTTGGACTTCTTTTCTACTTAATGAGTTTCTTTCCCTTTTGTAAAATTCTAAAAGATTCTCCTGTTTGTTTTTTTATTATTTGCTTTGAAACCAATAAAATGAAACGAACACTGATATTACTTTTGAGCATAAGGAAACGAGTCTGACAAAACCATATACGTGGAGTCATTTAATTGAGCTTATTACTAGCGCTCATGAAAGAGAGAGAGAGAGAGAGGGGGGGAGGGGGGAGAAAAAACAGACACACACAAGCAGGCAATCACACTCACAGAATGAACACACACACACATACACACACACACACACATGCAGAAAGGACACACTCGCACAGAACGGAAATATACAGAAGGACAAACATACACAGAAAGGCAAACATATAGGCCTGACGCAGACCGACACATAAGGTCTACTTCAATTTTGTTTTGTACAAAGCATTATTGAAAAAGACAATAGTTAATCTTTTATGTGTAGGATATCACATTATTTATCTCATAATTTGATAAAATAGCATTTTTGACATGGAAAGACATGTTGAGTCTTCAGTCAAATTCAGCGTAAGGCATAAGAGTTTGACAGACAATAAAAATCTACTGAATGCAATTTTCTACGTACAAAATCAATACAAAAGTGTATTACAGGCAGCTGCCTTCAAAATCTTCATCAGTGAGCTTTTTATGTCAGCTTAGCATTTGGTTATGAGGTGACACTTTCCGCCCCGAATTAAACTCCACAGCCTTTTTTGCACCCTAGGCACCTTAAGCATATTCTCCACTTCATCCTTAATGTCTCTCTCGTGACTACTGTAGTCGAGAACTTTCTCCAACGCTAGTGGCTTGTAAGCCTGTGACGGCGCTTGCACCCTGTAACTAATGGGAATGTTGGAGGTGGCTAGAAAACTCTCACGTAGCGATTCATAGACCCATTACCGAACGTACTTTCTGTGGTACGCAAGCAGGCACATTCATACAACATTCACGCAACATTCGGATAGAGAAGAAATTATATATACTATGAATGGAACTGGGCAGGTATTAAGGGCGCTACATGGAGGTTTGAATAGGCGCCATCATGCCATGATAATTGAGCATGGTCATACATCAATGCCCAAGGCAGATTTCAAACCGACAGATCTGGCAGTCGCCGCTGCCGCAGAAGTCACTTCGCTCTGGGATACGGCCACAAATATTACACCAATCTTCCATATCGTTGGGAAAGCGTTGGATTCTGCTGGCCGAGTGAGATTTGTCAGTGTGTACCGCTTGCCACCGCAATCTCTTTGAGATATCCTTCTTGGCGACGCGCTTCCTTTGCAACGGCTTATTCGGTTTCAGGATGCAATAAAACCAGCACAGACAGTTCACACTCTTGGAGCACAGCTGGTAGCACAATAATCGTTAAATTGCAACGCACTTAGGTGACGTGAGGAACAGTTTTTAAGTGAAAATTGTGTATTTTCCGTACTGTTTGATGTTGGCACAACGCAATTTTGATTTGTAACGTAAACTATGAATAAAACGGGACAACATGACCTTTAATTTAGCTTGTTGAGTCATGCGTGTGAACGTGTGTTTATGTCCCGAACGTGTGGTACGTGACGTAAAGAGGTGACATCGGTGAACCGGTCATTATCAATGGTACGGGGACACTAACTTCCAAATTCAAAGTTTCCGGATTCACTTCCTGCTAGTTTTGGTGGATTTTCAAAGGGTGGCAAATCCTCAGTAAGCCAAACGTTTGAAATGTGGAAGAACCCTGGCAAGTACCAGGCCAACTTAAATCCGTTCGTCCCAGCGAAAACTCACGTTTCACACCCGACCTGTCAGTTCGGATATCATTATTGAGACTTACTGCAAGGATTGCTTCTGGTTTGCGGCGATGAAGTGCGCCACACTCAGGCGCTGCATGGCGCACCTGCTCGAAAAATCCCTTAGATCAGTGGTCGCCAAACTCATGAAGCTTGTGAGCAACCATCCTTTTTTCAATTCTACTGTGAACTACAAAAATCCAAGCCATTTTTTTTCAAATCTTAACGTATTTGTTTATTGTCTATAAATATACATTTCTATTAAATATGAAACAAATTTTAATAAAACTCTATACCAGAAAAAACGGTCATTAATCTGAGCTCTGTGGAACACGATCAGATTAGCCAGCCTTGAGCATGACCACGATCTACCGAAAATTACCCCGCGAGTTACCAGGAGCTCGCGATCGACAGTTTGGCGATCACTGTCTTGGATCCTCGGCGAGGAACCCTGATTCGAAATTACTGGAGCGAAACACGAACAAAAATCGGTTGGATATCGGTCCAGAATCGTACAATAATTTACATAACACCATCTTTCTATGAAAAACAAATAATAAATACCTTGCGTATTGTAAATACACCATACGGACGTTAGTCGTGAAGAGTGGCCGCTGTAACTGCACAGTATTACAAATACACCATATTGAGCCACAGACATTTTTCGATCGTTCGTAACGGTCGCTAAGCGCGAAGAGTTGCCGCTGTAAGTGCATAGTCATTATAATCATCATCATGTACAGCATGGAATAGTCCTTGAGGCCTGGTCCGTCTCCAGGCGTTTCATTTGGTCATTCCATCGCAATCGTGAACGTCCCACATTTCTTCTGCTTTGCGGTGTGTACTCAAAACATTGAAGAGTGATGCGCGAACTAACTGCGTAGTGTTTATTTATTTATTTATTTATTTATTTTACGTAAAAAAAACAGTTAAAAACTGCGTATGACGTGCTATGGGGAAAAGTGAATTGTGTGACATTTCAATTCTGCGATCCCTACACTAAGTCATACTACTTAAATTTTGATTTGAATTTTGTGCGCCCCCTCCCTTCGCCCCCGGCGCTGCGCGGCGCCCGCCCGAAAAAATTTTTAAAAAACCCTTATCCTCATTCGCCAGCTGCGCGACACGGAGCGGAGTGGCGAATGGAGGCGGATGCGCGCGGCGCGGCCCGGAGGCGTCTCGCTCGTCCTTCGCCCTTTCACCGGCGCTGCGCGGCGCGGCGCCCGCCGGCCCGCGGCTGCTGGCGCCCAGGGCCCTGGCTGCTGCCGCTGCACTTCCACTTCGCTCGGCGGCGCGGCGCGGCGCAGGTGAACGGGCGCTGGCGAACCTTGGTGACTCACGTCGCCCGTGGCTCTGGACAAAGCGCCACTGTCCGCGCCGCCCGCATCGCCCATCCATCCATCGCGCCCCGCGGCGCCGTCAGGGATGCGCCCGCGGGCGAGGCCGCCTGCCCGCTGCTGGCTCACGCTACTCTATTTACGAGGTTCCGGTTAGGGGGTAAATCGTGACTGAACGATTGCAATTCGCGCGTTGTGAAATAGCTGATTTTTTTATATAAAATGAAGATATCGGAGAAATAAATTATATGAAAGTTTAATTTTTATGGCTGAAAAAACTAATAAACACGTGCAAGCAATCTCTTCAGAACTAGTTCTCTCTAACGCTTTTTCTTTTTGCATTATTCAGCGTATGAATAATCCATAAATCAGTGCAGTGTAATGTGGTTCAGGCATGATTCTCATAGTGTAATGTGTAATCGCACTTGTGACAGATCACGCGAGAAAATTCTTAAATGGAAAAAGGAGTTTACTGATAACTAATGGTATAAAAGTGTAAAACTGCAATATTACTTGCGATACTAACTGGATTACCTAATTCAATGTTACAACTCAATATATGATTACTCTGTATATTTCAAGGGCTGCAAATCCATAGCATTATACATTATCGAAATTCAATAATGTTCCTCAATCTGAAAAACCTTAATTTTTTATTGTAAATGTAGGCACACTGTAATTTAACATTGACAGTCTGATGTAACTTTCATATCATGTATGAAGGAGGTAGCGAGCCATACTCTGGTAGTATTGTGCTACAGCAGATGGTAAATCAACGCTCGAACGGGGCCGTAACGCCATCGGAAAGTAAAGAATTTTCTAATAGTATTTTTAATGTAGCCGAATTGATAGCAATTTTGCTTCTTCAAGTCATTAGTTGTGCTAATTGCATTGTTGATTTGGAAATTTCCAGTATTTTCGTTTTATGTATAATCAAAAAATATGTTTAGTTTCTAATTGGAAATTCTGTATTAAGTTTCAATCATTTTGCTGCAACTCTTCCAGAATTACAAGTGTCAAAAATTGGGCTAAAAATCCAGCTGTTGGCTGCAGATCTGAAGTATTGTTGGTATTGTATTGCATTGTATGGGTTTGTAGCTAGGGATTACTTTTACATCCTGTAAGAAAAATATCTAACTCCAGTAATAGAGTTTTAGGAAGGTGTCAAAAAATTGTTTTGCAATTTTCTAACATTCAGAGGTTTGAATAAACATCAAATCTGTGCGCTTTTTATAAACATACTCTATTTGAGAAAAAAAACAAGAATTTTTTTTGCCATTTTTAAAGTAGTTTTAAGAAATGACCAAGGCGTTCACATAGAGTATCTCTAAAAATCAAAATATTTCAAATTAAAAGGGCAGCAACATCATCTAGATTGATCTGAGAATGTCCATTTTCGCAGAAATTCTGTGTGTTTTGGATTTTAGAGTTGCCGGTAGACGGGTAGAAGGACGGACGGACGGACGGACGGACGGACGGACGGACGGACGGACGGACGGACGGATAGACGGACAGAAAGACTTTTCAAAAGTTTTCTTTCGTGTCAAGGTGAGTGTCCTCAAAACGTGAATTTCCGACTAATATCTGCATCAGCTTTCGGCGCCGTTACAAAATTTGTCAATTTTACGTATACGAGAAAGTGAAAGGACAGAAACAGGTTTTGTTTTTATTTTCCCCCTTAAGAAATAGTTATTTGTGCACCAAGGACGTTATAAGGGTTCTAATGATCGAGCGGCGACAAATGCCCGAGGGATTTTTGTCCGTGCTTCATACATAATTTTATTTTCCACATAATTTTATTGTTTCAGATTTACCTATTTACTGATTAATTAGATATTAACTTTACTCGCTTTGTTTTTTCATACTTCTCTCCGATAATTTCCTTTCTTAATTCCCTCCCTATGAGAACATGTATCATTATTCAACTGTTTTAATATTTCCCTCGTAACTACAATCCTTTCGATCCAGGTATGTTATGCAGTGTATATCGAGCTCCATATCGAAGGCAATAACAAGCCATAACTTATCAGTAAAAAATAAACATTGTTTTTAGACAGCAACTAATAAAAACTGTTACTTGGCATGCACAGCGTGCTAAAAGTTCAGTTTTTAGCACTAATGCTGCAAGTGAGACGATACTCAAGATTCAGATAAAACAGTGTGACTGAAACAAAGAAACAAAAACCTTTCGTGTGATCGCATCACTACTACTGTCTTTAACGTAACGTAGTACTCAATTAAATGATTTGTATACTCAAATTAAAATAAAATGTAAGTCAGTAAGTCTATCTAAAATCTTGACCCTTTGCGGACCAATAAATCTCTCTCCATTAATAATAGAGGATATGATGGAAAATAAACTTCCAGTTAAATATTTAGGTTTATATATAGATAGTAGATTGACATGAAAACACTATATTGAAAACTTATCTAATTCAACTTATCACATAATATCTGAGCTACATTCTTTATTAAATTATCAGTCTAAATTACGCCTATAAAATCAATAATCTGTCCATCCCTAACGTACGCAAAAAAATATGTTCCTAATATGTAAATCGCTGACATCTTGCCAAAATGTTATGTACTATATCTCTTACCCCAAACCCTCAAAAATTGTAAAAATTGATCACATAGAAATAAAAATGTTTGGATATCTAAACAACAGTGTAAAACACACATGGTAAAAGTTATATAATTTTGCTCGTTTTCACCTTTCCAAAATAAAATCGCCTCTCGCAAAATAAAAATGATTCTTACCGTTCGTACCATAAATAACTATTTTCATATGTTGTTCATGACTGTGATTTGACATCCCCTATTCTTTCCAGGGTATTTGCTGTATTTCAGCTACACAAATTACCAAGTATCTATATCAAATTTACTGTATAGGAAGTCAAATATGAAGCATTTTTTATTAATTAGAGTAAAAATGTGTGCTTTGATATCCTTAATTTGGCTTCTAGTTGTGCTACTAGAATGCCAAGTTTACCCAGACTATTTTCGTTTACGTAAATTGCAACACAGAAACTAGAATACCAGTAATTATTTCGTTATAAAAAGAGATAATAACGCTGTTAATTTACTAGAATCATAATTGCTTGCGGAAACACAAATTTCATAGAAAAGTGGTCAAATAAGAAGCCTTTTTTTATTAATTATCGTAAAAGGTGTTCTTGGATATCTTTAATTCGGCATCACGTTGTACTATTAGGATGTCAATTTTACCTAGACTATTTTTGTTTACGTAGATTGCTGCACAGAAATTGGAATGCTAGTAATTATTCCGTTATAGAAAGAGAGAATGTTGCTATTAATTTACTAGCCTCATAATTACGTTAATTTGGTCTAAAAATATTCGAAATCCAAGTATTAAATTTCACAATGTATCTTACTGGACATTGAACTGCAAAACAACTTGTAATCGAAATTATTGTCCATTACTCCGTAATGATTGATAGAACTGAGAATCGATAGAAATTTGATAACATTGTATGAACTGAAAACAAAAGTGTATTATTTTTACAGGACATAGCGTGACCCGCTTGAACATACGTTCTTTGTTGATCATGATATACAAAGAGAAAATAGCTTCATACAAGAATCAAATTGCGAACACATAATAATGATGTTCGTGCATTATTTACCTTTCGTAATATCCATGCCCGCTCACCCTAAACAACACCGAATTCCCCCAATTCATAAGCACACCCCAGCGAAATGTTTAGGATTACATCTTGAGTCTCATCTTTCTTGGAAAAAAACACATCACCGTTAAACTCAAACAAGCAAATCAAAAACTATACAGTCCTATATTAAACCAATTTCTTCTCTTCGTACGATAAGCACCCCTTCATGTTATAGAGAATCATTATTCGACTTCTGATATTATATGCTCGCCAGGTCTGGGACGATGCCGCTCTTACTCATACTCCTCGCATACTCAAACTATTCCAAAATAACAGCGACGAAAGCGCACACCGGTTTGTAAGAAACAACTGTCTCCACTCTGACTTACCCTTCTCTATTCTTTCTCATACATCACATTCACGTATCCTAATCTTTTAATCTTTTGTAGGTGCTCGATGGAATTTCCCCCATCGGTATTAAATTGTGCTATTTGCCTTGTCTGTGTTGTGATATGTATTTTGTGTTCTTCAACCAACATCTAAAAGAACCTAACAACTGATCGATGTAAGGTCAAATGTTTTTTAGTATTTTGTACTAATAAAATCTTTTATATGAATGATATACACCCGACCCCACTAATATAATTACTCACCAGCTTCTGATTTAATTTTCCATCTTGATATAAAGTTTTCAGTGTTTCTTAATCCCTTGCGCAAATTCTGAGATGTTGGAAATGAATGGGTTCGGGTAAACTTTGTAATAATACTAAGAGTTTATTAAATAACAGAAGGACTTAGAGCGGGTGATCAAATTGCACAGAATTTCAAATAGTTAACGCAATTTTACATATATTTCGAGTGTCTGCACGGTTTTGATCAACTGTGTATTATCAGTGGGTGTATTCATAAAATGAGAATAAAAGGAGTAGTCATAGCCAACATTTTTGTTTATTACACTATTGTTAGCAGTATTCGATTGATCATCACCACCACCATCATCATCATCCATCATCATCATCATCATCACCACCACCATCATCATCAGATATTTTCTTTTGGAAAGCCAGATATACAACTTTGAGATCAATATTTTCTGCTACCAAATGCTGATATTATAAACAAAAATGTTGACGATAACAACGCCTTTTATTCGTTGTTTGAAATACCAATAACAGATCACCAATGAATCAAAACAGTGCACTGGAGAATTACACTTCCACGTATGTGATCGAAATATTCCAAATAATGGCTTAGAATCATAGCTGTAGTGCATCGATAGACACGAATATCGATTTCAATGGACCAATGGACCACACTTCGCTTTGAAGTTGTACATTATAATAATCATGTGTGTCTACTTTTTCTGTTAACAAATTTAGAAGTAACCGGCCAAAGTGGCTAAGGGCATCAACTTATGTCACTGCAATGTCTTTAACCGCGAAGTTGTAGGGTTCGAATCCCACCGGTGACGTATTTTCGACACTAGCAAGTTAGCTACGTTGAATTCAGAAGCTGCCTAGTGAAGAATTCTATAGGCCGGCTGCTCAGATCGTGGTTTCTACGATCAATAACAGGCGAATGCCGGAGTATTACCCTAAAAAACGGGCCACGGACCACGCGCGATCTTGCCTTCCTCTTTCTTGTCCTATCCTCAAACCTTACTTGTACGCACACTCACATGCACTACACTACCACACTTGTCGGGAGGTAAGTGCTGGTTCCGGCTGAGGCGGTGCCACGCTGGTGGGATATACCTGGTTCGGGAAAATCGCCGCAAACTGACGTACGTCAGAGTCGTATTCTGCCATCCAACGATCTCAGTCACCTCCCGTGAAAAAAATAGGCATTGCACTTATGGATCAAATGACTTTAGCAGTTGACGCGTCCGGACACACTAATCAAATAATTCAGAAATACCTACTCGTAACACCTCGACGTGTTATTGCGCAGATATAAATCAAACATAGCCGACATCTTCCTTTAGTATATTATGTACAGACTAGAGCATTCGTGCGCATGACCTTGCATTTTAAACCCCACCCTCTTCCCTATTTACCATTTATATATTAGGCCTATAATATATCTTTTTCTTCTAGATCTTCTTAGTCTCCGTTACTTGTTCTATATGTCTCCCTGTAATTGATAATAAAATACACCCTTCTTAATACAAACTATTCTTATTTAACGTTATTCCCGAGCAGAGAGGTACAGCCGTGTAATTGAATCGCTTAGAATATCAAGTAATTAATTTAATTTTACTTCTTGTAATATACGTAGTATAGAGAAAGTTATGTAATGCCTCGGAAAATCGATTTCGAGATTTCAATGGAAATAAACGTTTCGAGGTCCCCTGATACCGAAAGTGTTTGTTTCAAAACGCCCGTCCGTCTGTCTGTACGTCCGTCTATGGACACTACCAGCGCCTAAACCATGCGTAGGAGTTTTTCCAAAGTGAAGAAATCGCTGTGTATATGGCTCTGGTTGAAACTTCGAAATTTTGGAAAACATTCTTTAAAATTTGGGGGGACTTTATATGAAGCTCCCCAGACATTTTCAAAAATTTTTCAAATCGTTTCTAAATTGTTGTCAAAAAATTCTTGTAAGAATAGAGTAAAATACACTTACAAAGGTGGTATAGATCCGATTTTCCCGGTTAACTTTGAATTTTCGAAAATTGCAAATGGGATTTTTTCGGCGTCTTTCTACTATAAAATTCGAGAGAGAGATATTCCTTTAAATGAAATTTGTTGTTCGTAAATAGTTCTGTCATTAAGATCACACATTTTGTGAAACTTTTAGTAGTTTTCGAGCAATAGTGCGTGCAAAATTTGCAATAATTTAAATATTAAAAATATCAAAATCAAGATTTTCTCAAAAACGGCTCCAAATTTTTTGATTGAATTTTTGGCATAAGCACCGTATTGTTCTAATCTTTTGTCTTTTTCAAAAATTACAAAAATGTAATTTTTTTACTTGTCTAAAATAACTTTTGTTCTGTTTTCAACGACCTTGAAAACCAGAATTGACACACGTTCAATTCCTCTACTTATTTATCATTACTGTTTTACTTCATAAATACTTTTTGCCAAACTTTCATAACTTTAAGTAATCATTAATTCACCACCCAACGACAAGCTTTCACTATAATAAAAAAACGTCCTTACAAAGTTCATCCACCCGTCTCAGTTTCAGCATAACACGTAAATCACTTATAACATGTTCTCGCAGTATCGCTTGTGCAACTCGCAAATACATAATCATGATTAATTTACTAAAACTAAAGATGTGTATTCATGCCTTTTTACGAAATTATAGCAACTCCATCAGAAAATGATTTCATGCAGTTCTTATATTTCTCTGGTACACTTAATACATTCACAGCTAGACGCAATTCAAATTAATATTCAAATAATTTTTATAAAGCGGAGAAAACATTTCGTATTAGACAATTGACAGTGAAAATAAACACACAAGTATTATCCTATTCGGAATTCTGTACATTGATGAACCCAATCGTAGATCTTAGTCGTCATCCTCTGGTGGTTCGCGGCTAAACTATTGGACGTTGATGCACTCTTGAATCTGCGATGCAATTCTAGGCGAAAAAAAGTCCAGAAAAGTAAATATTTTGTAAATATATTAAGATTTGTGATTGTAAATAATAGACTTTTGTACTCCTGACCTTGAAAGGAAGCTAGCTTAAAAGTTTCATTGATATTTTTCCAGTACATTAAGAGATTACACCGTAACGCCATGTAGCGCACAGTAACGCCACCCCACCCCACCCTATTGTGTCTTTATGTATATTAACACCATTAACTTACTTTATTGCTCACTTTTCAAACTATCATTTAAAAAAATAACCTGTCTCCGCAGCACCCCACACGTCCATCTCTCATAAAACTCCAGCGCCTCTTATTCTTACAACACACACGACCTCATTGACAATAAACTGCCAACAATCCAATACGCTATCACTTTTTGAAACAAACTATTTTCAAATTTATTAATAGTAATATGATTTTATTTCTATTTTTCAGTCATTTGGTTCTCTGGATTCTCAAATACTGTTCTTAATTACGTTACACCACTTAGTCTTCGGTGTCGTGATGTTGTAAATTTTATACTTATTTCAAATGGTATAGATCATATTTCTCATAGCCTCAACAAAGAACTGTCAATAGACCGTCACGACCAAAGGATATTTATTTTCGTATAAATTAATTGTTCTATCTCGCTCAAAACTTTCTCGCTTGGCACTCAGTACCTTTGTGGTATATCTTTCTCCAGTAAACGAGACTTTGATTTTGGCACGCCAAGTTTCCATGCAGTGCTTGATTGATTCTATGTCGTACAGAGATGAAGGACAGTTAGAAACCACGATGACGTGTTGAATCAATGACTTTAGTATAGTCGATCTAAGATCAGGAATAGTTTGACCAAATACTAAAACTTTCTTTAAGAATTGCCTCATTTACAATGGAAGAATTAGTAGGAATTGGGATGGTCTTTATACGTGACCCATGCGTGTAGTAAGCTAAGGGACTCTAATTGCAATACTTCTTCGCTGACACAGATAGATAAAACAGTATGTTCTCTCGCCGACACCATGAGTGTAGATAAAAATATAGATTCTGCATATATTGCAAATAAATGTACAAAACTGACCGACGAATCACCATTTAAAAATTTACATTTCAGAAGTTAATTGTTCACCTGCAACCAAGAATGTTAAAAAGTTGATTGCGAATACAATACTTGGATCATAGAGTGACAATCGTAAAGATACTAATATTAAACCAAGAATGTAACTATGCAACCTCTGAGAGAGGCTCTGGTTGAAACTTTGGTGAGAGGCAAGTAACAAAGGAAGTATGCATACAGGTGTTAAGAACGAAGGAGGAAAATCATTCGCCACTCATGTGCGGTAGGCATAGGTGCGGACACAGTTGTGATGAGTAAACGCTGTCGGCTTATTGCACACTCACCAAATTAAAATATCTTGTCGAATATGGCCGTGTGTAAGATAATTTCTTCTCTCTATTACAAGTACGCACGAAATATTTGTTCGTTATTTCTGACCATTAGCAATGTAAATTTTATTGCAGTTCATGGTCTTCTGTATCGTCTACTATCAACTGATCAGCTCATTTCTTGGTCTTCGCCAAACATTTTCTCGCTTCAAACTGTGCGCTGTTCGGGATTCCCATTGTGACGTAGCTCCATCAGCATAGTGTACTTTAAACTTCCATATTATTGTATCTGATATTTTCATCTCTATATTAATTTACATTTTTCTCTCTATTTACATATCAAAAATTATCGCGACGTTAAGAGCATAATTTTAATAATTAATATTCAATTGTCAGTGTGAGTGTTATCAACTTTTATAAAAGAACTTTCATGACAATCAGAAAAGCTTTTAACCCCAAAATTGGCTCGTTGGTTAAGTTAAATGAGAGAAAAATGTCATACCAGTAACCAAGTTTATAAGAGAATTCACATAAAATAGTTATTTATGCGCCAAGGGCATAATAAGGGTTCTAATGATCGAGCGGCGAAAAACGAGTGTTTTTGTTTCCGCTCGATCTGTAGAGACCGGGAGAGGTGGCTCAGTGCATCAACGAATGTAACGGCAGTGCCACTGACCGGGAGGTCCTAGGTTCGAGTCCGACAGTGGCAAGATTTTCGACACTTGCTTGTCAACTAGGTCGAATTCAGTCGCTGTCTGGAGGAGAATTGTTGAGGCCGGGATTCTCCGATCAACACCGACTGCCGGAGCGGTACCTTAACAAACAGGCCATGGACGGCGGGATCCCGCCATCCAGCGGGGGGAACACCGCCACCTCCTGAGGAAAAAACATGCACTACACTTAAGGAAGTAATGTCCTCAGTAGTTGACGCGCCTGGAATCTCTAACAACCAACCAACCAACCAACCATTGATCATTAGAACTAGGTAACGCCCGTGTTATTTGCATAATTTAATTTTTTACGTAAGTTTATTGATTCAGATTTACTTAGTTAATAATTAACTACATGCTGACTTGCGTCGGTTGGTATTTTCACGCTTCCCTCCCATAATTCCCTCCGTGAGGGAACAAGTAGCATCATTCAGCTGTTTTCATATTTCCCTCGTAACCACGGCCCTCTAGATCTATGTAAGTTATGCAATGTATATCGAACTCCGTATCCAAGGCAATAAGCTATAACGTACCGAAAATAAAAAAATACTATTTAACAATCCTCTCTCCGGCCGTCTGAGGGATTCGGAATCCATGCGCTCCCTGGTTCCAGTTTTTGCCGTTGCAAAGGAGTGTTACCATAGAATGCGGTTCATTATAGAAGAGATTTACATTCTAAAAGTGAATGGGTTTTCTTTAATAAATGCATGGAGAAGGGGACAATGTATTTACGTAACTTACGTATTTGGCCCACTCGTGAAATGCTATTTGAAGAATACCCTTTTACAGACTTACGTTTTCATGTTTTTCTCTTAAGCACAACGTACGCAATGTAATAATTGGTTGACAATATCACAAAATATGTCGTTTATCTTCATCACTAACCCGAGAAAACGGTGAACATAGTAGTTTATATAAAAATGGATTTACACCTTATAATATCAAGTAGCGAGCACATATTAATTTAAAAATAAAACAATAAGTACTTTACAAGTAATAACTAATAATAATAATAATAATAATAATAATAATAATAATGCCTCCTCTTCTTAACTTGACAATAATTAAATAAGCACCGTACTGCCGTACTATTAACGTGGGTGGAAACCGTAGTCTTCCATGCGGGGAGTCAGTATCATAATTCGCCTACCTATGCAGAATACGTATGAGTAGAGTGTGTTGCACGCTAATTTTATGGCCTTTTCCGAGAATACGGCAGGAATTAAGGGAACCTCCGAACGTGCCTACTTCGAGCGCGCGAAACTATGCAGGAAGAAAGAAAACGAGACCAATGATTATTATTATTATTATTATTATTATTATTATTATTATTATTAAATGGGATTAAGAAAAGCGTGTAATGAAAATTAGTACATATCACGATATCATTTGATATTACTATAAAATTCTTACGCAAGCTGTAAAAATAATGTAAAACGTATTATGTGTGAAATGTCTTAAAGTAGCACATATTCACCAATGTGTGCCTAACTTGTCTACCCCAAGGGACCGCCGCCGAACAAGAGCTCTGCATTTAGTGCGAAACAGAAGACCGCCTCTCGGGGTTCCATATGGCGAGCCCTTGGTGAAAGGCTAGGAAGACATTCACCCCACCCGTTGCTTTTGTGAAGCTCAAAGCCATCTACAGGCCGGTCATCGGTTGCCGTCGGTCGTGTAACGGGCAGCGCTGACCATCGGTAGGGGTCGGCCACGTGATATCTCGCCACTGCGAGATGCCGCGCGCTCGAAAAGCTCGATTCTGGAAATCCTGAAGCCTTTGCTAATCGCTTGATTTCACTGAACCCCGTACCAACTATTCTGCAATAAACGCTTCCTCAGATCTCGAACACAAAAGCCTACAGCTACCATCTCGATCCAAACTTAAGAAATTTCTTCACCACTTGACATTCCTACGAACTTAAGCACACTTCATCTACCAATAATATCGTTAATCTTCACCCGTATGGTCATATTTACTACACGTAAGAAAAGGGAAACAGAAACAGAAATCCAATGGTTTCGAGGTACTGATAGGGCAGAATCAACGCCTCTGAACAAGCTTAAACCCATTAGCACATTCTTCAGAAACGAAACAACACTCCGAATGTGCAGGCCGCAATCTCGCCTGCAAGTTCGAATCCTTTACAACACATAAGCAAATTAGAATGAATGTGAATGAGCTGTGGCACGGCGTTCTTACCTCGTGCTCTGCGTGTGTTGCAGCTGCGTCCGGATCTGGGAGCGGCGTGCGTCCGAGTGGAGGCGAACGGGCCGGCGCGGCGCGGCGCGGCGCGAGCAAAGGCGGTGCGGAGGTCGCGGCCCGGAAGGATGCTGCTGCTGCTGCTGCTCCGGGCGCTCTCTGGGTGAGTCGCTCTCCGGCTCACAGAGGTGACGCTGCGGCAGCATTGACCCAGTATTTATACTGCGCGCCTCCTCTCCGCCCCATTTCGCCTCGGCGCGGCGCGGCGCCCGCCCGCAGCTTCCCACTCCCCACACGCGCGACACGACGCCCCACGCCCCTTCGCGCCTCCACACCACACGACCACGCCCCCGCCCCCACGCCCCTACTCTCCACCTCCACGCTGCAGCGCCTCTGACCGGGAGGGCCTAGGTTCCCACTCCCCACGGCGGCAGGATTTTCGACACTAGCTTTTCAGCTAGGTCGAATTCAGTCGCTGTCTGGAGGAGAATTCAGCAGTCGGCCGTCTGATCAATAGCCTTCCGTGATTTCTCGATCACACCAGGCGAATGCGAGCAGTACCCTTCAAACGGGCCACTGACCGCGCGATCTGTCCTTCCTCTTCCTTGTCCTATCCTCTCCCCTACACTACACACTAACATGCACTACACTACCATATTCCGGGACCGGTCAGGAGCTTAGAGTTTGTCCGCTGGGGCGGTGCCCCGCTCGTGGGAGAGTCTTGGTTAGGGGGAAACTCCAGTAGCCGACGGTAGGTCGGCGCCGGATCTCGCCATCCAGCGCGGGAAGATCACCGCCATCTCCTGAGGAAAAAACATATACTACACAAACGGGATTAATGACCAAAGCAGTTGACGCGCCCGGAAACACGAAAAAATGAATGAATCAATCAATCCATTTCCACGCCTTTACGCCCCCACGCTCTCACGCCGCCAAGCCTCGAAGCCCCACGTCCCTTCGCGTCTCCACGCCCCTACAGCACCTGCCCTCACGTCCCCATCCCCCCCCTTCCCCCCCCTCGCCTCCACGCCGTCATGCCGCAACGCTCTCACGCGCCGGAGCCGCGACGCCCTCACGCCATCTCTTCGCGTCCCCACGCCATCACGTTACGCCCCCACGCGGTCTTACCCATTTATTTTCCAGATTTGAGAAAGTTTTTGGAAATAGCTGGCAAACAAAATATGTCAAATGAGACATTTTCAATACTAGAAGTGTTGTCACCTTGCCTACAGTCTCCGGTAACAATTTCATACCTCATGTTAAGATCCCTTCTCCTCAATTTGTAACATATAGCTCTTTCTCAAACTACGCAGAAGGGCAAACTTGGAAAATACGCAATAGTCTTAATTTAAAAAAATTAGAACAACCATCATTGTTATATGGAGCGTAAATAGAAGTCATGATAAAAAAAACTAAAAACTTAAATCAGAATAATTAAACGTTATGGACTCATTTTCATGTCATATGTAGTAGCTTCAAACGAAGTGTAGTTATCTGAAAAGTTTTAGAGGATTATTGGGAGAAAAAGGATCTATGTCAAAATATATTAGAAAATTAAACCAAGGTATTGACAAAGAGGGAAAGAGCGCAAGAGATGGTAGAAAACGGGTGAGAAAGAGAGTTAGAGAAATTGCTTTAGGGTGGTCGCGCGGACTCTGAAGAAGTAAAACCTCCCTTCGTCTCCTAACTTCTAAGAAAGATCCCGGCGTTATTGGAAAGCTTTGTCGGACTGTTCCTGTTCTTAATAGCAGGGCATCCGTGAAATTTATTGATTCTAAATGTAATTTGCTTCTCGGGTGACATTAGGATCCCCAGAAGAATTCGGGTCGTTGTTTTTCGCAATTTGTTGTGGAATGCGCAAGATTAAAGAGAATTTCTCATCAAGTAGAAAATCTGCAGCATTCCAACTGAAAGTTTCTTGTGTTTGTTTTAAAGAATTTGAATACGCTTTTCCAAAGTTTAGAGAGCATTTTGTTTTCTTAGTTAAGAAAATTGATTAAAGCTTTTAAAATTTTTTAATCGAATAAGTTCAGATTTTGTTAAATAAAACCATATCTATAATTATAAAGACATATGATTTAAGACAGTTACAGCACATTGCATGAAACAATTGTTTATAAAAGGGAAATTGACCAGAAGTAGTTTTTCGTCACTTCATGTAATGTGAAGTTATTTTAAATCTTCCATGGTTTGAAAAAAAAAAAAAAAAACTTCAAATGCTAAATAGGTGAATTTTGTCCCCCGGAACTGGTTTCTGCGACTTTTTTTTTGAAAATTATGACTCGAAGATCTCATATTGAATTCAGGCTTGCCATGTTACAGAGTAATATTGTAATTGTTCGTTCCTTGGCGTCAGTAAGACACACGCTTAAGTATTGCCGAAGAAATCATAAAATATTGAATGTACTAAAATAATTTTTGAAGTACTTTGATGGTTATATTACAGGATGTATATTGAATCCACCAGGACGAAATATGAGGTTATCTATCTCTCAGCGGGATTAAAATATATTTGCCACTCTAGGGGTGGGCGAACAAAAAGATTCCATTGCGAAAGAGGTGAGATCGGATTATCTGGGCATCCAAGCGCTGGGAAAAGGTCAGTTCACGATTCAATTCTCTAGAAATGTGCAGGGGAAGCTCTTACATCGGGCGAGGGATGTAGATTGGATCTCAATCTTGCATGCGTATCTACTAGTCATAAGAAATATTTGAACGCCTTTGACAGATGTTACCGAGACTCTGGCTGTGAAGAAAAGTGTGCGGAAAGGTATTTGCCTTTTCTAGGTTAGACTTGTAAAATATTGCTCAACATGTTTTAACTCTCTCGCATACTACCTATGTAGTAGAGAGTAGTATTATAATGCTTTGGCAGAAAACGTCAGGTTTTGCTGCAGCATTACAATAGCCCCCGAAAAACTATTTGTGGGGCCCCAAGATCTAAAAAGTGGATAAATCTTGTTTCTATATATAGTAAATTACTTTCTATGACATGGAAAACAAGTCAGGATACCCACTATTGGAAAGGAGTGTGTGTGTGTTAGCATTTGCTGACGATTTTATGTTAGCAAAAGATGCCCCAGGAGCTCAGGAACTGGTTGTTATTGTGGTTAAATATCTTGAGACCTTCAGAATGACATTGTTCGTAGCAAAGTGTTCATTATTTCAAATAAAAACTTTTGAAGGATCATGGGTAATTGAGGACCCATGTCTGAAAAAGTTGGGGGGGGGAGGGAAAGAATTCCTCTGGTCAACAATGGTCGTAGACTAACCCCGTACCTGGGAGTGAACTACTCAGTTTGGAGCGGCTTACAATCTACAGGATCCATCTTGAATTTGATGGAAGCAGTGATGAATTTGGTGAGAGCGCATTTGAAGCCTACTCAGAAGTTGGCATTACTTCATAACCACGAAATGCCACAATACCTTCTACCAACTGGTTTTATGCCATCTAAGCTCAGGAAAGCGGTCAAAAATCAGAGTGGCAGTAAGACAGTTCCTAAATCTGCATATGAGTACCAAGGGAGATGGAGGGCTGCGATTACAACGGCCAACACATCGTAAACCTAGAGTCACTGAACCGTAGGTTACGATCAGAAAAATCTGTCGATCCTATCTGCAGATGGCTGAGGTATTTTATGAGTTTCTGCTAACGGATAGGAAGGCCGCCGAAGTCTGAAAAAACAATTATTGGGAACAAGATAAAAGGGCTTATAAGAAATCCGCTGATGACGAGGTAGTCACCTGGGAGAAACTGGAATCCCAAGAGAGAACGGTTAAGGCGTATACGAGTATAAACGATCTGATTGGAAATACTATAGTTTTTGAAAGGCTTCGGTCTTCTGAAATCTGGTATTTTTTCACGGCAATCCAATTGAGATCGAACAGCACGGTCAAATAATCTCTTGGTAGGAGAGGATGTGTCTAGCAGGAAGTGCAACACAGCGATAGAAACCATGAACCATTATCGGGGCAATGCACTTTTACTCAGCCACAAGATTGAAGCGTAATAATGATATCAATAACTTCTTACAGAGGTAGATGCTTCGAAAATCGGACTCCATGATGACCACTGAAGCCACTTGCTCCGCTGGTGAAGGGGTAACTCAAGCACAACCTGGTAATAAAAATCCAGGAAAGGGTCCTCGTGATCGCCGTGACGGTCCGCCACAAGAATGGGTCTAGGCTTTTAAAAGTAGCAGAGGAAAATGTGATAAAACACGAACCATCATTCCCCTGGAAGCCCAACCTCAAATGTCTGTCTGCTGGTTGATACCTCTGGGGCTATGCCAAGATCCACGGCCACGTGCTCCTCAATACGTTGGGGATCACGTATCGAGGCGATTTACTATCTCGTTAATTGATTGATTGATTTTTTCGTGTTTCCGGGCGTGTCAACTGCTTTGGTCATTATTCCCGTTCATGTAGTGCATGTTTTTTTCTCGGGAGATGGCGGTGATCTTCACCCGCTGGCTGGCGAGATCCGGCACCGAACTACCGTCGGCTAGTGGGTTTCCCCCTAACTAGGACTCTCCCACCAACGGGGCACCGCCCCAGCCGGGACAAGCTCTAAGCTCCCGACCTGTCTCTCGGAATATGTGTGTAGCATTTGTAAGTGTGTGTGTGTGTGTGTGTGTGTGTGTGTAAGGGGAGAGGATAGGACAAGGAAGAGGAAGGACAGATCGCGCGCGGTCCGTGGCCCGTTTGGTAGGGTACTGCTCCGGCATTCTCCTTTTGATGATCCGAGAAACTACGGAAAACTACCGATCAGAGCAGCCGGCCGCTAGAATTCTCCTCCAGACAGCGACCGAATTCGACCTAGCTGAAAAGCTAGTGTCGAAAATCCTGCCGCCGTCAGGACTCGAACCTAGGACCTCCCATTTAGAGGCGCTGCAGTGATATCAGTTGACGCACTGAGCTACCGCTACCGGTGTATCTATCTCGTTAATTGCTCTCAGTATATAATATTAAGCTCTGCGCCCAATTTGTAAATTACGATGGAGCAATATAGCATTGCTGTTAGTAAGTTCCCAAGAGGAATTTCTTATAAAATCAAGGAAACTCAGGGATCCTAAAATCCCTAGGAATTACTTAGTTACCACATCTTTAACTGAGAAGTGTGTGCTTGTGATGTGGCGTACTGAAAATTGTATGGTATGAATTCACGTTTTGTGGAATTTGATACCGAAATTTGATTGACAACAAGTCTGTTCGTCTGTATGTTTGTCTATCCGTCTGCATGTCTATCTGTCAGTATATCTCTTAAATTATTCTTACTTTTACTTTTTTTTCGCTGATTGGTAAGAAGTATCAAGTGTTTCTAGCTGCAATTGTAATTCCAGGTCCGCAACTCATACGCTACATTTGATAAGTCATGTCTGAGAAATGTTAGTATGTACAGAAATTTGAGAATTATAGTATTACCTAACTATTACTAATGCAAGAAATTACGTGCTGTTGTGGTACAAGTTTTCTTTAATCTTTTTATACGATTAAAGTTCGATTGTCCTATGACGTACAGTAAGTTCAATTTGTATTAAAATATTTCAATTTTCAAAAACTTACGAAACGTTTACCACGATCTTGGCATGGCAACAATAACTGTTAGACGTTGATGAGATATGCTAAGAAGCTAATTTTCGTGCATCGTTTATGCAGCAAAAGTTAATTTAAGTGAAATTCTTCTAAAGGTGTCTTATATGTGGTTGAAATACTCGTATTAGTAGTTCAGGAGCTCATTAAACTCCATCTTGAAAAATCAACCGTCATGACATCACTTCCTTAGCAAGGGAGAGAGAGAGAGAGAGTCAGTTGTATAGCTGCATCACTAGTTCAACATTGTATTTCAGAGATTTTCTATGTCACATGTATTTTGTTTTTTATCGTCGATGTTTTTTGTTCGATGTTTAGCGTCGCCTGTCGCTTGATAGTTTATTTTTAATGAAAAAAGTAACATAATAAAAACAATAATAATTTTCAGATATCATAAATTGAACACTATTCAGACAAAAATGACCAAGGGAAAAAATTTTATAAATGAAATTGAAATTATTTTGGAATTATCCAATCATATAATAAGTTTTGTTAATATTCCTTATATTCCTAGCTATGTTTTTTGTCAGTTAAATCTCGATTAAAAAAGAATAAATGAGACCACTTTAAAAAATTAATCCTATGTTGTGAACATTATTGATTGCTAAACCAGTTTTAAAACCAGATAGTTAAAACCACGAATGGTTTGAGGGCGATGTTTGATTTCCACGATGTTTCATTTTTAATATCCATGTTTAGAAACGCGGATGGTTTAGGGGCAATATTTTATTTTCATCGATGTTTCATTTTTTAATATCGATGTTTAGATAGATATTCACTATTTCTGCCGGTAGGTTTATACAAATTGATGGTAGAACACTACAATTTACATATTACAATTAAGAATATTAACACAATGTAACTTTAAATTATTTTAAGACATTATAATAATAATAATAATAATAATAATAATATGATAAAATTGTTAACAATAAGAGCAATAATAACAATAGATATAACTCTACATTTTATGGCTGACCTGCACAATTATTTTAGACTATTAAATACATGACTGCACGACTTTTTAATTATACTGCAATTCACTTCACTTCACAACATTTGCAATTCACTTATCTTTCTACTTCTATATTGCACTACACTTCACAACACTTCAATACAATACTGCTTTGAATATAATTATATATTTAATAAAGCAATGCATTTACTAGTAATTATTACAATAATAAGAATAGCAATAAAGATAATAATAATCAAATAATAATTGTTATAATAAGCCTAGTTTAATTAATAAAGTTTACAAATATCATTAGTTAATTTATTTTTAAATATTTGAACATCTAGAGGAAAGTGTTCCAAGGCTGTCGGAGGTAACGTATTCCAGTCCGTTATTGTTCTATTTGTAAAGGAAAATTTCCCAATATCTGTTCTCTGTGGCCTAAACTGAATTTTGTACTTGTGATCCCTTCTACTTAAGTACGAGGGTCTACCGAATCGGATGTAAATATTTTTGCAAGCTGGATAACCGGAATACACTTTGTACAGGGCACACGCAGTCTTGTCTTAATCCTTCTGATTTCTAGAGACTTTCATTCTACTTTCTTCCTATTGCTTCGGAAAGTAAATTTGTATGCTCTTCTCTGTACTCTATTCAAATATTCCTTTTGTGAATTTCTATCAGGGCCCTGTATTCCATTAATGGACAAACTAGAGATGAAATAAGCTGATTCCCTCGCTTTCCCAGTACTCTTTGTTAGTATTCGCATAGTAAAATGCAAGGACCTCCAGGTTTTCCATACGACACAGTTTATCTGATTTTCCCAACTCAATTTTCTATGAAAGATTATTCCCAGGTACTTACAAGACTTTAGAAACATGGATGGTTTGGGGGCAATGTTTTATTTCCATCGGTGTTTAATTTTGAACATGGATGGTTTGTTTGTGAAGTCGCATCCCTACTTGCGATGTCTCCCAGCGCGTGCGGCCGTATCTGAAGCGTCCCCCCACTCCGCGTGGCTTCATCTCCCGCCGCCGCCGCCTCCGCCTCCGCCTCCGCCTCCGCCTCCGCCTCCGCTCCCTCCGCCTCCGCCTCCGCCTCCGCCGCCGCCCTCCGCCGCCGCCTCCGCCTCCGCCTCCGCCTCTCCGCCGCCTCCCGCTCTCGCCTTCGCCTCCCGCCTCCGCCTCCGCCTGCCGCCTCCGCCTCCGCCTCCCGCCTCCCGCTCCGCCGCCGCCTCTGCCTTCGCCTCGCCTCCGCTCCGCCTCCGCCTCCGCCGCCGCCGCCGCCGCCTGCCCGCCCGCCGCCGCCGCCGCCTCCGCCTGCCTCCGCCTCCGCCTCCGCCTCCGCTCCGCCTCCGCCTCCGCCTCCGCCTCTGCCTCGCCTCTCGCCTCCGCCTCCCGCCTCCGCCTCCGCCCGCCTCCGCCTGCCGCCGCCTGCCTCCGCTCCGCCTCCACCTCCGCCGCCTCCGCCTGCCTCCGCCCCGCCTCCGCCGCCGCCCGCCGCCGCCTCTGCCTCCGCCGCGCGAGGCCTGCCCGTTGACCTCCGCGCGGCGCGCCTGCTCCCGGCCCCCGCTCCCTCGCCCGACTGCTCCGCCTCTCCTGCGGCGCGGCGGCTGGCCTGCTTGTCTCCGCTCCTGGTGTCTCCGCTGTCGTGCTGCCCGCCCTCCGGCGCTTCAATGAGCGAGCGCGTCGGCGTCGCGCCTATTCTGCTGGCCGACACTGGGTACCGACGCTCCATCTTCGGCGTACTTCCTTTGGCTTCATTAGTTGACGTCGAATGGTACTTCCTCGTTGCTGCCTGCTCTAACTCCGCTCAGCCTCGTCTACCTAGTGAAGTCTCTGTTCTGTATCCCATTTAGAATGGTATTGTCTTGGGCTTCCCTGCTTATTTATCTGTTGAAGCATTGGTCAAAATAATTGCTTCTTTGTGCTCACTTTTATAGCCCTCATTTTTTATGTCCGACTGATGGAATCTACTCCCTCTAAAATCTATCTTTAACTATTTGTCCTTACCTTACTGGTATTACGAAACTGCAAACGTATATTGTAATTGAAATGAATTTAAAGAGAGCTGAGTTTCCTTTCACTTTATGATGGTATTATCATTTCAGGAATGAAGATGAAAAGAACTCTAGAAAGGGAAAAACTTTTAATATATTTAAAACATGGCCATGCGTTTTTTAACGTAAAATGTATGAGAAATGTGAATCTATAATTGCTAATATTATCAGGAAGTATCTAGTAATCAACTTCCAGTTTAGAATGATGTCTCGCGTTATTGTCGTGAAGCATAAAAGATAAGCACGATTTATCCATATTGTTATGGATGTAAAAATACGCCGAAATTTAAAATATTATTAATAATTTCTGTCAATTATGTAAGCTGACGGCGAAATGTCAACTTTTACAGTTGTATTCGTTGATTTGAAAGAGACATTTACTTTGAGTATTCCTGCAGGAAGAGACTGTATTATAACTGACGTCAAGGTACTATTTCATCCTTTTGAATAATTTACCGTTTCGTAATTCACACCTATCCGACAGAAATTTTCTCAATTCTCAATTTCTAGGATAGTAATTTGTCTATTACTATGTTATTTTTGTTGTATCATAATTTTTTTTTACTCATAATTTAACAAACTTTTGGATTAATGGTGCAATTTCTCTTATTTTCCTCATCTTCTTTCTTCTTTCAACGATTGAAGCCAAAACCCGTTCTGAGACTAAGAACTGTTCCGACTACCTGTTTTGCGATCTAGCAATATCACTGTAGTACCTTGGTCATATATAAAGATAACTTTGGTAGGTGTGTTGGCTCCGTCCTGTTTACTTACTGCAACCATTTCTGTTTTAATTTTATTGTATTTACTCACACTACTAATGCTTAATCTTCTTCTTATGCCTTGATCTGTATCTCTGTGCCTCAACTAGATCCAGTAGAGTTCTTAGATTCATTTGAGAAGTCTAATCTTTTTTCGTTATTTTTTCTCGCCTTTCACTTGTAAAGCAGAGAGTTTATTGAAATGTTATATCGTTTTATCACGTTAGTATAGTATTCAACATTTTATTTTCTAATTCTTTAATATCTAAAGTCCCTCGTCAAAATCACATTTAACTTATTACATTTACTTCTCTTACATTTCGAGGATGATATCATTACATAGGTTGCAGTAAAAAAATGTGACCCTACACTTAAATTGTTTTGAAGGGGTAAAAAATGAGATGGTGTAGTTTTTTCATATAGAGTAACGTTTGTCTCGTTTCTATAATAGTGTTTACAAAATGTTATTTAAGTTGGAATAAAACTGTAGATTTCTTAAAAAGTAAGTATTCTTTATATAATAGAAAAAATATACGTACACATTATTCTAAATTATGCCCGTCAAAATATTCTACCCTAACCTTTTGAAGGGGGGTTACGTAATCAGTAACCCCCTTAAAAAAATCGGTTTAGCTATTCGCGAGGCAGATGGACTTACAGGCAAAAATTGTAAAAATAATGAAGGGATTTTTATTTCACATTAAGAATTATATAAGAAGGCAGTGATTTTGAAATGACATGTATTCATATTTTATTTCAATAGATTATTGAAAAATGTTTTTGAGTAGTCATGCATGGAAAGTAGAACTTACTTTTACTGCTTCTTGAGAATTATTACAGAAATGTATTGTAAGTTTCTATGAAATCGCACTAATGTACGCAACTTGTATGAAAGTGTCTTTTGCGTACTTTTTTAAAATACCTCCTCCAATCGTCGACCCATCCGTCAACATTTCATTCCTGACCAAAGAGTAGCTTTCTATTCTAGTTTCATAAATAACTACAGTAGTATTTCAATTTCCATTTTCTTGCTAGCATTGCGTATTTTTCCATATGTGTCTTTGAAATTGTTCGTATGTATTCTTCATGGACATTTATTATCTGGTTGTTGAGTTGACTCGTTTGAAAAGGAAAAGCAATGGCACTGTCAGCATTGTGACGTGCGGCGGGTAAGCCTTGAAGGACCGCCTGTGCCCCGCGCGCAACGCCGTGTGCAAAAGAGAGGCGGCCGCCGCCGTTGCACACGGCCTAATGCGCTGCGGTCTGCGGTTGGTTCTCTGCTCGTTTCAGAAGCCACCGCTGCGAAATAGCGCCACCGCTAATGCAGAGGCTCATGCAGGTGGATGACGCTAGTTGATGACGCTAGTCGCGGATAGCTGAGAGTGTCCACTTAACGTAGATCCCGTGCGTGCTTCGTTTACTTTGGTGAGCTCATATAACGAGTATGGAGATGAAAAGATTCCCTTGTGATCACATTAGGTTCACCATTCGATGCATTTTTGTGAGATTAATTCAAGATATGGAGAAGTTTCTTGCAATAATAATATTCAATAACTATAATATGGAGTAAATTTTTAATTTGTCAGGTCAGCATTCATTAAGAACTACATTTAAAGTTTAATGAAGAAATTTCGTGAAAACAAAATATGGCCCCATTTACAAGTATGTAATATACCAAACGACTGCAGTGCCTCTGACCGGGAGGTCCTAGGTTCGAGTCCTGATGGCGTCAGATTTTCGATATTAGCTATTCAGCTACGTTCGAATTGAGTCGCTGTGTGGAGAACAATTCTAGCGGCCGGCTATCCTGATCGGTAGATTTCCGTAGTTTCTCCGATCAACACCAGGTGAATGCCGGAACAGTATCCTAACAAACGAGCGTTGGACCGCGCGCGATCTTTCCTCCTCTTCTCATCAATCCTCCTCCTTACACATACCTAACATGCTCTACACTACCAGACATGCTGGAGACCGGTCAGAGCTTAGAACTTGTCGCGGCTGAGGGCGGTGCCCCGCTGCTGGTAGATGGTTGGGGAAAACCCCGCTAGCCGACGGCAGGTCGGAGCCGGATCACGCCATCCAGCGGGGGAAGATCACTGCCTCCTCCAGAGGAAAAACACGCACTGCACTTACGGGAATAATGACCTAAGCTGTGGACTCGCCCGGAAGCACAACCAACCAACCAAACGACGTAACAAATAGTGTCTCCGATTTCGATGGTTTTGTCAAGGTTGACTCATCATACTCGAAAAATTCACCTTCATTAGGCAACTCATGTTCATGGATAATGAAATCTTCCATTTATCCCACTTTCTCCCACCTGACTTTTACAGTGACGAAATTAGGACGAGAGAGCTCTCGTGGTGTACACACGGTGAATATCAAAGCGCGAGGATAGAATTAAACCGAAGAGCCCATTTGTATCCGTTGAGTTTATCAAGGCGCGCGGCCGCCGTGCGCACGTGGCGGGCGGGCGTCCGGGCGCCCTGGTGGCGCGGGTGGGCGGGGCGTCGCCCGCGCGCAGGGTCGCCGCCGCGACACTCGCGCCCGCCCGCACGCCTCGCATGAGGGCGGTGGCGGAAGCGCCGCACGTCGCTCTACGATAATCTGGGTTTTGTCACATTTAATCACAGCTTGGCGCGCAATAAATGTTTTCATTCCGTGATTTCTTTTTTGTCAGACAAACAGATTGCTTGACAGGATACGATAACTCTTTGGCAACAAGATGAATATCTGCAGGATCGTTGGCGGGAGGGTGGGGGCGTTCGAATGACTGGGGGGGGGATTTTAGAGATAGCTAAGTTGCGAGATCGTATTCAAACAGTGAGGGGAAATTCTTATGCCAAGTTGATTTAATCAGTATTTTTCTAGGGTTTCTTCAATCAAAACCAGATGAGTGCTGGAGTAGTAACGTAAGAAACGGGCCACGGACAGCGCACGATCTTCACTTCCTCTCCCTTTTCACACACTCTTACATTACACAACTAAACATGTAGGGTGGTTAGAGTTTGTCTCGCCTGAGAAGGTGCCCAACTGGGGACTGAAGGGAGAAAACCTCGTATCCGGTGTGTTCGTCAGCGCCGGATCTTGCGTTCCAGCATGGGAGGAACACTACCCCCTTCGGAAATAAAACATGCACTTTCGGACTTCTGGCCATGGTACTTGAATCAACACTAGCTCGTTCACTCCCAGGATCAATATATTCTCACTCACAGCTGCCTACTTGATTGTTCAACTGACTCTTGTAATTAAAAATACACCAAACTTGGACTTTCTTCCCCCTTCCAATATCACAGGGAGAGGTAAGTTTTACTTGCTCGTATACGTACTTACGGAGTTATACACATAGTATAGAGAAAGTGTAATGCTACGGAAAAAAGATTTTGAGATTTCAGCGGAAGTTCATGTTTTGGTCTCCTCTGACATCGACACACTTGTTTTTTTTCGTAAAGTTCGTTCGTCTGTCTCTGCGGACAACACAACCTGAACTATTCGTAGGGTTTTTTTGACCGGTTTCTATTTCCGTTAAAGAATTAGAATACCGAAAAATTGTGCAAATGTGGAAGAATGTCATCCAGTTCTCATGAATGCTGTGAATGCCGAGCCCCCTTCCACGGGCGCATTTTATATCCATACAAGCAGTTCCGAGCGAATGTATCTCTTTCTGGAATTAGAAGAAGATTTTAAATGTGTTATAATGCCGATGAGAATGCTCTGTCATGCCACAACACACAACGTTCATGCCTCACGCTGGTTTCAAACCAATGCTCTGATGTTTCGTAAATTTCCAGGCAAGATCTTTCACACCCTTCGTTATCAAGCTATTTTTTTGATTGATATTTCCGGGTACGTCAACTGCTTTGTTTATTAGCAGGGCGCGGAGTTTTATGACCTAAAACCACGCCAAAAATGATCAATAAAATGTTTTAAAATCTTACAATGTTTTAAAAATGTTCTGAAAGCAAAGAAAAATGAGGTACAAAATGTGATCAAAATCAGTTCAAATGAACAACCTAAGCTGTTGGATATGCTACTGGTGTACTGATGCTGCTTCTATTCGTTTAAGTGAACTCAGCTTTCAAACTTTTGATATGGACTGTTTTTTTTACCAGCAAATGTATCTTTAGTTATCCCGAATTCGACTGAACTTCCAATGACGCTGACGGCGTCACAGAAACCTTAGATTTCATACATTGGCTTACTTTACAACTTTTGAGTGAAGAAACTGAATAGGTTACCAGGTATACGTGCTTGGCAATTCTGTGGAGAACATTTTTTGCATTTCGTAAATATTATTTGAAGCAGGTACTATTAAAATGACATTCAAATCGAAGAAATCGGCGAAAAATGCATTAAACATTACGGGAAAAGGTAAAAAATGACTTATTAATCGAAATCGATAAAAATGCAAAGAAATGTATAAAAAAGGGTCATTTCCTTTTGTCATTACATAAAATTAATTTCTAAACTAAACAACATTATTCTAAAGAGAAAAGTAAAAGAATAACGTTTCATGAAAATACGCTCCCTAGTTATTAGTCTTGTTAGTATGGTAAATATTTTTATCGCAAGAGGTAGCCATATTCATTCCCCGCTCTACGGTAAGTAGGCGCTATCCAGCGCCTACTTACACTCGACTTTTGAGGCATTTCTCCCTCCAGATACCATTCTCCAGCGGTGCACCGCTCCAGCTGGGACGATATCTAAGCTCTCGACTGCTCTCCCGGCGTATTTGGTCGTGTAGTGCATGAAAGAAGTGTCCGTGAGTAAGGAGGGGGAGAGAAGATCTCGTGCAATCCGTGGCCCGTTTGTTAGGGTTCTACTCCGGCTTTCGCTTGGTATTGGTCGAAGAAACCACGAAACACTATCGATAAGAATAGCCGTTCACTAGAATTCTCCTGAAGACAACGGATGAATTCAGCCTAGCTAAATAGCTAGAGTCGAAAATATGTCACCACCGGGACTTGAACCGGGAGAGATAGCTCAGTGCATCAGCTGATATCACTGCAGCGCCTCTGTCCGGGAGGTCCTAGGTTCGAGACCTAACGGCGGCAGGATTTTCGACACTAGCTATTCAGCTAGGTCAAATTCAGTCGCTGTCTGGAGGAGAATTCTAGTGGCCGGCTGCTCTGATCGGTAGATTTCCTTAGTTTCTCCGATCAACAGCAGGTGAATGCCGCAGCAGTATCCTAACAAACGGGCGTCGAACCGCGCGCGATCTATTCTTCCTCTTCCTTGTCTTATCCTTTCCCCTTACACACACACACACTTACACTAACATGCGTTACACTATCACATATTCCGGGAGACTGTCCGGGAGCTTAGAGCTTGTCCCGGCTGGGGCGGTGCCCCGCTGGTGGGAGAGTCCTGGTTAGGGGGAAACCCCACTAGCCGACGGTAGGCCGGCGCCGGATCTCGCCATCCAGCGGGAGAAGATCACCGCCATCTCCCGAGAAAAAACATGCACTACACTCACGGAACTAATGACCAAAGCAGTTGACGCGCCCGGAAACACGAAAAAATCAATCAATCAACCGGGACACGAACACTAGACACTTTCGGTCAGAGTCACTGCAGAGTCAGTGGAAATGCTTTCTCTGAGCTAAACTTAGGAGATTTTGGAGAATACCTTCTGGGAGGAGAAAAGTTTTGTATGTAAATATGCACACAATACAGTCGTCTCTGTAGTAAACTCGAATATAGTGAACCCTCGGTTATAGTGAACTTAAGTCACTGGTCCCATTTCAGTTACATTGCAATTAAACATCGGTTATAGTGAACGTGAACTTCGTCTATCGTGTACATGGGAAATAGGTCCTGGATGTTAATTGGATCTCGTATGTTATTAGGTGAGTAGAAGGGCCTTCGGAGAGTAGAACGGTGTTCCAACAGTGGAAGAGGCATTACGATACTTAAAAACAAAGGACAATGCAAAATCAAGTATGGAGAGAGTACAAACTGTGGCTAAAGAAGGATCTGGTGAAATTACTAATGAAAAATGTACGAAGCAAACGAGTGAAAATAATTGATTTTTTAAGGACAAATGAAGATTTTAAATTTTCAGTTCGCGCTGTTAATGAATTTTGCTATATCCCAATTTTAATAAAATCAATAATTGTGGAGCAATTCTATTTAATTTTGACATCATAGGATATAGTGAACCTCGGTTATAATGAACCAAACATGTTAGTCCCCAGGAGATCACTATAACCGGATTCGACTGTATGTACCCATTTATTCACGCACATCTTCTTTTTCTTATTACCGACATGATAGGAAACATAATCCCACTTGGTGGTGTGAATGATGCCCCTGCTGTATTGCACTGAATCCGTGTCCTTTGAGCTATTGTCATTCCTTGCCCGTTGAGTGGGCGGGTACCCTCACATGCCGCCCGCAGTTCTCGCGTGAGAGCGCTGTCGGAAGCGCGATTAGATGCCATGTCGCCCACGCGGCGCCTGCGACCTCGTCAAAGGAGGCTTTGCAAAGCTGCCTCGACGCGTCTCCCGTTGAAAGCAGACGAACATGGACCTGTTTCTCATTAACAGGGAACGGATTTCTATGTAAATACATATTTACTACTTAAGCTAATATCGATACTAATTTGCATTATCTTTATGTTTCACTATGTGTAGAGTTGAAAAATGCTACTTTTATTGTACATATTTTTCCATATTTTTTAAATTTTGGTACACACATTTTGCTTTGTTTGACAGATCTTGAGACCTCGATGGTTTGTGGGAAACACACCTCTTTTGAGTATCCACACTACCACTTCTATTTCCCTCTGAGGCTGCCACCCGGAAAACACATGACGTCACAGAGACTTTGACATGAGAATTCAACTTATTCAGCTCCTCATTGTCTGTTAGAATCCAGTCAGAATACTATGTGTTGGTTAGATTCTATTAATATCTCCATTAAACTAGTGCAAAATCCAAAAAGTATCACCTTCAGCCATTATAAAATTAGACGATATATTTCAAAGGTTAAAGATGGTTTATAACTGACAATAATATATTATTTTACCATAGTCAGTATTTATAATATTCAGACCATATTTAACTTCATATTTTCATAAATAATCCAATAAACTACAGCAAACGTATGATATACATCGGATTACGTCGATTTGAGCTAGCTGTAGGCTCCGATTCGTAATTCCCATCATTTCCTCTCTGTCCGTCCTCTTCCGCAAATTATCGTTACTCTTGAATGTTGCTTGTCTGAGAACACTGTAGTTGACATTCTTCGTGGAACAATCCTTCACATTCAAATTTTTTTCTAAATACTCGTTCTGTATTCTTTGTTGTTGTTGTTGTCATGTATCTGCAAATCGTTAAAACATTGGTTCCTATTTTATAATTGATATTAAAATATTTTTACTGCCGGTGTCTCGGACAGATAATGAATAAAAAGCCGTTAGTTCGCCAGTATTTCAGAATATTTATAGAAGCTTGCAGCCACAAAAATTCTGCTGAACCAAACTAGACAAACTGTTTCTCCAAAAAGTAGCATGCACACTGCACAAGAACTACAAATACAAGTCTCGTATAATATTGAAAAAATTAAATATTTTTACAAACACGGTATTTATGAATACTGCAATAACATGTCAGTATGTACACACAGTACTACAATTCTTTATCTTTTTGTACCAAGAATATAAAAATCATTTTATTTCATAACGCAAGACGTAAGTTGCAAATACTCGGTATTCAATTACGGGAGACCTCTTCCACGGAGCCTTGCGGTCGCATGACATCGAGTGGTAAGCAGAGACCCACTGAGTATGAGAATTCATTCGGTACGCGCAGTAAGAGAATACATGAAATTGCACAATCAAATATTTGAAATATTGGGATTTTTCTGTCATAATATATATTGTTTTATTGGTTTTGGTCTCTTTTCAAGATACTGGGTATCTAACGAAACCCTAAACACCTCTCATATGCGGGAGGTTGCACAGTTTTCCTTCAATTTTAGCGCGCATTGGTAATTGGTAATACAGATTACATCATCAATGTTACGAATTGTACTGATAGAACAGCAGTATAATTTGTTAGATCTAACAGATCTCTTTACATATTGATGAATAGTATAGAACATAGGACATTAAAACACGCTATTTACAGTTGTGTAAAGAAATGGAGAAAGTAGCAATACAAATCAAAACGTACCTAACTATAAAACTAAACAATTCTGCTCGTATTCAATATGTCTAGGCGAGATAATGTAACTCGTAGATCACTAGCAAAATCTTGTCAAACTATTTAATGTTTGACTGGCATTCCAATAACAGTAATTTAATATTCAAAAGGTGGTCATGAAATGTTTGTCTGACCTGTCTGACTGGTCAGACTGTGCCTGTCTGTGTCTCTGTCAGTTTGTCTGGTCTGTTCGTCAGGTCTCTGTCCGTTCTATCAGTTCGTGTGGAATGTCTGCCCGTGCTCAACACTTAGGCTCTAAAACCCAAACCGGATTTTCTCTTCAAAACGAATATTCTTCAACCGATATGGTTCAAATTTAGACATATCTTGAAAGAATCATTTAATATTCGTTAATAGTAGTATCCCAAAAGTACCAGATATTGAATACAAGTATTGTTTTAAAGGATGTCTCAGATACTAAGGATTATTTCTTGTTAACTCTTTAAATTGATGTCCAAGAATTTTTGTAGAGGCGGAACAAAGCCGTACACTTTCGTAATATTTAGTTCAAACCAAGATGAAGGGCATTCAAGCATGTAGATGATGTCCGTAAATTGGCGTAAAATGCTGACTTTGAAGCATTTTTAAAAGAACGTTTTCCAAGAGGGAGCTGAAGTCATTTATCATCAGAGTTAGGTATCAGTTACAAAATAGATCGTAAAATTTTACGTCACTTTTTCAAGTAATGCGAGCAATTGTGTGTTACGTTGTATCATCACTGATTTAGAATGTGTATCTGTTCACGTGTATTAGATATGTTAGAACTTTTCGTAGTTATTCATAGGTGTGTACAACGATCAAATCAAATTTTGTATATCGTGTCTTCTGAAAATGTCCTTCGACATCCATGACATGATAACCTAATAGGTTGGAATTTCGCCCTGTCGTTCGCTTTAAAGACCTGCGATGGAGGAAAATTCCTATTATCGTTTCAGTGTTAACGACCTAGCTGAGATTCAAAATTATGTGTATTTAGCATCACTTTCTCGCGCAATGATTGAAGACGCGTTCTCATAGCTCTCTCTTTTCAGTCATATACAACAATTCTTACTTCTGATAAATTCATGAACTTACATAATTATCATTATTAGCATACTAAACGAGAAGATCAGGCATAATAAAACAAGAAGCTTTGTTAATAAACGTGCAGTAGAAAATTGTTGTTTTTTTTCATTTCATATTCTGCATAATTCCGGTTTTAAAATAAAAGTTTGATAGCTTTGAGTTACTAGTGGTGACCCAGTGGTAAATATTTGACCGTAATTCACTATTTTTTGTTTCAACGTTATTGAGGTTCTTTTGTCGAAGAGTATACTTGTAAAACCATTGCACATACTTTTTCGAATTTTGTTCTATTACGTCATCTGTAAGCTAGTGCAAATACGTCATTAGCATCTGTTGTTTGCCTTAATTCCTTTCAATACGTATGTAATTTATACAATTTAATGAAGGCAACAGAGAAAAAAAAACTTCACTACTGTTGGTATTCGTGTTTATTTGTTATACAATTAATTCACAGTTACTTTTTTAATGTCAATATTGAATCAAACTCACAAGATAAACGCACAAGATATTTTGTGTACTGGACGATCTAGTTAAAGTGCGGACAAACACCCGTATTTGAACGTTCGCAGAGCGCACAGATATGTCGTGCGAACTACAAGCCGTAGTCGCGAAGTGTACGGGACGACCTCTTAGCGGCGGGGACCGTTTGACCGTGCGCAAGCCGCACGGCCCCCCCCCCCCCCCGGGTTTGCCCCACGGCGGCGGCGGTGGCGGCAACGGACGTGCGCTGGCCGCGTCGCCTCACGCGGGTTCGATCCTCACCCACCTCCCTCCCACCTTACTCCCTGCCCTCCGCGCGTGACCGGCATCGCACCGTATGGTGGCGGAGGCGGCGGCGGTACGGGGAGTGTGGGCACGGCGGGTAATGCAAAATGGAGAAGGTGGAGGCAATGGAGGTGGGAGCGATGATAAGTGCTGCGTTTGGCCGAAGAAGTGCTTGCTGTTGCGGATGATGGTAAAAGGGCGTGTCGCAGGGAAACAAAAACGTGCGTGGAACTCAACTCTTTCGACAGTGGACGGCATGAAACGGCGGTGATAGTGATGAGGTACGATGGAAAAGAAGCTCTGCGAAAAAGGATAAGTTAAAGGTGATTTTAGGTACATCACCAATGTCAAGAAAATGAGATAAATTGAAGAGGTTGCGGAAGGTACGAGATAAGTGACGCCAGGTATCGGAAGCCTCTAGCGCACTATATGGCGTGTGCCTTATGTACGTGGTTCGCATTTATGAAAGAATTTGGGCATTAACAAGATAAGTTAATCCCTTAAGCAGACAACAGTATTGATAAAGAGTTGGCAAAAGATATGTCGAAGGTTGTGTGATGACGAGTGCGATGCGTGTGGTTTATATCGAAAGCGACGATATGTGCCCAGCACCGGGGTCGCAGAAGCAAGCTACGGTGGCGCAGCTGTCGCAGCAGTGGCGGCGGGGGCGCCGGCGGCGGGGGTGGCGTCGGCAGCAACGGCGGCGGG
The DNA here is from genome assembly GCA_964035755.1 of Teleogryllus oceanicus. Taxonomy (NCBI): domain Eukaryota; kingdom Metazoa; phylum Arthropoda; class Insecta; order Orthoptera; family Gryllidae; genus Teleogryllus; species Teleogryllus oceanicus. The sequence goes on from CAXIVR010000002.1 coordinate 1,814,443, forward strand.
GCGGAGGCGGTGGCGGAGGCTGAGGGGGAGGCGGTGGTGGAGGCGGTGGCGGTGGCTGAGGCGGAGGCGGCTGCAGGACTGGGGTCGGTGACTGCAGACCCGGCTGCGAAGTCGCGCCGCCCGAACTTATTTATTCATACTGCGCTCCATATTTCCGCGGCCGCGAGCGGCGCGAATAAGGTGGCGACGGCGCGGTGCCACGCGCGGCAGCTGCGCCCTCAGGGAGCGCGCGGGGCGGGGCGGCCTCGCTCCCCTGGTGCCGAAAAACGCGAATCGCGCGGTGCGTATTCCGGGAGCGAGCGGCAGATGGCGCGGGGGTGTTTTCTGACGACTGGATAAATAATAATGGATCGGAGCAGTTGTGACATCGTGTTCGTTGGGTCTTCGAGTTGTTGTTCAAAGAGGGAGGAAGAGGTAATTTAACGTAATAATATTACAGATAGATTATTTATTCCTTATTTGTTAATGTTCGAGATATGACTTGATATAGATGAAGGAGTCAGAGTTTTCATTCTCACAACATGCTTATAAAAGTGTTTGATGTTTATATTTATTGTTTGTCTTTCTCTATAGTATAGGAGCCACGTGTATGTCTCGCATATGTGAGGCATTAGTGTAATGAAGTAACGTGCAATAGCTGTCGTACTTTGTAAGCGCATTCTGCCGCGATATCCAGCCTTAGAGATCATTCACAAGTGTTCATTCATAGTTGTAATCCCAGATGGACAAAGACCAAGCCACCTGCGAAGCGGAATAACATACAAGTTGCCATTAATACAGAATTAGTCAACGGGTTTAACTTTTCAGAGTAAGTATTCCATAATGCACATTGCATTATGACTTTAATAGCTAATGAAATTCTTAAGTATTTATGTCACGATTTTACATACTCCAAATGCTTGGGTGAAATGCTTCGAATAGTCAACATAACGCAACCGGGCCTAATAGGGAAGCAAACTGATAGCAACGCTTTAAAATTAAATGGTTCTGGAAGGATTTCTGAAGCATTGCATTTGGATAGTTGACTTGTTTATCTCGCTGATTGAAAATATCGTAAAAGTGAAAGCATTTGTTCTCGTAAATGGAAAATGTTATAAAAAGCAGAGTAAAATTTAGTAAACATCTATTAATAAAATCAACATTAAAACTAGATTTAATTTTGGAGGAAGCCATTACGGAATAGGAATAACAAGTATTCTGGAGTTTCGAAAACTAACACAGAAATAGCATAAGCTCAAAGAATTTTGTGGTTCGTGAGAGACACGAGGAAATGTAACTTCAAGTTCTTAATGCAATCAGTGGAAGATATTGAATTACTTGATCAGAGAAAAAGATAAGTTACTGATAATGATTAAAAATACAATGTATAAAAATATCAAGCATTTATTTGAAAACATGAAGTGTATTTCACACAAATAAAAGGTGATGCTGGCAACAGTACTATGGCATACTCTGGATCTTAAAATTGTTATAAAAGCTTTAGAAAAATATAATAAAATTTTTTAATATGCTAATTCAAATAACATTTATCTACTAATCGCCTCCTATATTATTTCAGAAAATATGTTAATGACCCAACACCCTTAAAAACGAAGCGTTCTAGGCCTTAAAAACTAACATTTTGAGTCTAAAGACCTCTAAAATTGTCCTCATACCGTAATCTCAAGGATGAAATCTTCTTGAATATTCTATTACATTTTCGACGCTTCCCGATTCTGCCACCCCTGTTCGGACCCTGTAGAATCTGCAATTGTATATAAAATTAAACTAATTATTTTATATTCTACGATCTGGAATAATATGGGTGTACCTCTGTGCTCGGTAATAACATTAAATATTATTCTCATTTGATCAGCTGGGCGTAGTTATCCAATCGAGAATTTCGTTACATTTTTTGGGGGTATACGAACTCCCGATTCGATAACTGCGCCCCAACTGATTTAACGTTGCACTATAATTGAATAGGAGAATAGCTAATACCGCATAAGAATTTTCACTTCAAAATTCGCCGTTACTTGATGCCGAAAGATCGCCCTGATCGACATTCGGCCACATTCTCCGTCATAGAGGCAACAGTGGAAGAGTGACAGATTTAATAGTGGTGGCGGTAGTGGTGATGGAGGCGGTCGCTATGGCGGAGACAGAAGCGGAGACAGAGACGGAGACGCAGGCGGAGACGCAGGCGGAGACGCAGGCGGAGACGCAGGCGGAGACGCAGGCGGAGGCGCAGGCGGAGGCGCAGGCGGAGGCGGAGGCGGAGGCGGGGCGGAGCGGGGGAGGGGGCGCAGGCGGAGGCGGAGGCGAGGCGGAGGGCCGACGCGGGGGCTGGCTCAGCCGCCGCCGCCATCGCCGCCTGCGCTTGAGGACGCGCTGCCCCAAGGGCGTCCGCCTCTTCGCCGCCTCCGCCTCCGCCGCCGCCGCCGCCGCCGCCAGCCGGTCTCCTATTACGCATTGCAGCAGCGCCTCCTCTCTGGTCCATCGGCCCAGTGGCCAAGGACAAAGTTCGAATCACGCTCCATGGTAAAGAAACCGTTCCGGATATGCATTATTCCACGTCTACTTCGGTAATGTATAACTTGGTGAAACATGATGCCATTCAGCTCTCGAGTACTTGAAATGGATACGTACGCTGCATGGTCGTCAGTCATGGTCGATTGCGGTATTTAAGATTTTTGTATCTACTGCTTTTTAAGCCCTCTCGCCTGGACTAGGCTCTTCATCCTCAATTTTCACATTCTTTCTGTGGCGATTTTCCCAGCAAAAATACTTTTGTTTAGGTTGAACCTGTGTGATGGAACATTTCATTTCCTCGAGAGCATTGTATATCTCAAAATTAGCTTCAGTTTTGTCTGAAAAAAAACAACTGACTTTCTCTCTGAAAGAAAATACAGTTAATGAAGGAATGAAAATTACTTTAGCAGCTTGAAAGCGGCTAGGTTAAAAAAAAATATGTGCGAATACGCTCAAAAGTGCGGTGTTTACATTTGAATTGATCTTAGAGATGCATGTATTGACCTGACTGCCCACCGTTGAAACATTCCAACGGTTAGAATTTCGACCTGAATTTCTACTTTGTGACTTGATTTTAGAAATTATGTGAACCGTAAACAACCATTTCCAACAAACATTAAAACCATTCTCCATCTCACTAGCAGATTGAAGAATGATGGAATGATAAAAACTTGGGACTTTCACAAACGTAGTTTCTGTACTTTGGTACATAGCTTGTCATTACAATATGGATTTTTGAATCTTTGATCTATTAAATTTGGAAATAATTGTACTTTCTCTTTTCTGCAAAGAAGGAAAGATAATGTAGTGCAAAAACAAAAGTAAATCTCAGGTTTTTGACGGAAATTCACCTCTTGGAAACCCCTGATCCAAATTTTTGTCTGTTTAAAAAATATCTCCCCCCGTCCGTCTGTTTGTCTTTAGACAATATGAGTAATTGAGTCCAGTAAGGAAATAAAGGAAATGCAAGTGTATAAAAATATTTTTCTAACGTTGTTTTTTATTTGGGTCAATTATTAAACAACTTTCTGATTGATTAGTGATTTAGGGAGTGTCAGTTGCTGAGGTCAGAGTTATCTCATAAGTTTAGTGCATGGTTTTTATTGCGGGAGGTGGCGGTGACCTTCCCCGCTGAATGGCGATATCCGGCGCCAACCTACGTCGGCTAATGGAGATTTTCCCCAACCAGGTATCTCCCAACACCTACGTACCGCCTTAGCCGGGACAAGCTCTTAGCTCCCGACTGGTCTCCCGGCATTTGTGGTTGTCTAGTGCGTGTGTAAACGTAAGCAAGGGGTACGGAAAGGCTAAGGAAGAGGAATGAATATCGCGCGCGGTTCATCGCCTGTTCTATTAGGGTAGTGCTCCGGCATTCACTTGTTGTGAATCGGAGAAACAAGAGAAAACTAGCGATCAGAGCATCCAGTTGTTTGAATTATCCTCCAGGCCGCATTCGACTTAGCTGACTAGTGTCGAAAATCCTGCCACCGTCGCGACTCCAACCACAGGACCTCCATATCAGAGGCACAGCAGTAACATCAGTTGATGCCCTGAGCCACCTTTGCCGGACTTTTGTATGACTTCATAAAGAAACCAAAAGTACAGTTTTGTCAAAAGTAAAAATAAAAAGTGTTGGGCGCAATGGGTAATGAGAGCCCCCGTGGGGCAATACAAGTCACATATTTTTACATTTAATTCACATAAACGTTTTTGTTTAATACTAGACATAAGACAGGAAGTATTTTTTGTTCAACACAAATAAATTACAGTTTTTCTTTTGTCTTTTAGAAAAAATAATTTTCTTGTGGACAAAAAGGCTACAAAAATTAATCTCTTTCAGAACAATCGGCGCAGTCACAATGTGACAAATTGTTACACATTTTATATGAAATTTACTTTCATCTGAATTAAAAACTCTAAAGCAAATTAAACCAAAGTGATCCTTCATAGTGTCATCATCCTTTTCATGGCAAATAAAATTTGAAGAAGATTATATGTATGAAATGCACCGAATTTCCATTGATGTACGAGTCTGCCGGTTAGACACGCCATCGTCGACAGACTTGAACTCTGATTGTAACTCTTCTAGGGTCCATGATGCTCTCTTCAACATTCGTGTTAGTTTACGTGGCTTTCTGCAAGCGTAACAACAACCTATGTTTGTATACCATAATATGCGGTTTATTTGGTCTGACTTTTAAAATCCGCTAAAAGGTTAACAGGAATTATTTCACGGGTAATCGGAGCCAAGCTCAAATTAGTCCACCAAAATAGCGCTCATTATCTAATCAATATTTTTATTCGATATTTTTATAAAATATTAAGCAAATTTTAAAATGAATTTTACCAACATTCAGTTCAATGTTATGTATGAAGTTACTATAATAGTAAACTGAAATAAATTTAGAAATTGAAAAAAAAGAACTTATTTACTGAGATTGATGTCAGCAGAAATTATGGTATTTGAATTTTGGGGGATTCTTTTCATGAAGACCCTAATTTATTTTCGAGATTTTCTCAAAAGTGACTTCAAATATTTTCTATAAATTTCAGGCTCTGATTTTTATTAAAACTTCTGAAACGTTTGAAAATTGCAAAAGTTTAAAATTATTTCGACCCTCTTCTTTATCTAGTACATATGTGAAGAGAAATACAGTGTAACCTACTCAATCGTCTACCTCGATTAACCAGTGTAACCCTCTAATAAAGGCATTTTTTTCGTGGAACCGATTGATTTTTTCCTTAAGGCACGTCCAAAAATTCTCTCTATTAGCCAACTAATTTCGCGACAAGCTGTCCGGAACATTTGGTAAACTGACGTCTATAAAGCAGCCACCTCTAGCGATTTTGAGCTGTTGTGAAACAAGAAATAAAATATGGATGGACGTAGTGATGATACAATACTTTCCCGCCACGTGTCGCATTGTCAGATTATTTCAAACAGTGTCGTCTAGAATAGCTCTTCTGGCAGTGGTTAAATTTTTGTTTAACGTAAAAACAGATTATTTTAATAATTGCCTGTATGAAATAATAATGCGTTCTCTTCCCTTATGCCGGAGTTGTCGCTGGAAGTTTGCTAATCCTTTCTTCCCCTCTGAGGGAACTTGCTGAGAAAAGGTCCTAGAAAAAGAGCCACCTATAAGCGGACAATTTTTGCCTGACAATTAGTATTCGCTTAAGTCAGGTTTCATTTTATTTATCAATGTAATTCCCCAATAATAGATATTTCAGTCTTTTCACGCACTTTCTTTGTAAAACAGTTACAGTTTAGCAGTTTTTGATTAGTTTTGCGTTAAGTCGTTTGAGTTTATCAAGAGATGCTGAAGTGATAGGGCAAAAGGTGAAATGTTATTAAATTAAATAACCGACAGCATTAATAGGAGAAATTATGTGGTGTAATAGCAAAGTTTTAAATCTTTCCATACTCAAACTATCTCAAAGTTGAGATGAGTTTGTTTCGTACGGAACCCAAATTGTACTTTTATTCAAAATACAAGCACATAAGAAAACAATGATTGTACCAACATTTAAATCTGATCTTTCTATTGAATACGACGTCGCGACCTCGGAAAGAGAGAAGGAATCATGCTCGAACAGTAAATATAATACTAAATATAATAAAGAACTACGTTCTCCTGGTTTCCACCGTGAGGCAACCAGAGGAGTATTTTTCGCCGTCGGAGTGCCACTTCAGTACCCGCTATGCTGAGGTCTTTGATAACAAATCTTCATTGCATTTTGATGCAAGAAATCGCTTTGACGCATCTCCGTGGCGGCGGTCGCCGAAGAGGGTGGCATGGGGGTGGTGCGGAGACAGCGTTGCTTGACCAACAGTGAAGCAGGCCTCCACTCCGCCGTACGCCACGCCCGCCGCGCCGCGCCGCGCGACCAGGGGCATGACCGTGCGGGGGCGCGTTTCCCCCAAGGCGGAAGGGCGGCCTTCGCGCGCGCTGCTTCCGACAGCGGTCGGGGCCGCGGGCGCGCAGCGGTACATTAGACGGCGCGGCGGTGACGAGCCGCCCCAGCCCCGCGGCGGCGAATCTCTTCTCACGCTGCCCTCCGCAGGCGGCTTGCTCCCAGAGTTCTTTCCACTCTCTCTCTCTTTCTCTCTCTCTCTCATTCTCTCTCTTCTCTCTTTCTTTTCTCTCTATCTCTCTCCCTTTTTCTCTCTTTCTCCATCTCTTTCTCTCCCTCTCTCTCTTTCTCTCTCTCATTGCGATATCTCAAGAAATGGTGGAGGAATATTCTAGTAATACAATGGGTTTGGTACAATAAAGACTTCGCTGAGGTGACTCAAGGCGTCAACTGTTGCCACTGCAGCATCTTTAATCGCGAGGTCCTAGTGTTCAAATTTCCATGTTGGCGGATTTTCGACACTAGCCTGTTTGCTAGGTCAAATTCTACTGCTGTCTGGAGAAATCTAGTGGTCGGCTAGTATGATCAGTAGGAATATTTCCTTACACGCTCTAACAGAGAACAATTAATTTTTTTTACTTCTCCTCTGTCAAATTAATTCTTTTCTCTGAAGATATGTTTTTTGAATCCAGAAAACGAACTTTCTACGTCACAAGTGATAATTGGAGCATACTTCAAAGATCAAATCTGAGCCAATATGAGGTCAAATTCATCCCTTTTTTTTTTTGATTTTTCACTGCAAATAACTTTTTACATTTTGGAAGAATTTCAAGTCAGGATTTGAATTTATATACTTTCTTTTTCTCTGAACATTTTACATAATTTTGAACTATTTACAATTTTTTTTCCTTAGCAGTCACACTCACTTCTCAATATTTTTAAATTATCTTTCAGATTCCTTGACACAATATGCACTAACACCTGTAATACTTTCTACAATCGCAACAAAAATTTTATAATTAATGAAGTGATACTTATTGAGAATTTCAATTATATTCAGGAGGCAATAACTGGGAGTTGAATAAAAGTTTCACGTATTTCGGTTGCAGTTTTGAGTAATATTTCTCTTTTTCTCAAATTCCTGTAATTTTAATTATCCATTCGACTTATATAATGTCTTAAGTCGTGAAATAGTCTCACTAAATATCGTTCAGAGTGTTGCACTAGCCTGTAACTTCACTCCTCGCTAATCGAGTGGTGAATTTACCGCCTATCACAGCATTTCTCGTGATATTACTTATGAATATATTCTAGCTTAGAATTGGTTACTTACGACACGGACTGTTATTAGTGAAATAGTCATAAGTAATATCACGAGACGTGCTGTAATAGCCGATAAATTCATGACACGCGTAGCGATGAGTGAATTTACCGGCCATCACAGTACTTCAAGTGATATTTAGTGTGACTATTTCACGAATTAAGACATTACACGAATCAAACGGATGATTGAAATTACAGGAATGGCGAAAAGGAGCAATATTACTAAAATTGCTACCGGAATATATGAAACTTTCATTCAGCTCCGAGTTATCACTGCCTTCTGGAAAACTTATAATCAAGTAAAATATGAATAACAGTTTAATGCAGAAAATGATTTCAAAGATTGTCGATTTCATGGCAATAAAACTTTCAAAAACAATTATAACGAAGCTCCTTTCAAGACCATTTATTCAAAACACAATTTTTAAAGTTGTAGAGAGTTGAGTTTTCCATGTCTTAGTATTCCGTGGAAGTATTTGAAATGATTGGTTTAATTTGAATAGATTCTTGCTTAGCAATGGTTACTTACGACACGGACAGATGTGAGTTTTTTTGAATTTATTTTTACTCGTTCGACCTAAGGTCTTTCGAGGTCTTTCTTTGACAAATTGTTGGAATTCTCTGGCTTAACTATATAATTTGTTTTCTTTTAGATGCTATTGAATTTTAATTTTGATTTGATTTAATAACCTGTTAGGATTGCCTGTAGGAATTAAGGAAAGGAAGGTTATTATTAGTTTAAGGGGTTTTGCATATCTTTGGGAAATTTTGATTTGATTCGTCTTGTAATGTTTGCTGTTCAGCCTAGATAGAATTTCAGAACGGGAAGAGATGAGGGGAGGGAAGAATAAAAATTATTTGCTCCTTTTCAAGTACGGTATCAATTCCGAGTTTTCTGTGAATTTGATGATTCGGTATAAGCCATGGAGCTTTAATTGACTTCTTAAGAACTTAAGTTTGGACCATTTGAAATTTTTGAATGGTGGTCGGAGCTGCATTTCTCCAAATTGGGCAAGCATATGTTAGTGTGGGTAGGATAATAGATTGATATAATAGAATCTGGCATTTGGTATTTAGTGTTGAATGTTGATTTATGAATGGGTAGAAGTTTGATATTTTGGCATAGGATTTGCTGATTGGTGCGTGAACATGGGGTTTCCAAAATAGTTTCTTGTCTAACAATACTCCGAGTTTCTTTACTGGTTCACTGTTACAGGGTATTTCATTGTCATCTATTTTCAGAGAGGGGGTTTTCCGGTCTCCTAAGAGTAAATATTTTAGTCTGGCCATTTTTGCTGATTGATTGCAATTCTCCAACTTTTTGTGCATTGCATTAGGATGTTAAGATTATTCTGGACTCTATTGTTTGCCAGGTTAATATCTGTACTTGCTGTTAAGAGTGCCTTATCGGTAGCAAAAAAGTTTACACGTTAGAATATTTGGGTATGTCACTCACGAAGATATTAAATAAAATAGGTGAGAGAACAGAGCCCTGACGAACTCCAGCTGTGATAACAGGAGAGGTAGAAAATGATTGATTAATTTTGACCTTAAATGTTCTTTCGGTGATGAAGTCTTTAATAATATTCTGAATATACTCAGGGACTCCGAGCTGTCTTATTTTAAATAACAGACCGGTATGCCACACGCCGGTACGCTTGTGCAATATCCAGAAATGCGGTTTGAGTATGTGTTTTCTCTGGGAAGCTCTGTGCAATGTTTTCGGCAAGCCTTATCAGCTGATGTGTGCAGGAGTGATTTGGTCTAAAACCAAATTGAATATATGGTATTGCTTCCGTATCTGAGAGATATTTGCTAAATCTCTTTACAAAAAACCTCTCAAAGATTTCAGAAATGGAGGGTAGAAGACTTATTTGTCTGTAATGTTCAGGTCGTCGAGGATCTATTTCTGGCTTACGAAAAGGAAGGCCGATTGCAGTATTCCAGTCGGTAGGGAAATAGTTAAATCGTAATATGGCATTAAATATTTCAGTTAGTCCTGCTACAGAATGTTTGTTAAGTTTTAAATAATTTTCCTTTTTTAAATTTTTTATTTTCAATTTCTTGATTATGTTGTATTATTGTAGAAGGGTGTGATCTAAAGATGTTTTGAAAATGATCTGCAATTGCTTTGGCCTTATCAACATCTGAATACAGTAGCTTATTTTTCACTATTAATTGGGGGATTTCGTTCTTATCTCTAGTGAGTCTTTTTGTTGTTGTCCAGAGATGTGCTGAACTAGGTTCAATTTAATTTATAAATTACCGAAATGAAGCATAGCGGTGATTAAATAATTTATTTTTGACTATTCTTGACAGTTTATTTAATTTTGCTTTTACATATAGTCTTCGAATTATTTGCCAAACCCTTCGCAAATTATGTTTCGATTTAATAAAATTAATAATTTTACGGAAAAGTGGGGAAGAGAAAAGTTTACTTTTAGTATTGTAGATGTAGGGGAATATCTTTGGAATTATTGATTGGTCCAGAGACTTGACAGCCACATTAAACTTTTCAAGTTCGGAATCAATATCTGAAGTAGACAAAATAGAAAATGGATATTTATAGTAAATTCAGCTACTATTTTTTGATGTAGTAGAAAATCAATATTTTTCGTTATGACTATGTCGAGAACGTCAGGGGTTATATTAAAATTATCGGGAAAATGTGTGGGATCTGTTGGGGCATGAATATTAAGACTATTATTATTTACAAAATCCAGTAACTTTTGACCTTGCATGGACATTGAGTTACAACCCCAAGATGTGTTTGCTAATTAAATCTCCTTAGAAATTAATATGGTTGTATAAGCTAAACATATTTTATAAGTCTCTTCATGGAATTTCTTATTGGGAAGCTTGTAAGCTGCAATGATTATTTCTTTGTTGTCATTGTTATTTTTACTATTCTTATTATTAGTAAAAGTAGTATTATTTTAGTAAAAGTACTATTTCTTTTATCATTACTCTTTACTTCTATTCCTACTGATTCTAAATTCGGTGATAAAGTCGTAGACACCTGGCTACAGTCGATGGTTTTAGCTTCTATTAATGCTACGCCACCTGACGCTTTGTTGGCTATTCGGTCCTCTCTAAAATTCTAAATCCTGGAATGTGAAATTTTTCGCCTGGAATCAGTTGAGTTTCGGTTACACGAACAATTTCAATTTCATGTTTCTTTAAAAAATATCTAAATTCATTTTCTTTGCGTTTCAGTCCATTAGCATTCCAGTTTAAGAAATTAATATCAGTAATTTTATTAGCCATAGTTCAAATTTGTCAGAACAGACTTTACTGTATTTTCGATTACGGGAGTGAGCGCTAACATGACTTGTTACCCAATGTTTGAAATTAGATGAGACTGATCCTGTTTAAATTATGATACATATGGCCTCGATTGGCTATTAAGGTTTTGGCTACGATGAAGGGTAAGATTTGATGGAATTGGTCTATCGGGTATATTGTTAGCCTAAGTATTGGTTTGGTGGAACGTGTTAAATGTGGGTTTGTGTTTTTTCACTTATTCATTGGATCTGCTGCCGTTTTATACATACCGCAGCCTTTGTAGTTAGCGGTATGTTCGTTATCACAATTCACGCATTTAGGGGGGGCAGATTTGATTTTGGTACACTCGGAGTAGTAGTGATGATTCGACTAATTATAGGACAATTTGACTAATTTTATATTACTAGTAAGTATATCTGAAGTTTATGATGGATACTCTTCCTTTGAGTTAGTGAAGTGATTATTCGTATTTTTCACGCTAGATATCTAATTTTGTCAACGAATTTACAACAAATTTTATAACCAACGCATTTTCACACCAAGTGGTCCGCGACGTGCTACTGCACGTCGCTACCCGACGGATCCAACGTACTACGTTCCTCAGGGCCTACCGGCCTCCGCTCTTGAGACCTGGTTTGCGCCTCCGCTTTCGCTTCGGCGCTCACGCTGTTTTATAAATCTCTCTCACTTTTAAGAGAATTTATTTTGAAGGAAACACTCACATTTAAGAGAATTCCTTTTAAAGGGTGTAGTAAATAGATGGACAAAAGTAACTCACCTATTGATTCACATTATATATTTTTGCGATGTGTTGTAGAAATTGTTCATCTCGGTAGACAATACAAACCAATTTAAAAGACTTACAGGGTGAAAAAACACAAATTTCACAACAAAAAACATGCAATTTCACGCCGACACAATGAGAAAAATGTATCTTGAAACGTTTGATTTGTTTATGTAACAATTGAATAATTGTAATTTCTTATTACGAAGAGCCAATATGAATTTCCTACAACTTCTGAAAAGTTCAAAACGGAGGGAAAAGCAATCGATTTCTTCAAGGAAAAGGAATATTACATAATTTATTATAATATTACATACTTTGATTTATGTACGTCATTTTTCTATACTTGCATCATGAACCTTTTTTAATTGAAGTTCTCGTGTTGTTTGCTGAAATTGGTGTACTGTCAAGTGTTAGGTGAAAGGTGAAATTGCATGTTTTTCTGCACTGTACGTCTTTTAAATTGGTGTGTTTTGTCTACCGAGATGAACAATTCCTGCAACACATCTCAAAAATATATAATGCGAAGCAATAGGTGGGTTATTTTTCTAAATGTCAATAGACATTTAGAAAAATAAATAAATAAATATATTTATTATTTATTTATTTATTTATTTATTTATTTATTTATTTATTTATTTATTTATTTATTTATTTATTTATTTATTTATTTATTTATTTATTTATTTATTTATTTATTTATTTATTTATTTATTTATTTATTTATTTATTCTTAAAAGTGAGAGTTCCCTTCAAAATAAATTCTCTACAAAGTGAAATGTTATGTAAAACTAATGTTTAAATGTAGGGTGTAAATGTTGACATGTATCACAACGTTGCTGTGTTCAATGTTTACATTGTAGGGAACCGATTCCTTCAGGGTGAACGAAATTTCTCGTATCAAAGGAATTGAATCTCTGGCCTACTAAACTGGTATACGTATAACGGAAAAGATCCGGGAATTTTAGTCTTGTCAGTTCCTGGGATATTTCACTTTCCGAATACGTGATTGAAATGTTCTTCATTACAATGGCTAACGTTTTTACAGAAGGATATTTAAAAGAATGGGACTTAAATTTCTCAGTTTCACAAAATTTTCTAAAACTTCTGTAATCACTTTTGGAAGTAAATGTAATTTTAACAGAGTCTTTCTCCTGTTTGGTTGTGAAATCGTCTTTTACGTTCTTTTTAATATCACCTAACAAAAGTAGGAAGTTGGATGCGTTATGCACTATAAATTGGGGTATTTTGATAATTAGATCGTTCACAGGTTCTTCATCAGTTTCTATTCTCTAGTAATTTATATCTACTTGAAGTAGGAATAATGTACTTGGGCATTTCCTCCTCCGTCGAGAGTAACTTCTTTCGTTTGTGCTCATTACCAAGTTCCTGCGTAACTTGGAGCTGGGGTTGTTGCGGCTGTGATTGCTGGTGCTGTTGTGGTTTTGGAGACACATAGCACTGAGAAACAAGTTAAGAGAGTTTCATTTAAATCATTTTATGATGTTGGAGATGGTGTAGTTGCTGTCGAAGATATTCGTACTGTTGGATTGTTTCTTGATCTGGGATGTTTTGCACTAGTTCGCCGCTGAACGACTTTTCACTACCATCGTTGTAAGTGGCGTCCATTGCGCTTTGAATTAGTTGCCCCGTAGTGGAGCAACTACCTGTGGCCATTAATTAGTGTAATTTGATTATTTGTGAATGATCTTGCCTGTCCGGTTGACGCCGCGTCGAAGACTGCGTTGCCGACGTTTCGACCATCTTGTCGTGGTCGTCCTCAGGGCTGGTCTGCCAAGGAAGGGAAAAATACTAAGAAAGACCACGAAAAGATGGTCGAAACATCGGCAACACAACCTTCGACGCGGTGTCACCCGGACAGACAAGATCATTTAGATGACTCCGGTCGCGGAAGCCTACGACTTTAATTTGATTATGTGTCTTTCTTTTAACTAAAATATTACACTACTCCAAAACGCAGTACTCTTCACCCGCTCACAGGAACGGCACCATCATAGCGCGTTATCGCACTGATCGCTGAGGGTTGACTGACACACGAGTGAAATAGTCAAATTAAACCATTCCCAGATGTTTATCGCCATATGATTATCACTTTGTTTACCTTTTGCACTTGCTGTAATAACTTTGTTTACCTTTTCAAGATACCGATAGCAATTGTTTTAAGCCCATAACAGTTTGTGAGCATCAATGTAATATTAAAATGTGTCGATTTGGTAATATTATTTAAAACTCTGAAATAGAATCTATTATTAAAAAGTCTGTACCAAAAATCAGCAAAAAAACAACAACAACAACAACAACAACAACAACAACAACAACAACAGAGAAAGTGTGTGGAAGTAATTTCAAGAAATGTTTTGAAGAAAGAAAACACCAATGGACAGCACAAACTACAAATGAAGAATTTACACATATTTTAGTCAGTTAATGTGCGAAGATTAGATGATAAAGAGTACGAATAATATGCTATCAAAACTAAGTGAAATTTTACAACCAAAATTATTCAGAAAAATATTTTAATGAGTACACACATGTGTTCAATCTATTCGAAATTGACGAATCTCGCTGCTAATTCAGCTTGAAAATCTTCCATTTCAAATAATTTCACGGAATACCAAGAAATGAAAAATTCAACTTTTTACAGCTTTAAAAATTGTTTTTAATAAATGTTCTTGTAAGTTTGAAACTTTGTTAAAATTATTTTTTGAAATTTTTATTGCCATAAAATCGTAACGAAGTTGAATAATTTTCTGCATTAAACTGTCATTCATATTTTACTTGATTATACATTATTTCAAGGAGGCAGTGATAACTCGGAGCTGAATGAAACTTTCACATATTTCGGTAGCAATTTTGAATAATATATCTGTTTCTCGTAATTCCTTTGATTTTTATTGTCGATCTGATACATATAATGTCTTAATTCGTGAAATAGTGACAATAAATATCACTCGAAATGCTGTGATATTACAAATCACTATTTCCTTCATGTCTGTCCGTGTCGTAAGCAACCAATGCTAAGCAAGCATATATTCAAATTAAACCAATCCCAGATGTTTATCGCCATGTGATTATCAATTTGTTTACCTTCTGCACTCCGCTGTTATTACTTTGTTTACCTTTTTAAGATAAAAACAGGAATTGTTTTAAGTCCATATTAGCTTGTGAGCATCAATATCATATTAAAATGTGTCTTTTTGGTAATGTTTAAAACTCCGAAATGGAATCTATTATTAAATATTCAGTTCCGAAAAAACAGTCAAAGAAACAGAGAAAGTGTGTGGAAGCAAATTCAAGAATTTGTTGATAAAAGAAAACACCAATGGACAGCACAAACTACAAATGAAGAAATTACACATATGTTTTGCAGCGAAGTGCAAATTTTGTGTGAAGAATTTTGTAAGATGACGGCATTTTGGAGTTTGCGGTTGATGAGGTTTGTTAAACTCCTCGTCCAAAATAGCCAAAGGACACTACTGTATGGTAACAGAATTTGGTCGTTGCAGACAAGTATTTCTTTAATGAAAAGTAACACTAGTTTATGATGTTTAATTGAGTAATTGGGTCATTAAGATGTATTATTTTTATAGCTAGTTGATAGTTTTGTCACACAGATGTCTCACGACGGGTTTCCCGTCTTCATATCCCACAGCGCAAGATACAATTAACCGATAGTAAGCAATGAGCCGTAGCGTATTCCTGTATTTGATAAATGTTTGCTTGAATGATTCAATGTGACAGATATATAGAAAAAAGATAACTTGTAATTCATACAGAATCAAGTATTTTCATTTACATTTTGAGTCACATGTATGCGGAATAGGTAGATGTTACAATATTCGATATATGAACGCACCCAGGGACGCAAGCCATTGATAATTGAATTTACTTAACTTGCCTTGAGGGAATGTCCGTTAATGTCAATAGATGATTTCATTTTTATCTTTCAGAGAATATTGTAGATAAGAGCTGAGCGGGATAGTTATGGATGAGAGAGATGGGCGCTTCAACAGGTGATGGGCGTGGCTATGGATGTTTCTTCACACAGCTCCGTGTATATTCTGGGGGTCGCTAAGCAATTTGCAATTACTGTCGTACTTCTCTAGATTTTACACGTGCTATTTAAAGAACTTTAGGCTTTAAAGGATATACTTAGCAAATTAAAAGATGAAGAAATAA
Organism: Teleogryllus oceanicus; assembly: GCA_964035755.1. NCBI lineage: Eukaryota > Metazoa > Arthropoda > Insecta > Orthoptera > Gryllidae > Teleogryllus > Teleogryllus oceanicus. The sequence goes on from CAXIVR010000002.1 coordinate 1,830,401, forward strand.
CAATGCCCAAAAAACCAAAGTCAGTAAATTTCTTATATTAATTATAGTAAGGGGACGTGTTCACGAAGTTTGAGGTTAAATTTTCCACGTGCAGTCTATTAAGAAACAGATGCAATCTTATACAGCTACCAGATTTCATCTGCCTACTGGTGATTTTTGGATGCGGTAAGAAATAACTGTTAATGAAGTATATATTCAATGATGTTGCTACGTTCAACAGTGACGTGGCACGTGTGAAAAATTCTTGATTCATGTCTAATAGTTTATACTAATGAACTCAACGCGTGAATTTGGAACTCGCCGAGAGATCAAAGACCAAGACTTAATTTCTTTAAGTTTTGATGTTCATAATATTGCTAATTAATTATACCAACATATGTTAGTAGAAATTCTAGTAAGTAATTTAAAATGTGTGTTTGTATTACTAGTGAAATGGGAGATTATTAAGTCAAAATCAATATTGATATTCACATGTAATTCTTCTCGACAACCCAATTCAACGCAACCGAACGTTTACGTCAGACCTAACCAAAACTGTGGCCCAAGGGTTATCGAGCAGGGCAACTGCTGGCAAACCGGTTGCCTCCCGGGCCTCGCGCAATACTTCAAGGCATCTAAGAAAGTTGAGTTCGCGGACGGGGGTGCGGCCGACCTGCCACAGAGAGGGGAGGGTTAGGGCCAGGAAGTGGCTCTGGCAATGCTCTGAACAGTTACCTAGCCGCGATACCCTGAATTCAGACCTTTGGGCAGGCCTAGTTTACGTTATACGAGTGACCAAAAAGTATTTCAGGTAAATTTTTCGGACACCGTGAGTTATACTTGCCCATTCGTAATATTCTGTAGGTTATTAGTAGTATTCTGTAGACTATTAGAGTGTGTTTCAAATGCCAATGACTGAAATATTTTAAATGCAATTTATTATATTATATTTATTATAATATTTAGAAAGTAAATGACATAATTTGAAGATTAGCTTGTGGGTTTAATTGTTTACTTATTTATACCGAACTCTTTGTAATTTTACAATTATCTCATTTCATTAATGCATGTAATGTTTAAATATTTTTTTTTGTGATACTAGTTTGAAGAATGTAGAGGAAAAACGAGTATGCCAAAAATGAAATGTGTTTTTGAATTGGGATACCCCAGTATCTTAAAAACTGTTCACACCTCTGAGACTCCTAGAAAAGGGGTTGAGGGGAGGGGAAATCATTTTCACCAAGTCGAGAGAAAAACAGTCAAATGAAGAATCGTTTTAATACGTGTTGTGTTTCTTTGGACGTGACTTTCCAGCAAGTACTTTGTATATTATTATCACGAGTCAGTTCTTTATTATTTACATATCATTTTCTTCATTTTATTAGTTCTTCAAAAGATTTATAAGTCACATTAAAAAGTAATTTACTATAACCTGTGAGTAGATAACTTAATCTTGTTGTAATAATGACATTGTCCCTCAACTGGAATACCAAATTTTCCACTTTAAGTGCACGAAACAATAGAAGAAAATATTCATGATATAGCTTTAACAATCTGTCTACAAAGCCATTGTTTAATTATAGATATCGTTAAAATAAGACCATTTCAAAAAAGGCGATCGGGTGGACAAGCTTACTTCTTCACCATATATAAAAAAACTGACATGCAGTGGGACTGCAACAAAAACTGAAAATCGCTGCCATTATTGAAAGAGCCTCATACTACACGGAATGTCTGGAGAAACGAAAACTTCGCAGCGTTCATTTGAATCTAATGGCCTAGGCTCTTTCACCATCAACCTTAAAATGATGCCAAAATAAAACATTAAAATAAAAGAGTGCATTGGAAGAACTGCGGTTCTATTGTAGGTTTATGAGATGGTGGAAAAGTGTTCTCAAGACAAAGGTGATTCTCTTTTATCATTGTGGAATCGATTAGCAGGAAAATCCAGAACACAGGACACTTCTATTTTTCGCGAGGGTTTGTTTTCTTATGTTGCGAAGAGCGAAAGTTGGATAATGCTCGTAAGTGTGATGTATAGTAAGCAGTCGTGTGTCATCTTGAACACGTACGAATAGAGAACAACCCCTACATACGTGGTTATTACAAATTTATATCTACTATATTAGACGATTATTGATTTCGAATGATCTCTCAAATAATATGCAGATAATATAACAGAAATGAAACGCAAAGTGGCATTCGGCATTGGGAGTATTTTTCCGAAAGTATGATATTGTCGTTTTCTGTAAAAATGTCTCTGAAAAAGTATTTCAATAGAGAGACAATTTAAATCAATACCATACTTGAATATTGTTAAAACTGTATTTAAATACAATACCATTTTCAGTATTTTTAAAAAGCGGAACTATCACTCTTAGTGATAGTTTTAGTTCTTAAAAATATCTGACCGTGAAAATCTGATAGGTACTGCTCCGATCTCTCTCTCGTAAACCAATAAAACTTTATTTACAGTTTCTCTACGGAACTTTCGCCTCCCTGGCTTGTACATTATTTACCTTCTATTAATTTTTTTTACTTTTAATAATTCAGAAATGGAATTGTTGCGGGTCGTAGAAAATGTATTTATTCGTAGGTCGACAGACTTGCCCATGCGGGATTTCAAACATGAAAGACTTATCTAAGAAATTTTACTTATTGAATTTAAACAATTGAAATAATTAAAAACATGTTCGTCTTTTTAAAAACGTTATAATTTTCAATCTTCTCCCATTCTAAATTTGCAGTGCTGTAATCGCTAAGATGACAGTACAACATTTACAAATCAACTCATCACATTCATACCATATTGCAAACAATCTCTCTCCTCATCATCGCATTAATTGCCATATTCTTTGTTGAATGTTCTCATTATCAACTATACTGAAATCTCAAACATCAATGTCTCTTCTTTGTATGTCTCGATAGTATTCCCCGCGTTCATTGATAAAATGAAACACTTTATTTCCTTCCGTTTGGTTTTCCTTGACACTTTATTCTTTGACATTCGATCTCGTTTTATATTTATAATTTATATTGTATTCACGGAAATTCCCTTCGCGTTCATTGATAAAATGAAACACTTTATTTCCTTCCGTTTACTACAATTAGTCACTTTCAACTATCATTTTTATTTATTTTTTAATTCTTTTGTGAATATTGACCTCGATTGTTGCTCACCTATGTGTTCCTTAAACGTTTTGTAATTTTTTAAAAAGATCGAGGATAATCCATCATAGTACGTTAAAATACAAAATTATTTCACGTGTGTCACTTCCTCGAATAATGAGATCAAAAATCTGAATATAATTCCTACAGGAGAAGTTGGTTGATGCTTTTGTATATGCACTTCTGAGAAATCTGCATTGCAGTAACTTCAACCGTTAAAATTGCGAGGTCATAGTATATCAGTCACTTCTTTTTCTCTCTCTTCTGATATATATATATATATATATATATATATATATATATATATATATATATATATATATTAGGGTGGTCATTTTTTTCATTATTTTAAGCCACACTCTTTCCTTTTTTCCTTTTACCATAATTTTGAAATATACCAAGGGCCATTAAAATCCTCCATGAATTTCACCCCTCTTTCTGCTACATCATCAACATTAAGATTCCGGAACGTTTTTTGTGCTTTTATATAAGAATCATCCAATTCGTTAATATATTTTAACTTCTATGGGAAATGAAATTCACTATTGTTTTTTCTGAAAACCAATACAACAATGATATTTTAATATTACATCCAAATTTCAAATGACCTAATTTGCAATGCACATACTGTTAAACATTTTATATATTTAACAGTATTATATATATTTTATAAATTTGACAGTCTTATGAAATCAAAGAAAAATAATTAATGAAAGTATTATAAATAAATAAAAATTATGTCATTAATACTAAAATCTTATCTAAGAGGAGGGAACTTCATTAGGATGAATAATACAGGTACATCTTTCCGTGAAAATACTTTCCCATTTCAAATTTTCTATGATGCGTTTTTGGAAAAAATTTTAAAAATTTTTTTTTAAAAAATTCTCTTATTTATTTTTTCATATTTCTTCAAATATTTTAAAAACATTAAATCTTTGAATAGAGCTCTCACTGTTGACTTTTTTGTCCAAGCTTTAAATACACAATTAGAAGAAACAAACAAATATTTTTCAGACTGTTCTCTTCACACACTTTTAAATCCAATTGCTCTCTAAACAAAAACATTTTTAAGCAATAAATTGCTTTTGCCATCCATCGATCATGGTTCAATGCCCCTGGTGGCGTGATTTTTTTGTTCAGTCCGTGTTCCTTCCAATAAAAACTATACATAATTTAATGAGCTCTCGATAGTCGTGCTTCACTTTTTCATTTTTGAGTGAATTAAAAATGTAATTCACATTACCTAGAATTTCGCTTACACCACAAATTGCGTTCAAGTATTTATACCTTATGTACCTAATTTTCTTTTTCGAATTATTCAATTTTTCTCTAAATAGTTTAAAGAAAACATCTGAACCACTATTCACTCGAAGTAACTCATGTTCGAAAACACTTCGTAGCACTAATTCATATATGTGGTGACGACATGGAAAATATATCATCTATCGTTCTGCAAACTGCTCTAGAAATGTCATCGCACCGTTGAAACGACCACTGTTGGAACTGGTTTTCTCAGAACAAAGAATTTAAACCTTATCTTCTAATCCCCAATCTTTTAGAACATTCCAGGCAGCCGTTGCTTGATCCTTTCCGAAAAAAATGTCTAATTTAGACACTCCAAGCAGCTATTCTTATCCGATATACGAAATTATGATAGCTATCCTTTCAGTTTTTAAATCTCGCACATGTAAAGCAGGTAGCAATTTACAATCCCAATGAACAGATACATAACTAGGCTCATTTCTTTAAATAATTCTTTAATCTTAGTAGCCTTCTTCTTACGAAAATCTTCCCAAAATCTTTGGATCGTATTTCGATTGATTGCTAGTTTATCTCCTATAGTTATGTCCTATAAATATAAGACTCAGCTGCGGGTTCGAGAAAAAAACGGCATTTCTCTGGCTAATGTGGCATTGATCGAGCACTGCCATCAATATTTCGTTTGAAAATCATTTCCTGCCAAGTTTTTTCAAAGTATCAACATTTATCATTCCTAAACTCATCTGTCCATTTAGGTTTTCTTCAAGAGAAGTCTAGTTAATGTCTGATGAAGGTCCAGATTGATCAGAAATATATTCAATAACTGACGAATATTCGGAAGAATCTACACAAACAGATCTAACATCAGAAGTAAATTGAGCCTTAGCCCGTCTGTTCTCATTTTCTCTAAATCTCAATAATGCCCTTTCTTCACGCTTTGCTAGCTTCATATCGACTCTCTCAATGTATCCCTTTCGCTTCGACTCTTTTTCTCTTTGTAAGAATGTTTTATCTTCTTCAATTTTTATAATTTCTGAAGCATTCGATTGAGCAATATCAAATAAGTTATTTAAATCTGAAATAAACTTACGTTCATGTTCTTTATGCGTGGCGGACGAATGATCGGCACCTTTTTGAAGATTACGCCAGTGAGAGAACATGTTCACAATTTTTTCTACACAATAAGGAGTTGCTGTTGTAGGAATCCTGGCTTTCTCCCAAAAAATGAGGCCTTATCACAGTACTAAATTTGCATTTTCACGCAGGGGCAGTTTTACCTCACGTAAATTATAAAATAGTAGAACAGATAGTACTTGCCGGTTTGATGGAACCTTACTTCCTGTAATTTGGTGACACTCACTGTCAATTAAATAAATGTTTCGATCGCGACGTCTCAAATTAGAAGCCATAACTATACTCGCAGTTCCCTCGGCCAGCGTCTAGACCTGACCGTGGCCCTCGCAGGACGGAGCGCAACGTGAATGAGAAAGTTATAGTTACACTATAACATAATTCCCACTTCAGCGGCGATGAGGCACGGGTTGCCAACCTCTGATTTAGACAAATGAGGTCTTAAATTCTTTCTAGCAATAAAAGGAAAAAAAAATGTGGGGAAGGGTGCGACCTGAAATTAAAACATCAAAAAATAAGAGAGAGAGAAACCTGTTAGTTGGGTAATGGTTGCCAGTTGAGGTACATTGTTCTGCAAACAGTTCGGACAGGTGGAATTACTATTTCTTATTTGAGTTCTATGTTTGTGGTTAAATATAATAAATATTATTGTATTGCCTCTAAGTATATTAGCAATATCTTGCACACAATATGAGTTTTCCATTTATATTAAAAAAATATGTTTGTTGTAGAGATAAGATGATATTGTATTAGATTAGAAATAGCGTTATAAAATACGAGTATTTCAATATAAAAATATGTATAGATAGGGAATATACAGCAGAAGTACCTTTTTCAAGAAAAAACTTGAAAAACTTAAATATCTAATGCCTCTTACCGTTCAATATAGACTTACTGACTTACAATAATATTGACTTACTGACTTACAATAATATTGACTTACTGACTTACAATAATATTGAGTTACTGACGTTTTTAAAGTTTTATGCCATTTTTATTCAAATATATAAATGTATTGAACAAAATATTTCTTTGCAATTTTTTCTTATTTATTCCAACCTTAGTTGAGTTGTATTAACAAGAACAGAAAAAAGAGAAAATGTATAAAAATGTGAGATCCTATTGGTGATATTATGATTGAAGATATTCATGTTAATTCGGTCAATGATTATATAATTATATTCCATTGGCGAGTTTTGAAATGGGAATATTTAGGGCATCATGTATAAACTATTAACAAGCCTGCCACAATTTTTAGCTGTGCATGAGCAGTAGGCCCTTCATTTAATACAATACTTTATTAACATTTTTTAGCTCTTGAATGATTTGTGAAACAATTTTTCATGCCCATTAGTGTCCGTAAAATAACATGTTGACGAGCGTTAGCCTTCCATTGGGTGCTGAAAGAAGCCCTTTCAACCCAATGCGAAATCAGACCGGGAGCCGATGTCCCCACAAGCGAGCGTCCTCGGTCAATTGCTTATCAGAGGGCGAGAGAGATTCTCGCGGTATCTTATCGAGCGTCGAAGCGACGCGCCCAGCGCAGCGGGGCCGCCGCACCGGACGCGGCATCCTCGCGAGCTATGCGGCAGGGACGGCAGCAGCCGACTGCGACGCAGCCGCCCGTCAGAGCGGGACTGGCGGCGGTGCTGGTGGCGCTGTGTCTGGCGGCCACAGCGGCACAGGACACGACGCCATCGCCCGCCTCTTCACCCGCCGACGACGCCAACTTCACCTCACCGTGCATATGCACTAAGGACATCTCACTGAACTGTTCTTCCTTGTCGTTGACCCAACTTACGGAAGAATACAACACGTGTAAGTCGAGTGTTGTTGCACTCGACGTGTCCAACAATCTCTTGGAGTCGATCGATGGTCTAGAAGAATGGCATGAACTCGTACTGAATGCTTCGTTTAACAAGATTGGAGAAATCGACGCGAGCAATTTCCATCGCTACGTGGACGTAGTGGATGTGTCCTGGAACCAGATTTCGAAATTGAACATTGAGAACGCGCAGACGCTGCGGCAGCTGAATGTCAGTCACAATCAACTCGTGCGTGTGGAGGCTTTGCCGTACCTCTGCGAACTTCAGTGGCTGGACCTTTCTCACAATCTACTCGAGGAGATTCCAGATGGGCTGAGAGAATGCAAGGAGCTGCAGATGTTGAATCTTTCGAATAATGCGTTACACACTTTTCCAGTTGGTGCCTTGGATTTTCTGACATCACAAGAGGTATGCATGATTTTATTTTTAGATTGCTTTGAAAACACCGGGTAAACTTGTTCGTAATTTTATTAGTTTCTTTTTAAAAAATTTCAATCCTTATATTTAATACGTCACACCTTCAAAAGTGGAAGAATCGTCTTCAAAAAGGACACTGGTACATGAATAGTTGATGCAATGGTTTGTTGAAAGTTATAATTTTATTTAATACGAATTTATTTAGCACTAACAGTGCAGATAAAATATCATCTTATTTGAATTTTCGTGAATGTTTTTGAAAAACAATTTAAAACATTATAAGAATTTTCATTAGGTATCTGGATTTTGTGTTATTAATATAAATGTGCTAATGTTTTAATCTGATCATTAAGTGCAATTCTTAGTAATCTACTTCATAATCATGGATTTCTCAGGATAACATGTGGACAAACCTCGTGGTGGACCTTCGCGGCAACAACTTGAATTCAGATGACCCCACTCTTCTTGAATTCCTCTCAGAAATCAATGTGACAGCTAGTGAAGATGTCTGCTCCTGTGCAAAATTGGCACAGGGTCCCGCTTCATTCACTCTTTGTGTGTCAGCTATGTGCATAGACGGCAGGGAAATCTGGTCACTCGTGAACTCCACCAAAGCTGACACACCGCTCATCGGATCCACAGAGAACGAAACTGCATGCGAAGAAAACTGTGAACAAATTTCAACCAGTGCTGATCCTACGGCGACGGACACTTCATCGACAATCAGCGAATCACTGACCTCTCCAGGTGACGAAACTTCGTCGACTACCTCTTTGCCGTCGATCACTGATGAAACATCGACGATCTCGTTGTCTGGGGCTAGCGATGAACTATCAACAACCATCTCTTCGTCGGCGCCGCCACCCCCCCCGCTGGTGGTGCTGGCGGCGGCGGGCGCGGGCGCCGCGGCGCTCTACACCATCTACAAGCGCCGGCGCCGCCAGCTGCTGGAGGAGCAGTCGCAGCGCGTCGCCATGATGCCGCTCGTGGCGTCCGGCACCCCGCGCTCCCTGCGCGCCGCCGACGACGACTTCGTGCCGTGACGCGCGCCCTCCCACGCCAACCACGCGCTGCTGCTGGCGTTCCTGGATGCCGCCTCAGTCAACATCTCGAGCTCTCGGCATGGTGGTTTCGTTTCTCGCAAGAAATCAAATTGAGTGTAAATTGTTTCATGTTGTCATTCTGGATGTGTTTTCGTACAAGTATTTGGAAGTTATTAATTTATTTATTGAAATGTGTATATTTATTAGTTGGTGAAAATATATTGTGCATTCCGTCTACCCAAGTGAATTAAAACGAATGGATTCAAAAAACAAATTAATTCAATAAGAAAAATTGTCATTAGCTCTTTATTGGTGGGTTAGTGAAGCTACCTTCTCTTACTATTGTAAAAATCTCAACCATGATTGACGTCAGCTGGCTCTTCTATGTCTCTAGACAAATGCAACTAAACAGTTTATTTCAATGTCTTAGATGGTTATCTATACATAACTTTAATACATTTTGTTTCATTAACGTTTTTTTTTTTATATAATTATAATTATTTTGAATTTGTATCATTAACATTTTTTAATAAATTCATATTCTAACATACTGTGGAAATAGTCGCATTAGAGTGTCATAAAGTAAGAATCTAAAATCAGAAATCTCCTCTCACAGTTGTGATTTAGCATTGTTTCTCAAATTCATCTAAACTTTCTTTAATATTCAGTGCGTGGTATGAGTTTCTCCAATTAAAAGTATGAGAGAAGCTGATGTGAGAGCGCATCTACACTAAATCACGCTAAAGTGTTCAGATTCAAGTTTCACATTCACATAAAGATAGTTATATAGTTTTTATTTTTTTTATTTTTCAACTTCCTACTCTTTCAATTACGCAATGAATGTTGCCTTTTAGAATTTGTGGTCTGTGACTACAAAACCTCATATAAAGAGTAGTATATCAGATTTGATTGGACTTGAAAACTGAATTGAATATTTACCAAATAACTATCATTAGGTCATAAAATGACCCTTTGCAATTACTCTTGTTTGCTGCATTGGTTTGATTTTTAAAATATTGCTAGCCAAAGTTCCTCAGAAGGTCCATTGTTTTGGAGAATAGCTTTATTGTAATATACAGTAAATTATTTCGTATAAATGTTTCATGAGAACATTTTCTTGCAAAATTAGTAATATCCCTTTCGTAATAACATATGAAAAAAATATTAAAATTTAATATTCTAACATACTGTGGAAATAGTCACATTAGAGTGTCATAAAGTAAGAATCTAAAATCAGAAATCTCCTCTCAGAGTTGTGATTTAGCATTGTTTCTCAAATTCATCTAAATTTTCTTTAATATTCAGTGCATGGTATGAGTTTCTCCAATTAAAAGTATGAGAGAAGCTGATGTGAGAGTGCATCTACACTAAATCACGCTAAGGTGTTCAGATTCAAGTTTCACATTCACATAAAGATAGTTATATAGTTTTTATTTTTTTTTATTTTTCAACTTCCTACTCTTTCAATTACGCAATGAATGTTGTCTTTTAGAATTTGTGGTCTGTGACTACAAAACCAAACGTCCTAGAAAACCTTTCTAGACTTGCGTAAACACATTATAAAATTCTCATAAGTTAGTATATCTAATCTCAGAACGTAAAAGCCAGGAGAATACAGTCCCATTGAGGTTGATTCCTATTGGCTGGCATGTTTTCAGAGAGAGCGTAGCAACACTATCCTTTCTCGATTAACCGTGACGGAAAATCTATGAAGACAGGTTGAATGTGTTCAGTGAAGTGTCCGCCCGAGAGCATTTGAATTCACAACGATGGGTGTTGTCTATGAATAATCTTGGCGTCACAAGAATCTTATTCATGTAGTAAATTGTTTAGAGACCATTGATTTATATCATGGACCATAAATTCATTTTCGACAATATTTTTTATATTCACTTAAGTGCTTGGTGTTTACGTCATTGTGCTGTGTAAGGCAGTGTAATACGTGGAGTTTCTGGAGATTATTTATCTTTTCTATATTTGATCGTAACTTCTCATACGAAGGAAGATTCACGTTTTCTGTGATAAGATAAAGTACGCAAGCAAGATATTTGTGTTTGATCTTCCGTACGGTATTTTGAGACATGATTAGATATCTAAAGTTGTCATTCTTGACAAATTCGTGGTTATGTCTTTCTGTATGTCTGCCGTCAACGAATATTTATAGAGTATATCTCAGGAGAAACATTAGCTGTTAATTAACTATTTCGGCATTCGCCTGGTGTAAATCGGAGAAACCACGGACAACTACCGATCATAGCAGCCGGCCGCTAGAATTCTCCTCCAGACAGCGACTGAATTCGACCCAGCTGAAAAGCTAGGGTCGAAAATCTGCCGCCGTGGGGAGTGGGAACCTAGGACCTCGCGGTCAGAGGCGCTGCAGTGACATCAGTTGATGCACTGAGCTACCGGCCCCGGTTACTCGCGATGAAGTTGTACTGCATTGAGTAATAGATGAGAGGGAAGAGATCGCCGGGAACGAAGGGTTCTGGACGTCTGGAGTGTAAATATTTCAATTTCTGATGAAATAATTATTTAAAAAATACCCGTTAGACATTTTTATATTTGTGGATCACGCTGAAGAAATCATTGAAAAGTGAGCAATTTCGCAAGAAAATTTTCACAGCCTCGAAAAATAAATTATGGATACTGATAATTAAATGTAATGAGGAAATTTCAAAATTATATGATGGAAAGATACTTTTTTTAAAAAAATATGTATTGGGAATTGCTGTAAACATTGCCCATTGCACGTATGTTATAAACATTTCTCATTGCACGTGTGCCATAAACATTGCGCATTTTGATTCACATTTCTTTGTCTATTTAATTTCCAAAGATTGTGTTCAGACACAAATAAATTTGGACCACAGATTTCTGCAAATTCGCTAAGAATCTCATTCTCTAATCTCTACAGCTGATAGGTAAACATCTTTATCTAGATAGGATAGATCCCGCAAGCAGCGTCTCTCTTACCGAATAGCGATCTCGATTGTCCAGCCCATTTCAAAAGGCACATAATAATGACTTAAACAATAATTCTCCTTCATTGGTGATGCCATTATTGTATCCATCTTTTTCTGGAACGTCTATGGGCCATGTTCGACCACCATGCAGGAATACCGGGAGCATACAGTAGGTGTTTTTTTAATTTTACATCAAAAACAATTAAAACTGGGTGTGAAGTGCTACGCGGGGAGGTGAATTCTGTGCACTTTTTCATAATTCTGTGATTCCAACGTTAATCCATAAACTACTTGAATTAGAAAGAAATGAGCGTTTTTTTTTCAGGATTAATATATATATATATATATATATATATTATATATATATATATATATATATATATATAAAATATAGGTTCCGATGTAATAAAATCTATTTTCAAGGGTAAATTAGCTATAAATCTGGGCTCTTATCCCCCATCATGTCCTTTGTGAAAGAATAAAACTTCCTGCCGTGACAACATGGAGAACGATAATTTGAATAACTATATTTCCCACTGAATTCTAGAAGACACGCACAGATAATGAAGTGTAGCGTCATAGTCTTGACTCCCTGCTCCTGAGTTGCAAGGTATGGGGATGAGGGAGCCAAATATAGGCTCCCGAACAAAGACCACCCCTCACGGAAATCTCAGACGCTGGGCACAAAATGCGGCGTTGGTGGTACTCGCTTCAAGACGAGTACGTGGGGGCAGATGACGTAGGAGATCATGTGACCCGGGCCTATATTAAGGTGCGTCACAGGACCATTCGTGGGGAACGATTCTGGTTTCCTCGCGGCAAAACACCGCAAAACTTGTTCGGTCAAGTCTGGCGCAGAAGTGCTGAAGGCACGAGTAGGTATTCGAGGTTCAGACACGGTGAAGTATGCCCTATACTTCAGGGCAGATGCTCTGCCGAGGCACATGAGGTGCCCAGTTGCGAATCGGCCGAGTTGGCTTCTCGCAGGCGCGGCCGCAAGGCACGTGTTGGGAGAGGGGGGCTGCGGCAGGTAGCTCCGACAAACACCTTAGAGTGAGGTTTTAATTCCTGTAAATAATTTATTGTAAATAAATTGTAAATACCCACTCGTGTCTGTTTCTTTGTGGTGTAGATCCCTACCCACGACGTTACAGAAGTCACATTTATGTTCAGAAGCAAAACAAGGGATCATCTCAGCATTTACTCAAAGGATAGGGAAACTGGACGAAAAACCTGTTCGAGATGGGGGTCATTGACCCATAGACTTTGGTGCAAAACTTAATTACAGGTTGTTTACAATTATACAGTCCAAATGGTAAATAATACATTGAACATCACTGTTAAAATTAATGTTACTTTCCTTGTGATGCTCAGTACATACATTAATTTTATAGGAACAGTGATGCAGCAGAAATGTCTGGGAGATATAAGATGTATTTCTTCAGAATATTATGCCATATCTCAGACGGCAATGAACATTCGCGAAATATACACAAACATCAGTATGAACTCCGACAGATTTTTAAAGAATTCTGAACGCGTAGCGTAATGAACTTAATTTTGTGTTCAATTCATTTAAATGGACATTCAATTTGAGGTGTAACTGAATTGAGAGACATAAAAAGTTTGTTACCTTAACATCAATCAATAGCACACGCTTCATTTTCAATTGGGTACAGAATTATTTATTTGAAATGTAACACTGCATTGAATACGTTTTTATTCGTTTACTATTAATTAATTTTTACGGAACCAATTTGAAACATCTGATATTGTACTATTTACGGTTTCTTTATTGCAGATTGCAAGATTATTCGTATCATTCGCAATGAGAAGTGTTCTTCCGTTTGGAATTGCCGAGGGCATATCGTTTACGTATAATAGGAAGAGAATAGGGCCTAAAATAGATCCTTGCGGGACTCCACGTGCAATTGGCAGAGTCGGAAAGGTGTGTACATAATGTTCCATCATTATGGACTAAGGATTTCTACTCTGAGATCGTTGTTTTAGGTACAAACATAACCAATCTAGAGCAATACCACGGATTCAATATGAAGGTAATTTTGAAAAAAAAGTAATGATCAGTTTGTCGAATGTTTTTGAAAGATCTAAAAATAATCTAATAGGTGCTTCGTTTTCATCCAATGATGAGGCGACATCTTTAAGATAAGAAAATAAGGCTGTTTCCATAGATTTACTAAATCCATGTTACCAATGTGAAAGCGCGTCGTGTTTACTGAGAAATGTTTTCATTCGTACGTAAATACTGACAAAAGAGAAATTGGCCGATAATTTTGAATTTCATTTTGTTACCTTTTGGAATAGCGGCTTAATCTTAGCTGTTTTGAAAATATCCGGAAACGTTCCGGTGCGTAAGGATGAATTAAATATGAGTTAACGAGTGTATAATGGCAGGCTACAAGTCTTTAACAAACAATCCCAAAGTTCATCTAAACCGGCCCAATATTTATTTTTTAGTTTACCGATTATTTTGAGACTTTTATATGAAGAAGTTTTGGAAACGAACATCGTGTCTAAAATTTTTGTCTACAACGTCTAATGTTGAATTTTTTGGCTGAAGATCCGTTGTGGGATCGTCAGCAATTCTCAAAAAGTATTGGTTAAAGAGACTAGCCCCTGTTGGCGGATCGTTCACGTTTCTATCGTTATATTTTTTATCCACTTCGGCTAGCTAAAGTCTAACATGTCATTATAATCAGTTTCGTATCAAAGTAATTTACTGCACTAGTGTGGTAATGTACTTTATTACCACACTAGGGCGATAAATTAATGGCGTACTTTGCCACTCTTTTTTTTAAATACGAGTAGTTTGGACTTCGTCTTTTATCTCACTCTTTTCCCCTTTAAAACGCTAATAACTGACTAAACTTACTGATATCAATGTTTTCTTGACTGTTCGGTATATAATACCGGTCGCGCAGCACTGCGACCAGTATTATATACTACCTCACCGTCCTGAGGAAGCCTGCGACATGACAGGCGAAACGTCGGCGTCTCAGCTAACGACGCGGCGTCACCCTGACAACCAAGAAGACATGAACTCGAGCCGCAGAAGCCTATGTTTACATTTGATATCAATATTGTCATTAACTGATATTATACTCTTTATCATAGAGTATTGAGACCAAAGATACTTGGTTTCTCCTTCTCTGACGTGCCATACCAATCTTTTTCCTCACCAATCTTTAAACATTTAATACTCACGCTCATATTCCTTTCTTGGTTTGTTGGTTAACAACGTTTCTAAAGCAGCATTTCGTGCTATTTATATTTCCAAATCAGAGCTATATTCACTGAAGTCGAAAATTATATTCCAAGTGTGTTTCAATTGTTCTGCTTGTTGAGAACATTGTCGCCACTTATGAGAGAAAACATGTGAATACTAATTGAAGGCGAAGAACGAACTTTCACATAAAATCTGACAAATTTTACAAAGTGGATACGACATTGTATGATATTCGTGAAAACCGCCTAACTCGGTCTAACGGTCTCGTTTGGCAATTTTTCAATCTCGTATTGTAATCAGATGCTTTACGGCACTTATGTCGTAAATAACTAAAACGTTTTGTAGCTGATTTGGTCGTATTTTGTAATATATTCCACATTGTTTTTGTTTTGATATTGGAGTTTAAAATATCCTGATCGCGTTTCATGATTTTGGGCTGCCTTATGAATTTTCTTAACAATCATTTGTATGTTTTAAAGTAGGGGAGAAAATCTTGAGATATGTTATGATACTTAGAAATGAACGCTCACAGAAGCGTTTTGATTTTGAGACTGAGCGTCTCATTTTGCTGATGAAGGACACAATCTCTAATTTCCTTCAAGGTAATCCTATTCTCCTCGTTGCCATCAGACTAATAGCTAAGAATATTAATAGACAAGCTCTTGTATTCATTTCAGTCTTCTTACTTTGTGGTTTAGGATTGCACGGAAGTTTTCTTCGTGTGTTTTTTTCGTTTAAAGAGAAGAAAATGTACTAAAGATAAACTTCACTGTTTTTAGTATATTCGGTTACATTTAAGGAGAACAGTTTCACCCGCAATGTAGAGACTTCCCTCATCAGAGGTTTTATGCAAGATCCTAGTGTTGAGAACTTGGTCTCGATCTATTGTAGTTGCAACGACGGCACCTAAAACTGAGAAAATAGCATTCAAGTCACCTACTTACTTTGAGTGCGAAATGAGATCCAGCTAGTGCCCTTTTTCGTTGCCGACAAACGCCGCTCTGCGCGAGAGTGGCCAGTCCCGCCGAATGTGTTTCATTCTTGCTTTGTATTTTGTAAATTAAATTTTCTCTGACATGTTTACCTGTTGTGAAGAATCTAATTAAATGGAACGAAATTCCGTTGGCGTGTGCGCTCTCTTGGTGGATCAGAACTTCAGATGAACCCTTTTCCGCGAGATTCTATCGCCGGGACTTACAAAGTTAGAATTAAAGTATTTTTTTATGAGAACGAATAAATATTGAATTGAAAAAGAGCTTTGTATTTATAGATCGTTTTATATTTGGAAGTCTTTTTTGCTTTATTTGTATTTTCTATAATAATAATAATAACAATAATAATAATAATAATAATAATAATAATAATATAACAACAACAAGCTGGTCCCCATGGCCAGGCGATTGCAGCAGCCATGGTCTGCGCCGAGGAGGCTGCATATTCGAGTCCCACGTAGGCAAGGTCGTATTTTACTGTTTCTGTTTAACAATTTTACATGTAACCATTTAATGAAACAAAATTCAAACAAATTACCTCAAAAGTGAAAAAGGCAAAGAATGACCAGAAAATGACCCAATAACTGTACATTTGTTTAACGTGTATGTCGTGATAAACGTTGTATACAGGCTAGTTACGTCTAGAATGCACCAATAAAAAGATGATATGTCATAAGAATCCGAGCCCTGCTAATGACTATAGCAGTTGACGAACCCCGAAATGCAATATAATCAATTCACTGTAGCGAGAACTAGATATAGTGTTAATGGCAAGAAATATGCATAGTGCTAATCTGCTTGGATCAGATCTCAGTTTTACTTTTTTGCAATTGGCTTCCGAGATTTTGAAAAAGTTCTTCCCGATTTGCTGAGCTAATCAAAATGGTATCATTGGCGATGCAAAGACTTCCTTTCATGATAACATGGTCAATAATTAATTCACGTAACATTCAGAAATGAACTTTTATCCTAGGAATAATCAGAAACCAGTGACTCATGAAACGTTATGTTCATTCATTACTTAGATCGTTAGTGAGATAGATACCTTATAGTAAATAAGTATATAACAGGTGTTATACGGTTTCAATATATATTTAAGCTTAAGATTTTTTTGATCGCGTAGCGATCATCATCAAAGCTATCTTGCAGGGACTGGGTGGAAAACGAAGTTTCGTTTACCGTTCAGACGCTGCAAGATAGCTTTGATACCGGACGTTTTATTTACTTAATTACTTAGTTATGTTAATTATTTTCAATAATCTCTACTGGTTTCTTACGAACCGTGTATCCACGAAACAAACTATACCGGCATTTTTGGAAACCGGATTTACGAAATCCGCGAGATGTCTTCACTTCGCCTGGAGATACTTTGTGGTTTCGGCTCGAGGGCCGACACCTCGCGCGCGTGAATCGTCCTCACGCTTGGGTGTGCGCCGGCGCCATTTGTTCGCGATTTATCAGCACGTAACGAGCGGCGCGCGATTGTTTGTGGTCGCAGCCCGCGGCCGCCGGTTCGTTCCCCCGGAGGTCGCGCGGGCGCCGCGGGCGCCGCCCGCAAATGTCAGGCCCAGAGGCCTCCGCCTCCGCCTCGCCTCTCACTCACTCCTTGTCTCTCGGCGCCGTTGTCACCTGAAACGCTACCGATAATGTCTTATGGGCTTCTCTTATTCAAGTTTGCCATTTTGATTAATTAGACTGTTGGTAATGTTGATACCTTATTAATTCAAGGTAAATAAAACAGATGTTGTCTGGTATCAATTTTTATATTTGTGCTTAAGATCTTTTCGATCATCGTCAGAGCTGGAAATTACGCGAATAGATATAAATTAAACATTTAACAAATTATCTACAAATGTAGATAATTAGACAGCAGACAACATCTGTTTTATTTACTTTGCCATTTTTATTGCATCTTCATTTAGTTACTCACTACTGTAGATTTAAATCTGTCTTTTTCGTTTCAAAGAATCGGATCTAAGTAGTGAAATACATCCAAGTAAGATAATGAGAAGGGAACCTTCTTAAATAACTAACACTACGCTCGAAATGGTGATAAACATTGTGCATTCACGTTTTCTCTGTTTGTGTTCTGTCGCCAATACTAATAATAGGAATACGAGTGATTTCTATGAACTGGAATTAATGCATTTAGAACACATCGATGAGGCCATCCCTTTAACGACTTGGTCCTCGGATTTTAAAATGAAGATGATTTACTCACGTTGCACTATACATTACTACTGACTTGACGCAGTCATAAGCAGCTGTTGGGACGAGTGTACTAGAGATGCATTGCGCTTAGGCGGATTAAGATTTCTACTGCCTTCTCTTTGAAATCTGAATTGAATAGTCCTGCATTTTGACCTAATAGTAGATGAGATTTGAACTGGGTTTTCTAAATCATACGAATATTTTTGAAAACTTTCCAGTAATTTAGTTTTTCAGTAGTTTTTCTGCAGTTTAATTTGTTAGCAACGTATGGATTTATGTCTATTTCATGTATCAATCGTCGAAAAAGCACTGAAAAAATTTCACTGAAATGTGTGTGAATAGTGTAGACCAAAGATATATCACATAATATTGGCATGGATCCTGTCTTCTCGTGTACTTATCAGCTGACTTGCAAAGCAAAAATGTATCCAGTCTTTCCATCAGTACTATATGCCTTCTCATTAGACCTGATGATTTTAAACGTTATTTTACATTATTCACATTTTTCTTTAAAGTAGTGAATTGAATCCTATTCACGTGAGATAAACATCTGTACAGTAGTATGAATAGTATTTTTGAGTTGAAATAAAATTTCTTCTATGTTTTTCTGTTACTTTTTTGCTTCTTTACGTGAACTTTCTAACATGTTATTACTGAACCTTAACCTTCATAAATAACTTTATTTATATATTTATCGTCAAATAGGAAATATAAAATCGTTAAATAAAATTATCTTTACGACAACATCTCTATCGCTAGAGAGAGCAGATGAAATAAACACGAAGACAATGCATAGCGGTGTAGAAGTAACGTTGGTGATATTATCAGTGCTACACAGTACAGTAGCACGGGAGGGGTCGAGAAAGAAATGCACCGTGTTTGTCCAGAAGGCGATGGGCTTCCGCATTGAGCGCAGCCGCCGCCGCCGTCGCCGCCCCCTGTGGCCGGTGTCCTGGCATCCTGTCCTCGGGGGGGCGCTGCCCGAGGTCGTGCGCCAGCAGGATTCCTCGACACGATGAATGGCAGCCGAGAAGAAAGGAACGGATTCCAGGCGCCATTTAGGCCAAGAACAAACTCGACCATTTGAGATATGTGTGGGTGTATAGAAAGGTAAAAACTGCTAACCTTTCTCAAAATGGACTTGGAATCGTACGCGTTCTTGCGCAGCTGAAGGCTGGCTGTTCCGTTAGATGAACAAATTGAAATATTACACCTGTTAATATATTTTGAAACAATATAGGGCAAAGGGATCTGGCCTTCAATGTATTATTGTTTAACTGGTTATTTTCATTTCCTGTCATTTATGTGTAGCATCCGCAGAAAGAATGTTATTGAACAATCCATTGCTGAATTTTCTCATCTTGTTAGAACGCATATAAAAGGAGAAAATTTCTCTTTAGTATTTGTAGGAAGCTTAATTTGTAATGTAGTGGGACAAAACAAGGGGAAATGCGATATTTCGATTTTCTTGTTTCCAGAAAAGCCGCGTTTCGAAGGATTAGCAAAATTTACAATAGCTAGAACAACGCATGACGTGATGCCCTATGTGAACATAAATCTATCCGCGTGGAATTTATGATAAGGAAAGATTTTGTTTTCCGTTATTACTCCTCCATAATTCATAACAAATCATTATCACTTTTCTATCTAAACATCGCCCAAGCGTAGTAAACAATTACCAAATAATCATATCATCATTATCATCTCATTTCAACATTGACTGATGAACAACAGCCATTGTATTGCCTGCAACGTACTTCAACACATGATAAATAACTCAATTATATAATTAATCATTATTAACATATTTCAGTAAAAAGAAATATAGTAAATGGAAATGAACCTGCTAATTGTCAATAAGTTTGTTTCATTTTCTATTTTTATCGCATCGAATATAGTATAAAGTATCTAGATTCTAATAAATAGCTATCATTTATTTTTACTTTCTCACTACCGCTATCGCGGTAGAGAAGACTATCTAATGCCGCGCGAAAAAAAACGACGAATTTTCGGCAGAAAAAAACTCTTTATTACCGGAACCTGGTAACGAAAAGGTGGATAATTTCGGATACTAAATTTAGAAACAAAATCTCTAAAACGAGGTGTACCCACAATACATTTTGTGGGTCATTGATACCTATGGATTAATGGCAATACGTGTCTGTCTGTCTGTCTGTCTGTCTGTCTGTCTGTCTTTCTATCTGTGAACAACGCCAGCGGCTAAACCGTTCAGGCAATTTTCTCAGAAATTGATATTCTCCAATCGAACTAGCTGATGTTGCGGCGCCTTGAATTTGAAACCGATATTTTAATTGTGGGGGATGCTTAACACGGAACCCCTAGAACATTTTTCAAATTAAAAAAAACTTCGTTTTTTATTAAATTTTGATGTTGGATAGTGTGAAGAACGTTTGAGAGAATGGCACAGGTATCATTTCCGTTGAAAACCCTCAATTTTTGAAAATTGAAAAGATATAAAAAAATTTCGGCGTCTTCTTAAAACCACAGTTATGAATGTACATTTTTTATTAATAAAACGTGTTCATGAAAAACAGATCTTCAAACAAGTCATTTTGAATTTTTTTTAATTGAGTATTTTTTGTGTAATTTGGCCTCAAACAATAATCGCCCGCTCCCAATATACTGCGTTTAGTGAACTTGAAATTAATGGTTATACTAGCTATTAGCACATAGCCATTACTAAAGGCGAGAAAAAACTGCTGTTTTAACAGCCCTAGTTTTAAATTGAACATAGTTCTTGGGTATCTCAATGACCATGACGCATTCTTCTGAAGTGTATGAAAATTGTAACTGTAATCTCGGTTTTTGATTCAACTTTGTGGTTATTTTCCAAATCATCAATGATCGTCGGCTTATATTTTCTTCAAAACTGAACTTAATTAATCATTATGTTTCACGAAAAAGAAGTTCTCAGAGGACAATTTCACGTTAATATATTGTAAAATTCTGCCGTGTACATTTGAAAAAATATTTCTAGGTGTTATAAAAGAAACGAATTTGTAGACTATGTATTCTTTAATTTTTTTATTACTTAGAGGCACTATGCTGCATGTTTTCAACGTTGATTGTAATGGATAAATGAAAGCGTGGGGAGCGCACTTAAAAATGGAGATATCGCATTCGCTCCGCGAGCGTCCCGCACGATCGCTACGGCGACATCTGTCGGGCAGTAAGCGAACTTAGTCAACTTGCGGAAAGGAAAGTGAATTTTGATCTAGGTAGAGGTGGTGCGCCTATAAAAAGTATTTTCGCGGACCAGATTTTGAGTTCGGGTCTCTAGAAATAATTATGAAATTATACAAAAATTAAAAATAGCGTAGTTTGAAATGAAAAAGGTGATTTCACCTTTGGCATGCGATGTAATCAAATTGTGTTGTAAATCCTTTTGAAGAAATTGAGTAAAATGACAACAAAAATGATGAAATATGGTAAACGACGGGGTTATGCCTTCTTTCTAGGCCGGAAACATAGTGTAAAAGAGTCCTTTGAAAATAACTACTGTGTGCCTAAACATAAAAATAAATAATGAAATATTTAACGTTTAGAAGTAATTGAATACTTATATAAGATATAAAGATGCTCCAAACACGAGTAATGTTTGAAGTTATTTTGAAAAAAATTGACTTTATTTTGAAAATGACATTAATGAATAAACAAAAATTATATATCTTACGTGTTTAGAGTCAAGACATCAAAGACGTCATACGTGTTAGAGAGATTTTTTTATTTAACATTTGTTTGTTGTATGAATATTTTTAAAATCATTTTGTTCTGTGATCTTAAAAGATTAAAAAATGTGGTATTTGAACAGTATGTGAATAGGAACCAGAGTTTTGTAATCGAAAGCACTATTTGGAATGTATGCAGATTACAGTTAGCAATACCTTAATGGAATGTGGAACTGTAGAGCAAGATTCGTCATTTACCTTGTATTTTGCTGTGTTGGTAACCGCCTTTCTTCCGACAAGAAGACTGAAGTCGTTAAGAAGGACGTTTCTAAGGATGTGTTTGGAAAAAATTCATGAAGAAGTAGAGTCTACTCAGTAGTCGATTTGCGCAAATGGATTGCTGGCGTGTATCTAATGTTCTCTTCGTTACATTCTTGGGTATGTTGGTTGATTAATTCATCCGTGTCATTTAAGGTGCTTTTCACCAAAAAACGTTAGTCATTTGCGTATTAAATGTTTGCCAAAAATTTTAAGAATAATTTATGAAAATGACGGTTAATCGATTTACATTTATGTATCCTACTAATTTTCTGATATGTCAATGTCCTTAGTATAAAGAATGGCTTCATTTCAGTTACAGTGTGCTTTTATGTAATATATTCCAACTATTTGAAATGCTCTCTTCGCAGGAAATTAATTTTATCATAAAATTGCATTCTACCTGAATTTTTACTAACACTATTCAACACATTTTTACTAAATATTTGAAAATCAATTCAAATGAGTTTTTTTTACTGTTATATGATCATGAAGAAACAGAATATTGCAATGTTGAATTATTAGCATTAATATTTAGATTAGGAGATGTGAAACAGTGACATTAATACAAACTTCACAGTTACAAAATAATTTGCACAAATCTTCCTCGTATTTAGTGGTAATGTTTATGACATACCATCATTATACAGGCAAGAGTAGCTCTAAAGCATTTATTGAGATTTCAATTTGAGTTCTTCTCTTGACCTGGCGTTTGTGCTGTTATTTCTAGAGGATCTCTCGATTGTCCAATAATTGTCGTGTAATATGTTTGGGCCCGATTTTCCTTCACACCTTTTTTCTGTGGCAACACTGTGGTGAAATATATCGCCCTCATCACTGTTAGTGCAACAATTCCTTGGGAAGCAATCGAAGAGAATATGGAGAAAGTGAATATTCGGAGATATGTGACACCCAATCTTACGCTAGCACATGACTATCTCATATTCAGACACTTTTTAATCGGACACACGGTTATTTCTCGAACATCCTGAACGGCCTCTCTTATAACAACTATTCCCTGAGACTTCTCATTAGCGTAAGGCACGTCTTGGAACTAATTGTCATTGAAAAGCTTTCTAATGTATGGGTCAACAAATGCATTCTTTCAACTTTGCAGAACTTAAACGAGATACATTTTGTGGTGAATATTTAAAACTTTCACTTTCTTGGTTCATACTCTTTCGGAAGTGTTTTATGAATCCCAGTTTTATGTGCAGTGGAGGGAGTATATTTAAACTAATTTTTCATTTTGTACATTTATTTTTCAAAGTTGAAGTGTTTGTCTGTTAGACCGGTTTCTTAATGCAATGAATCTCTACTTCTTCTACCCCATTCTCTTATAAAAAAGAAGAAAACTTGGAGTCTCCATCAGCAATTCTAATATAAGACCTATAATTTTAAGATCACAACAAATTTTCCACTGAAAGTGTAATTTATAGAATTTCGTAAAATCTTCATGTTCTATTACCAGTCTTCCAACCTATTCATTAGGAATGGAAGGAAGTTGCCGTGTGTAGAAGTGCAGATTTCAAACTCCTCCTTGGAGAATCTATTAATAGTCTACTCATTATGTTCGTAATTAACGGGATTAATGGAGGGAGACTCCCACCATTCGTGCAAGCAACAGGTGTATCTTGAAGCAAGAAAAATGGTATCAATTTCGTCTCTGTGCTATGATAAACTGAAACACTAATCAAATGCTCAAGTTCCAATATTGATTCTGAATTGTATTTGTTCGGGTTAGCTCAAATTTTGGGATCTTTATTGTAAGAAAGATTTTAATCTCTCTTCAAAACAATCAGCTTTTATTGTCTGATTTTGAGAGAAAATTTATCACAATTTCAGAAGAAAAAATAGTATCATTGGAAGGAACGTCGATCGCTTCACTAGCTTCTTCGTCCGTGTCTAAAAGGTAGATTATTTTTAGATTTTTCCTAAAACTTTTGACATCATTGATCATGACATTTTACTTTGAAAATTACCTTCATATGGAATCTGTGGTATTGCCCTAGATTGGTTATTTTCGTACCTTAAACAACGATCTCAGAATAGAAATCCTTACCGCAATGATGGAACAGTACGTACACACCTTCTCGACTCTTTGCCAATTGCACATGGAGTTCCTCAGAGATCGATTTTAGGCCATATTCTCTTCTTACTATACGTAAATAATACGCCCTTGACGATTTGAAACGGAAGAAAAGTTATCTTTGCAGATGGTACGAATATTCTTTGCAATTAAGAATCCGTAAATAGTACAATATCAGATGTTTCAAAGTGGTTCCGTAAAAATTAATTAAAAGTACACGAAAAAAATGTATTCAATGCAGTTTTACATTTTAAATAAACCATTCTGTGCGCCATTGGAAACGAACTGTGTACCATTGACTAATGTTAAGGCAACAACATTTTTAGATATCTCAATTTAGTCACACCTAAAATCGAACTTTCATTTAAATGAATAGAACACAAAATTAAATTCATTCTGCTACGCGTTCAGAATTCTGTTATACTTCATAGTGTTCGTTGTGTACATTTCGCGAATATTCATTCCCGCCTGAGGTATGGCATAATATTCTGGTGAAATACATCTTATGGCTCCCAGACTTTTAGTTTACAAAAAAGAATTGTACGAACCATAAGCTAATCCCGCTCACGTGCTTCTTGTAAGCTTCTCTTTATTAATCTAGGAATTTTACCATTACCTTATCTGTTGATTTTCGAATCAGTGGTATTTGTCAAAAATGACTTGCTTAAGGGCGGGAAATATATTTTCAGAAAACACCTAAAGCCTACATTGTTTTAGAGAACACCTATGTCTATAACTACAACACTCGACGTACTAATCATATCCATCGGGTGACTGTATCAACAGCTCATTACAAAAAATTCGCATACAATACATAGACATTATTTTACACACAATGTTTGGTTCGATTAAATTCGAACGATTTAAATGATAACGATTGAATTCGTTAGAAACCCAGTAAAATCGTTTCTGCAGCACTAACTGTTTCTATACAATTAAAGTCTACACTGAGCATCACAAAGAAAGTATAAATTTTAGTAGTGATATTTCATGTATTATTTACCATTTTGGACTGCATAGTTCTAAACAACCTGTAATTATGTTTTGTACCAGAGTCTCTGGGTCAGTGACCCCCATCTCGGTGAGGGTTTTCGTCCAGTTTGCCTGATTCTTTGAGTAAATTCTGAGATGGTCCCTTGTTTTGCTTCT
Source organism: Teleogryllus oceanicus (assembly GCA_964035755.1). NCBI lineage: Eukaryota > Metazoa > Arthropoda > Insecta > Orthoptera > Gryllidae > Teleogryllus > Teleogryllus oceanicus. Next base: position 1,855,886 of record CAXIVR010000002.1, read on the forward strand.
GAACATAAATGTAACTTCATTATCTGTACATGTCTTCTAGAATTCAGTGGGAATAGTTATATATTATAGTTATTCAAATTATCGCTCTCCATGTTGTTGCGGAAAACTCTTATTATTCCTTGACGAAGAACATGATGAACGATTAGAGACCAAATTTCTGGCTGATTTACCCTTGAATATAGATTTTATTACATAAGAACGAGTACTTTTGTTAACAATTCTTGCGAAAACCGCTCATATTTTTCCGAATTAAAAATTCATGTACGATATGGCCTAGGGATTACATAATTATGAAAACGTGCACAGAATTCACTTCTTCCCATATCACGTCACATACAGCTTTTAACTGATTTTGACGTAAAATAAAACGAATGAATGAATGAATGAATAGGTACTCCTTTGGTTATTCTAAAATAAGATGTTCTTCATATTGTACTGGTCGATTGACATAGGAGATTTTAGAATAGGTTTTTTTTTTTTTTTAGAGTTGATCCTTCCCAACAAGGTGGTTTTATACAGCATTACCAGACCGCTGAATTATTTGTTAATTCTCCAAAAAATAGCCATGCAAATAGCATTGATCAGTCTTCATCATTGATCCAATCTCGTAAGTTGGTACCACGAGTCTTGCTAATAACATGTGAAAACATTGATCTAAAGATCTTTCGATTCGAAAATGCATGATTCGCAGACAGCAAATAATGTTTACTTTATCGCTACGGAGTAGAGAGGAAGTTAAGGCTCGCGAAAAAACGGCGAATTGTTGGCGGAAAAAACTCTTATTAAAGGTCCTAAAAATAAAAAAGGGGATAAATACAGTTGCCAAATTTAGAAAAAAATCTTCTATCACGTGGTGTAGCCAGAATACATGTTTGTGGATTCTTGATACCGAAAATTCGAAGGACGGCGAAACGTCTGCCCATCCGTCTGTGAGCATCGCAAACGGTAAACCGTGCAGCCGATTTTCTCCAAAATTAATATTTCCAAATCGACGTGGCTGAATTTGCGGCTCCTGGAATTTGATACTGATATTTTAATTTTAGGGGAGGGACTTTACATGAAGCCCCTAGGACATTTTCCAAATTAAACAAATCGGTTTCGTTTCGTTGTGTGGATAGTGTAAAGGACGTTTACGAGAATGGTCCCAAGATAGATTTTGAAATATTGTCATGTACAATTTTTCGAAAATTTGAGTAGTTTTCGCGTAAATTTGGGTGAAAATACGGACCAGAAAGTCCGAGCTGTCTAGCACCACTAGTTTTAATTGGTGACGTGATCACTTGTTTCTGGCTAGAAAGAGTTACTTCGCCACATATCAAGTTTGATAGTTATAAATCTGATTATTAGAATGAAATCATTAAATAAAGGAGTAGACTTTCGATTATATGTTTTTTCCCCAAGAAAACTTTAATTTCATTCAACTAATTTAACAATGTGTTTTTTTTCTTTATGGACTTGATGTATTGTATGAGTATTAGTTTTATAAATAGACTCTTTTACTCAATATATGCTGTCACTCTTGGCCTGTCTTTTGATATCGTATTTAGATGACGAGTCAAAATTAGGAAGCCGGTCTCCCAATTGGTATCAATCTCTTTCAGTTTTTCCCCCTATGTCGCCTCAACTGGAACAATGAAAGTTAATATTATATTTTTTTTACAAAACCTCATGTATTGTTGATTATTTTGGAAAATGTTTTGTTTTAATATGATATTTATTGAGAGCATGGAAATTGTACATGTACAACATAGTTCGTACAATGTAACAACAAAATAAATATGTGTTAAGAATAACCGACAGACATTTTGATGGGGACCTTGTGACAAATTTGCAGACTGGTTGACTCGATTCAATGTGTCTTTATTCTGTAATTATGTTATGATCTTATTATTCACACGAATTTAAGATTTTTCCTTTTACTTATGTAGGATTTTTTCCGGAATTAATTTTTCTTGTGAATCTGACCCGACTTGAAGCACTGCCATTTTGAAAACTATTTTTTGAATTTTGGGGCTACTTTTCATGAAGCTCGAACACCGTGGGACATTTTAAAACTTTTCTCAAGAATGGCTCCAAATATTTTCTTTAAATTTCTTGGAAGAATAGAGTGAAAAACACGTGTAAAGGTGGCATGGTCCCGATTTTCACCTTAAACTCTGAATTTTCGATTATTCAAAAGCTTGAATTTTTCTGCGACTTCCTACAACTATTTTTTTGAAGATTTTTTTTCAAATAGAATTGGTTCTCCACACTTAATTCTTTTATTATTATTATTATTATTATTATTATTATTATTATTATTATTATTATGTTCATTTTTTAAATTTTAGTAATTTTTGCTCAATTGTGAGTGAATTATAGGCCATATTAAAAATAAGGTTTTCTCAAAAACGAATCCAATTCTTTTTCTTTAAACGTTTTCTTCGGTTCGTGATAAATACTGTAAATAATATGACATAAACCCCTATTGCTGTATATTTTGTTTTTTTGAAAAATAATACAAATGTAATAGTTTCGACAAGCCTTTCGTATCGTTAATATTTACATGATCGGCGATTTGAATACATTGTTGTATGTAAGAGTACGTTCAAATGATGTCTTATAAAGTTTCTTAAAATAACATGTTTTCTTTAAAAATGAGCTCGAAATTCATTGCCAGAAACGCTCAAACGCCGTTTTCTCGAAAAGTCTCCCAATTGCCTTTAATCCTTTTACGGGTAGTGCTAAATGGACTAAAAAAATCATTAACATTCAACATTATTAGTCATATTGATTAATTATTTTGTTTTTTAAAAATTAAACAAAAATATTTTTTTGAAATATTTCTCAAGTAATCAATATTTACATTGCGGACATTTCGTGTACATTATCACCTTTCTTTGCACAATTGCTTAAAAAATAATTTCCTATAAAGATTCTAAAGAAATCGAACATTTTGGGTGAAAATGAGCATAAAAAAAGTTCAGAAATTTTCAAAAGACATTTTCTCAAAAACAGCTCCAAATTTTCTAATGAAAATGTGCCTACAGGGCAAGATTTTCCTCTTCTAAAATAACGTATTAGGGATTTGAAAAATTGAGAAATCCTTAAAAAATGTGTTTTAAGTGTCATAATATTTTTCATCTGAGAAGAGGGTGGAGCAAAACCGAAAAGATAGCACATACTGATGAGATGCAGAAATTAATTAGTACGAGAAAGTCCGTGCCATTCGGTAGCGTTTGAAATAATGGTTTTGGTTTCCCTAACATGTTATGACTTACGTTTTGCTAAATTCGCTTTCTCTGAATTAAAGATTTCTTAATTTTTCCTTTTCTGCAAAGTTTTATGCAGGGAATTGCTCAATTTTCTACTTGTATTACCCAACGTTTGATGCATTTTGAACATGATATGACTAAATTTAAATTATATCATACAAACTTTTTATGATAATCTATTCAAAACGCAAGATGTGACATTTTCTGTAGTGTCCTGTTTTCAGTGGCGAAAGTCTGAAATAACTTTTTAATTTGTAAGAAAATCGGATGAGCCAGTACGGTGAAGTTAAAAGGTGTATTATTGAGAAAGTCCAAAACAAAGAGAAGATGGATCGAAAACTGGGCACTAAGTAAAAGAAGTAGAAGAATAGATTCGCTTTGCTTCAATTGCTTTCTAAGTAGTCTCTTGCAAGCAAAGTTCTTCGATAAGCGCTTTGCTACTTCCCTCTCCCTGGTGGTCCCGAAGTAAACACTAGCAGAGTAGCCTGTGCGAGCAGGTGCGCGGCGGAGGCGGTGGCGCCGTGCGACCAAAACCGGGCATAAAGTTTGCATGGTGTCCCTGCGCGGCGGCTACTTTGCGTGGAGTGCGCGGCGCGGCGCGGCCGAGGGCCCGGGGGCTTCCGGGAGGCGCGCGCGCGCGTCGCCTGGGGCTGGGCGGCCTGACCCCATGCGCGCCTCGCCTATTGACCCGGGCGGGTCACCCGCGGCGCGGCGCGGCTCGGCGCGGCGGCAGCGCTGGCGCGATATAAATAGCATGAGCCGCCGCCTCAGCTGCCACCGTCGCCGCCGTGGCCTCCGCCCGCATTGTCCGGCCGCCTAGGCGAGCGCCCGTCCGGAGGCACCGCCCCCTCGCCAATCGATGGGCGGCGCCGCCACCCGCCGGCAGCCGGCGCAGTGGAAGAGCGAGACATGCGAGTTGGGCGGGCGGCGGTGAGGACAAGTGGTGAGATGCTTAGAATACTGAGTTGTTTATTTTATTCAACTCTGTTTACTTCCTGACGACCGACTGGGGACTTGTGCAAGGATAAAAGGTTTACTCTGGATTAGGGGCACAGGCTGGAAATGATATATTCCCCAGAAACTGACAAAGTCAAGGGGAAGCAAATGGATAAGATCACAAAGAAAATTGTCTGATTCTTCTTGAAATGATACACATTTCTTCTCGTGTTGATCATTTGGTCTTTAGATTAATTTTGTATGTGGAATGTGGATTTGCGACATTTCCCGTGCCACAATCTTGAAAAACAAATGTATTTACACTTTTGCAGGTTTAGTTTAGATTACTGCAGTTTAATTTAGAGAAAATAAATTACACACGTCATTAAACTTTTCCCGTCTGTTTTAAAATTTGACCTAATCTGAGGTAGTGACTGATGGTAATACTCCGTACTACATGTCACACACGGGCGATATATTCGTCTTACATCCGAAGATATAGTTCCAGATAGGCGTAAAAACAAGACGCAAAGCCAAGCAATCGAATGAATCGAATGTGTTACTTTTATACAGAAGATACTGATTCGTCCTTTGCAGTCCGAGATAAGTTAGAAATAATTAAGAAATGGAAAAAATTCCCAAATATATGCATGCAGATAGTGAAAATTGTATGGTTTTACGCATTTTTCAGAATTCATAGTTCTATTTCTTGATTTTATCTTTTATTTACCATTGGGCATTGTAATAATGCTGCATCAGTCATTTTACATTTTCCTCACTACTTACGTAGCATAGGAAACGTTTTGTAATGCAGCAGTAAAAACGGCGATTTTGCTACAGAAAAACTTGTATTATGGAGTTCTAATATCGAAATTTGGGAAAATGTTTCTATATATTATAAACTACTTTCTCTAACTTGATATGTAGTCAGAATTCATCCTTGAACACCAAAGACCCCGAAAAATTGGCAGAACGTCCTCGTGTCCGGCTGCCCGGCTATCTGGCTGCCCGGCTGTCCGCCTGAATGGCTTTGTCTGTGTATGGTCAACGCTAGACCTAAACCGTTCAGATGATTTTCTCCAAAATTGATATTTCGACATCGGTTTGGCTGAATTCGAGGTTCTGAGAGGTTCAAATGGATTTTATTTTTAGGGGTATTTTACATTACTCCTTAACATTTTGAATATTTTCTCAGAAATGACTGCAAACTTTTGCGTTAACTTTCTCCTTGAGCAGAACAATGAATGCTTTACGAAATGAAGCAAGTCTCATTTTAGGTGAATTCTCTAAATTTTTAAAATTGAAAATTAATTTTTTGGTTAAATTGTAGGTAGAGATTTTTCTTTAAAAAATCTTAATGAATTAATTCTTAATGAATTTTTTGAAAAGTACGAATATTTTTTTGTGTAATTTTACGTGGAATACAGGCGAGTTATAATATTTTTTGCTTAAAAATAGCTCCAAATTTTTTGCTTCCTTTTTAGATAGAACAAAGGGCGATGAAAAATGGCGCAATTTTCGTTGAATTATTTGAATTTTTGAAAATTGCAAAACTTAAAAATAATGCGAGGATGTAATAAATAATGTGCTGTTTTAGCCCCACTAGAATGTTTCGATTTACTACAGCGTTTCCTAATCAAGGTAAACTGGATGCCACTATTTTGACTTATTGTTCTTGCATGGATTATCGTAATTTGATGCACCCCGTTCTTGAGCTGCTATAGAGGTATCTGGCGCATCGCCTTTTCTGTCGGGCGGAGTGACGTAGGTGATGGGGGGCAGGACCCTCGTCTCGGGTGGGCGCCCCGCCCGCTGACGCGCCGCCCCTGCGAAGCAGCCCAAGGCGACGCAGACAGGCGCCGCTCGCCCCGACAGGGACTCCCTCACGGCCCCCGCGCGCCGCAACAACTCCGAACGAGCTCCCAACTTTCGCATCTGGTCTCCGTTCGGGCACGCCCACGGCGATAGGACGCGGAAGCCGGACCACCGGCGGCGGAACGGCACGACAAAGGGCGTGCCGAATTCGTTCGCCCGTCTCCTCCCACCGAAGGGTGAAAGGAAACTGCTCGTACTGTGTACAGTTTTAGTTGCTCATGCACATTTGGAAATCATAATATTTAAAAATGAAAGTATGTAGTACGCAGTATGTCTCAGCATAACTTTCTAACGCCTGCAGCATGTTTAACTAAACTCTCTGATCATGTTACAAAGGAGAAAACAAAGCTGTGATAGTAGGAAACTCCTAGCACCTCTACAGTTGCGAAGGGTTAACGTACACATACAACATTGTTATAAAACTCACAATGCGCCTGGTGCGTGTGGAAGGGCAACGGTGACGGTGCTGGTGGGGTGTGCAGTGGACGTGGAAGTGTGGAGGGCGGAGCGGGACCCAGTGGGCCGGCTGAGCCAGCGAAGACTTTCGAGAGAGCGGTTCAGAAGGAGCGGGCGGTGGGGGAGAGCACGTGAAATAAAAAGAAAAATATTATCTATTCAACAATTAATAAGTGTGAAATGTGTTAATTTGTGTTTAAAATTATTCTGCCGTAATATCATTTATGCTGTAAAGTTCATTAGAAAGAAATAGTAAATACATTTTTTTAAGAAAAAAATCGGGACCCTAATTAAGTCGGGGCCTGGGGTGAGTTCCCCAGCAGCTCCCCCCTCCCCGTCTGGGTGCCCTCGGGAGATTGTAAAAGCAAGATATTAAAAAGATAATAGTTTAATTACTTTCAATACAAATTATTTTTTTTTATGTTTTCAAATTATTTCATTGAATTTCTTTATGAAATAAAGGAGCATATTTAGTATCGAACAATTTTCTTCATATGAATGCCATTCAACATATTTTCTCTATTTTAAATAAAATCCAAAATCCAGAAAGTTTTTCAGAGTTATATGATGGTCTTGTATCGTTAATGAACACTACGTTGCACCATTGAACCCATATTGAACATTTTTTAGTTGATTTTATATAAAGGTAATGATGGTTGTTTAAAGTAAAGTTCCAATTCTCTCGTTATAATTTATTGGGAAAGCGGGGGTAATGAGGGTCACTTTTTCTTTTTCAGTATAAATCGGTATGAATTGTTCCTATGAATGAGTATGCGTCTTTGTATCACAGATTAGTTATTAAGCTTGTGGTTTCACAAAAAATAATAAAAAATTCACTATAACTCTCTCAAATATCGAATTCCCCACAATTTGCATTTGAACCCCATTTCCTTCTCATGCGGCTAATGGGAGTCACTAAAATATATGAAGCAAAATGAACACATTAGTACTTCAAACTGAATTTATTTTGTTTACAATAATTGTAGGCGTCTAAAGTATGTGTTTCCCAATGTTGTCCAAGATCAGCAGCACTGAGTTCTGGGTCGGTTGCTCAAGAAAGGCTTCTAAAGTGTTTGAGCCATTCAATGAATTCTTCATCCGTCCATCCATTCTTGCTACATGTGTAAATAGCTCATGGGGGCCAATTAAGCTCATTCAGATCAATAAATTATTTTGTTTGGGACAATAGCAGTCACGCTGAGATAATGCGAATCACTGACCACATCATAACTACTTATAAACTTTTATAAAATGTCTAAAATTATTTGCAATTGGTATCAAATAATTTGCTGAAGTACTTCCCTTCCAACGAATTTTAATTCTTCCAGAAATCTCCACGTTCACACTAGTAAGACCGTATTGTATGAGAGCACTTTCTAACACCAACCATTGACTTTCCTGGTACGAACGCGATAATAGCCGACGTAAGCTTTCTTTGTCTGCGGCGATCAACTGGCTGTAGTTATCATGACTAATGGTAAATATAAGCATATGTTTCTGCCTTTCAATACGATTTGATTACAATATTTATAGATAATTTACCGCTGACTCCCATTACCCCGTGACCTCCCATTACTCCCGCTTCCCTATTCCTAAATTAACCAATAAAAAATGAAACATTATAACGCCTTAGTTGCAAACTTCACCATTTATTTCATATAATTAGGACTATTGTAGAAATTAATTCCAAGTACAAGTTGTTCATTTCGTCGTCGTGGGGTTCCATATTTCACTAGTTCTGATAGTTTCTTAACTAAAAAGTTTCAGATCCATAAATGTCAAATATTTTTTTATGGACTATCGCCTGAGAAGGCTCAGGGCAACAAAGTGAGGCCACTGCAGTGTCTCTGACTGGAACAAAGTGAGACCACTGCAGTGTCTCTGACTGACATATGGGAGGGTTCCGGTCCCGACGGTGGCAGATTTTTGACACTTTCTAGGTCGAAATCATCCCCTGTGGTGGGAATTCTTGTGCCCGGCTGCTCTAAAATACTGGGAATTTTAGGGCTTGTAATTTTAATAAATAAGAAATTGTGTATGTAATCTTGTATTAAAGAAATCTGAATAATTATTGTCATAAAGAAAAACAAAACTTGACTGCGCAAATATTTCTGACTTGACTGAGATATAACGCGAAATTTTAATATAACGTGGTAAGTTAGTTGCTTTGAATATCACATGCGGTCCGCCGGACATTTTTTAAACGTGAATTTCTTAATTACTTGCGGCGAACTCAGATAACCTAAAATAAATAAAAAAAATATTTTAAAACGTTTGAAAACCATTGACCGTGTACATTTCCCCGTTGGTGTTATCATGCATTAATCATCGTAGGGATTTCTTCATGCTTTAAACTCGATGCCCTGCGCCCAGACCCTTTTGCGTCGTGAGAACTTTCACCTGCATCCCCGCCTTTCCCGTGGCTGCGCCGATTTGCACGTCTCCGGTGTACACGCAATCGATATGCGCTTTTCGCCGAAATCCCAGAGGAGCCGGGCCGCGTCGGCCGCGTCCGCGCTTCAACGCCTCCGCCTACTCAGCCTCCACCTCCATCGCTGCCCTCCATTGCGCCTCCATCGCCGTCTCCGCCTACACCTCCTCCTTTGCTCTCACCTCCGCCACGAATAATTAATTAGTGATTCCGGGTTTGCCAACTACTAAGGACCGGGAGCGCTAGCTCAGTGCATCAACTGATGTCACTGCAGCGCCTCTGACCGGTAGGTCCTAGGTTCCCACTCCCCTCGGCGGCAGGATTTGCAACACTAGCTTTTCAGCTAGATCGAATTCAATCGCTGTCTGGAGGAGAGTTCTAGCGGCCAGCTGCTCTGATCGGTAGTTTTCCGTGGTTTCTCCGATCAACACCAGGCGAATGCCGGAGCAGTACCCTACCAAATGGGCCACGAACCGCGCGAGATCTTTCCTTCCTGTTCCTTGTCCTATCTTCTGTCCTTACACACACACACACACACACACACACACACACACACACACTTACACTAACATGCACTACACTGCCACATATTCCGGGTCGGGAGCTTAGAGCTTGTCCCGGCTGGGGCGGTGCCCTGCTGGTGGGAGAGTCCTGGTCAGGGGTAAACACCGCTACTCGACGGTAGGTCGACGCCGGATCTCGCCATCCAGCGGGGGAAGACTATCGCCATCTCCCGAGAAAAACAGGCACTACACTTACGAGACTAATAACCTAAGCTGTTGATGCGCCCGGAATCACTAAGGAACCAACCAACCTGTAGTGCAGGTTTTTGCCACGAAAGGTGGCAGTGATGATCCCACCCTGGATGGTGAGATCCGACGCCGAAATTCACGGCGGATAGCAGGAGTTTCGTCAACCAGGTATTTTTACACCTGCCGACCTGGATGGCCGAGATGAATAGAATGTGTACCGACACTACGCCTCGGTCGGAAGGGTCGCAAGTTCGAGTCCCGCCATAGTTTGTCCCTTGCCTCTCATGTACGTGTGTTGTCGTGGAAGGCCTTGAGTCAGCTGACCACAGAACGAGGAGTCCGCAATTGTTTCTAGTGTAAAGGTTAATATGTGTCTTCATGGGGTATGTAGTTGGTACCAAGCGTAAATTACCGAAATCAGAGTACCCTGCAAGCTGGAAAAAGCCCCCGAAAGAAAGAAAGAAATCCACCTCAACCACCTCAACTGGATGGTGTAACTAGGCACTCGACTGATTTTCCGATATGTAGTAGAGTAGTATGTGTATGTGTGGTAGTGTAAGTACGCGTTAGGGGTGAGAATAGGCCAAGAAGCCGTCACCGTTACCGTCACCGTCACCGTCACCGTCACCGTCACCGTCACCGTCACCGTCACCGTCACCGTCACCGTCACCGTCACCGTCACCGTCACCGCACCGCACCGTCACCGTCACCGTCACCGTCCCGTCGCCACCATCGTCTTAACCCCCGCTTGTACCGTCTCTGCCTCCTCTTGGACTCCCTCCTTTCCATCCCACCCCCTTCCGCATCTGGCACTTTCGCCGCCGCGCCGCCGCCGCCGCCGCCGCCGCCGCCGCCGCCGCCATCACGTCCGCCCATCACTACCACTACCACTACCACCACCATCCGGGCCGCGCGGGCTGCTGTGTGTCGGCGCACGTCGCGGAGCGGGGCTGGGCTGCTCCGCCCGAATTGGGTCACAACGGCAGCGGCAGCGGCCGCGGCCGCGGCGGCGGGCGCGAGTCCGAGCGCTGGCGCACCGGGGCAGGCAGGCGGCCGGCGGGCGGCCGGCGGGAGGGTATGCCGGGGCGGGCGAGAGGTCAAGCGACGACGGAGAAAAGTGGAATCGCAGCGCCGCGGAGTTGAAAATCGGAGAGATACATCAAGATCGCTTGACAAGTGTCAAATTTCAACCAGGATTATGACGTTATGCTTAGATAAAATGTATGAAAGCGAAATGAAAAGCAACAATATTTAGCACATGCTCTATTGTTCCAATACAAAAGCATTTCAATCGAGTAGTCTAGTTACATTATCCGTTCCTTATCCATTATACACCTTCCGTTTCACTAACGTCACAGATGATACTCTTCACATATGGGTGTCCTCATGGAAACTGACCATTTTTATTTCCAGATCCGACCAGGATATTGCAAGAAATTTCTCTAAAAAATGTTTCTTGGTTTTTAAACTTTCAGTGGTCGTGCTCAAAATTAGAACGCGAGTGGTCAGGTGCATTACAATTGTAATCCATTAAAAAAATACTTATTAACAACACTTTCCGAACAAACTGTCTTTTGGATCAAATATGGGCAAGAAATAAAACCCTGAACAGTTGGTTTTTTGAATAGAGACGTTCGTTGGTGGAAACACTAAAAATTAGACGGAAAATGCTCTCAAACTTTGTATGAAGGAGAAAAAAACGGGAATGGCGAAGAGCAACAGTGAGGAAGCGAATACCGGGTGTTGGCGGTAGCGGAGAAAATGGACGAAAGGGAACGCAGGGAGGCAGGTGAGGCCGGAGCTCAAAGCCCTGCCGATTAAAAATGCATCGGCCCTTCAAAGCGCGCGCCGCCGCCACGGAGCCCCGTAATCGGCGTAAGCGCTCGTTGGCGTTTCCGGCTCGCTGTTTCCCCGCTGCCTGCGCCCGTGTCGCTCGCGCCGCTGTGCCTTCTCGCCCTGGTCCTGTACACGCCTCTCCAGTCGAGCATTGTTCTGAGCTCTTTTCAGTCACTATCTTTGTCAGCCATACTACCGTAATTTGATTAGTAGATGTGTTTGTTGTAGTGTGTTGTTCTCGCTATTCTCTTTTCAAGTATTGTGTTCTCATTTCCCCACTGCAGTGTTTTACACACATATTCTCTTAATACATTTAGATTTATTCAAGTTGTGAGCAAAAGGTTCACATGTTTTTAGTCGTGGGATGTAATGAATATTTTATATTTTTAATAATTTTAAATTTTAATTAATAATAATAATAATAATAATAATAATAAAACTAATGATAACTAGTGGTGCTACAGAATGGCACAAGCTTTCTCGTACTAGTTTCATTGTATCTTTAGTCTGAGCTAGCATGACTGTGTTGCCCCTACCTCCTTCCCCGTTGCCATCTATTACCGCCTAAATGACTTTTTTCATTTTTTCTCAGTTTTTCTGTCTCCTAATGTTAGAATTGAAATGTGACTTTTAGAATATTTTAGAAAAGTAAAACCTGGTCCTACTGAAAAATTTGGAGCAGTTTTTGAGAAATCCATGTAAGATAGAATAATACTATCACTGAAGAGTTTATACGTGACAGAGAATAATAGAAAGTTGCGAAGAAATCGTGGAAACACAAAATACTCCGTGGAAAATACCTAAAACTAATTTAAAAGATAAAGAACAACAAGAATCAATTATGCATGTGATTTATGTGAAGAATGAACCCGGGGAAGGGGAACAAAAAAGGGGAAGAATAAACCTGCCCGAGATCAGAGTTCGAGAATACGACACTATAACAGAGCATTTTCAAAATTTCTCAGAATGGTAAATGCTGAATTTGTAAACAACAAATAGAAACCATTAATTATATCGACTCAATTTATTCATTTCTATCAAAGTTGGAATATATGAAACGGCACAAAAGGCTCTGTAGTTACCTTCACTTGCAGATCTATAGAAAATTATAGCAGTAAACAAACCGGATATTGTTTGATATAGCACTAAACAAACCGAGATTTGGAGAACATATCGTGTACACTTGTAGTTGACGTGAATGCTTTTTTATTTAATCTTGTTGCAATCCAAGTGATGCTGATGTTCGTCCTGACTATAAAGATTCCTTTTCATCTTGACTTGTAATTTCTACAGTTTTCTCTGAAACTGCAGTTGTGTGTGTGAGAATGAACTATTGAAAACCCAAAAGTGCTTCAATAGTATATACTTTCAAGCATCTAGAAACGGTTAAGTAACATAATTTTGCAATTTCTGCCCTCACTTCGGACGGCACTTGAAAAAGTCCAAACAATTCAAAAGAAGCGCCTACATATCTGCAATTATTTCAACAGGAACAGTAGCCCTTTCTTACTATTACGAAAGAAAAACAACATGAATAAATCTCACCTGTTAAAATATTTGCAGAACATTATAAAGTCGAGCAAGGTTAATTTCTCATATAAATTGAATATCCAGAAATGAAGGCCATATACAACATTTCACCTTATACACTCCGATTTTAATGCAGTTCAATGCCCCATTTAATTAAACGTAGAGACATTGTAACATTAATGTAAAGTAAATAAATATTCCTTATCTTATCCCTCTCCATCCATGCCGCCGTCCAACAATGAAATTCTCGCAATAACTTATGAAACTGCCATATTGCTGATTTGTATGGCAACGCCGCGTGAAAGATTATATTACTAATATGTGAAAATTAACTATTATTAATAAACTAATTAAACAATTCCTCCTAAGTAACTTCTTACGATTAAATGTAACTTAGTTATTATTCCTAATGATTGTATTAACATTTTTATCTAATATATAAAATCAATGTTTGTTCGTATTTTATGCGCTGCCGTTATTGCTTGCACTTGCGCAAAAAATATAGGCATAGTTCATTGGAAATGTACGTGTCCGTCGCACATAGACGCGCGTTGATGATTTTATGCGTTTATACTGACTCAAGCGCCTCTGAACAGAAGCTCGACGCAATCCACCGCACCTTCAATTACTAAGTGCGTCTTCGCTGCTTATTCTGCCCAGGTGATTGTGAAATATCGGCCGGAATTATTACTTGAACGTCATCTCTGACAAGTAAATCAAATTTATCGAAGACAGTGTCATAGCGAATGTATGCTCAAACATGAGGGACAACGTGTTAACAATACTCAACAATAACTTGACAGCCATGCCAAACCAGGACATAGAACATACCCATACTCACGAGAAAGCCTTTCATCTATTAAGATTTTTGCAGAGCGTTGTGTAAAACGTGATTAGCAAACACGTGACCAGAATCGTGTGAAGTGTACTACATTGCAATAACGAAACATTGCTGGGTCCACTAGCAGATGCTAAATAACAATGGGCTTCAGGTCACAAACCAAACATAAGCAAATTCAACCAATGACTAAAAAAAAAAAATTTTTAAAAAAAACCAATTCAATAAATAGATCTCCAACATTCAGAAATCAAACAAGTCACCGACAAAAAATATAAACTTAAAACGTTTTAAAATAGGCCGGAGAGTTAGTGCAATGAATCACGAACCGACTGACGTCAGTATAACACAGAATGCATGTACCACACATAAAAAGAAAATAAACACAGTAAATTGCATTAATATCAAATGGAGATTACGCGAAAACTGCACGTTTTTTCAAAAAAATTGTACACAACCATTTTTGATGGATGCTGCTACAGAACAGCACTAATGTACTCATAGCAGTTAGTTTTCTAATTTATTTTTCATCATGATTCCGAACATGTTGAAAAGCCATGGGTGAGCTATTGCGTAACCTGTCCGGCTTTATCCAGTGAGCTACAAGCACCAGTTTGCGTCACAAATAGCGAGTTAGCGGGAGGTTTAGATGCAGCCAGATACCCACATCTCCTTGTAACAAGTCATTGAATAAGACACCATTATATTAATCAGTGTTAATTTTTTTTTTAAATTTCAACTACACCTCAATTTGGCATTTAATATCTGAATGTTGGCTAGCCTCAGTTCTTTTGTTTAAATTATCTGTTATTGGATGCATAAAACATGTACTTATCTATATCCCATATTATATTTCGTAATTGTTCTGTAATTGTTTTACAGCACGTAAAAAATAAGAAGTTCGTATTCACTTCTTGATCACAACTCATGGTGAAGTGATAAAGATTTGAAGTTAACCCCTGCCTCTTCGCCTCAAATACTATTCAAATAGACGATAATTTTCATAGACTGGCTACGTTTTAGCCGAGGTTTTTGATTTTGTTTAATTTTCGCTTCGTTACCTATTGGGGACACCGACAACAGCTGTGCGTGAAGTGTGATGGTGCTCTCGAGACCAAACTAGCGTGATGGTGACGTGCATTAGCAGAATGACTGGAGTCTATAAAGATCTTCATTTGCTGGAATTCGGCACATATTCACACAAAGAAACATGTACATTATTAGCACGTACGTGTGACCCCCTATTCAAAGATAGCTAGTAGTAATAATAATGATTCTCGTAATCAAAGAATTAAACATTCATATTTTTTGTAAAAAAAATCAAGAAACCACCTTATGTAGTATCTTCACAGTGTCAATGCGACTGACCGGCTTAGGTGTCTCAGGGCATCAGTTGATGTAACTCCAGTGCTTCTGACCGGGGGGTACTTGGCCTCGAGTCCCGACAGTGGCAGGATTTTTCGACACTGACTAGATAGATCAAATTCAGCCGCGGTTTTGAGGAGAATCCTAGCAGCTGTCTGCTCTAGTCACTAGTTTTCCTAGGTTTCTCCAATCAGCACCATGTGAATGCCGAAACAGTATTCTAAGAAACGGGTCACGGATCGCGCGCGATGTTTCCATCCTTTTCCTTGTCCTATTCTCACCCATGCACTACACTACCACACATGTCGGGAGATTATAGATTGTCCCCGTTGAGGTGGTACCCCGTTAGTATGAGACATATGGTGGGGAATAAGCCCGCATGCTGCCGTGTAGGTCGGCACCGTATCCCATCATCCAATGGAGGAAGTTAACCGCCACCTCCAGCGGTAAAACACAAAGTAAACTTCGGGACTAATGATCTTAATAGTTGACCAGTTACTCACTCACTGATTCACTCAATCACTACTGGAGCCACCGGGAGCGGTAGCTCAGTGCATCAACTGATGTCACTGCAACGCCTCTGACCTAGGTTCGAGTCCTGACGGCGGCAGAATTTTCGACACTAGATTTTCAGATAGGTCGAATTCAGTCGCTGATTGGAGGAGAATTCTAGCGGCCGGCTGCTCTGATCGGTAGTTTTCCGTGATTTCTCTGATCACCACCAGGCGAATGCCGGAGCAGTACCCTATCAAACGGGCCACGGATCGCCCGCGATCTGTCCTTCCCATTCGTTGTCCTATCCTTACCCACACACTTACACTAACATGCACTACACTACCACAGATCCCGGGAGACCGGCCAGGAGCTTAGAGCTTGTCCCGGCTGGGGCGGTGCCCTGCTGCTGGGAGAGTCCTTGTTAGGGGGAAACCCCACTAGCCGACGGTAGGCCGGATCTTGCCACCCAGCGGGGGAAGATCACCGCCATCTACCGAGGAAAAACATCCACTGCACTAACGGGACTAATGACGAGAGGAGTTGACGCTCCCGGAAACACGAAAAAAATCAATCAACTACTGGAGCCAACCGTTTCATTTCGTCTTCAATAATTGGTATAGGATCGACTCAAAATATGGTGCAATTATTCTGGTCTCCATCGATTCTTCCTGTAACATGGCCTGACAGCCAGGTGGCGTTCGCGCCCGTGCGTCCCTGGAGCCCGTGCCGCGCGCCGGGCGTGCCTAGCGCACGCTAGCACGGGGGCGTCCCTCTCTCCGTCGCGCGCGCGCAGAAGTCGGCTTTTTATCATTCCACCCCACGCGCCGCACTCATTCCCATGCGCACCCAGGCCATCTTTCCGCCGCGTCAGCGCTGCATCAGCCTTCGCACCTGCTCGTCCTCACATCGGCCTCATCGACCCCGCCAGGCGCGTTCTTCGCCGTGTCTTGGACTCGTTTCTTAGCGTGGACGGGACCTAGAATAACCGGATGTGAAATGTTTTCCTGGTTGAGACTGATGATCTGCGCCGGTGTCTCTAATCTAGGAAGCGGGAAAGCGTCAGAAGAGGGAAATGAGGTTCAGTGAAATCAGGTCGGGTGGGCGTTTGCCGTCTCCAGGAAACTCATTTGCTTGCTTCTCTCTTAACCTTTCGGCTACCGACAGGGATAATTCATTTACTTCTACGGATATTTTTTCATTTTAATATGTTTTATAATATGTTATTTATTAATATTTTGTTTACTTTTTCCATGTTTTCTATAATTATTTCTTAGTTAACTACTTGAAATGTCGTATTCGAAAAATCTAGTGTTTTTTATTATTGTCTGCATTTAAACTTGTGGATCTAGTTTTTTGATCCTGATAGAGTTTCTAATGGACGTTTGTGTTTCCCTAACTTGATTTGAGATGAAAATCAGTAGGAGCTTGTGAGTGTGTTGTTGTAGAGTGGTTTACAAAATGTTATATATGTGGGCTTCTAAGTCATGTTATTTATTCTCAAATTAATTATCTTGTTAGGGAGATCACATACATAAAATACGCAGTTCAACTAACGAATAATAAAAGGGCAATCTCCAAAAGGAACTGAAATGCAAATACAATAAAAATTCGAAAAGAAATGAGCAACACTTCAGGAAAGTATGTCAGCTAGAAATGACGATTTTCTCCCAAAATAAAAAAAGAGCAGCAGGCTTATATGCATAACATTCTATTGATCGGTTGCCAAATTTTTCTGAAGTTATAACTATTACTTTCTCGTGTATATACGTAGTATACTACTATGTAGAACAGTGTGTGGTTCATAATGCTAAAACGAAAACTGCCGATTTTTGAGGGAAAATCTTGTATTATGCGTCCCTACTTCAAAAAATTGAATTTTTCTTACTGAATTATGAAGTAAAACATTATCTTTGATGAGATGTGAGATCAGAATCCACGTTTTGTTGGTTCTTGGTTCCGAAAAGTGGTTTTCAGCAATACGTCTATTCATCTGTGAACAACTAACGCCTAAACGGTACATGAATTTAGATTTTAGAATTGTTATAAAATCGTTGAATCTCGTTATCGTTTCCACTAACTTCAACTCAGGAATAATTCAGAAACTAATTTACATCACATTGATTCGACACACGCAATTGAAATTAAAAGTTTTATAATCATCAGGATGCTACATTATACCAAATGATGTGAAAATAAGTACCTTAGACCTATCAACATTATTATCAGAAATCGAATTTTTAGGCAGATTAGTTTTTTCTTTTACTCTTTTCTGTAGACAATATTTGATTTTGACGTGGACAAACAGTATACACACTCCATGACGTCATAATAATTTAGTCATAAAATGAATTTTTCGGCATCAACGTCTAAAAATGTTTATTCGTCAAAATTACCAAATGTTTGGATTTTTTAAAAATTATATTGGATATTTAAAAATCTCGTTTACTATTCGAATCATCTTAAGGAGAGAGAATTAGGTTCTCGAAGCTTCGTAACAAACCTTTTTAGCAAGCATGTGTCTCATTTACAACGGAGCATAGAAGTTGCTACACTTCGTAGACATTCAGCGTCTTGTTTTCGGATCGGATAGATATCTCTTGCGAGTGTCTTCTCCTCTTCAATGAAGTCAAGTGACACCACTGGCGCAGCGGGAACGGACCACAGCTGTATACAGCAGCAGAGTAGTGTCAATTTACCACCTTAAAATAAATAAAAGGATTCTAACTGCACTTTTATGGCAAATTGAGTTTTCGACATGGTTGGATGCATCAAAAGTATCTCTATCAACTGTAGTTTTCTCAAATATCAATTTACGTCTGTCTTCGACTTGTGGACTGTATAATTAGTTCTGTCTGCGCATGTTAATTTTTTTAATAAAAATATTATATCTACAACAATCATGGTGGCAACCTCTTTCCACGATATTACTAAGGACTAATACTCCTCGTCATGTATGATTTAAGACTGAAATCTTCTTAAAACTATGAAATGTCAAACTTAATACACATACATTAAAAAACTGTTTTTTTTGAGGGAAATATTGTTTTCTTTAGAATGAAAGAAATGTTGAACTTATTATGATATCACACCTAAAGTTACGTTTCCCAGTAGCACTTTGCAGAAGTTTCGTAGAGTGTAACATTCAAAGGATGTTGTGTGTTAGTGATATAGAGAAGTGTCTTGAAGATTCCCGGTCAGAATATTTTTCCCAGTAGCTCCAAAAGTAGTGAATATGTGATTAAGATGTGAAATTATTCCAATCTCATAAAATATTAAATAAAATTAATTTAGGTTTTCCCCATCAAAAGTCAGACATGTTAGTTTTGCTTAGAATGTAAAGTATGCAAAGCAGAGGAACAAGTTTCTGAAGAACTGGACCTACAATATTCTGAACATATTATAGGAAATCAGATAATGAAAATGTAAGAGATGTAGACAGGAAAATTCAAAGCAATGCTACTATAGTTGGGTGCTTTTCTTTACAGAATGAAATTAATTGTTTACTTTGAACTAATATTAGCTGCTTTTCTCCAAAAACTTAAACTTAACCTGTACAATATGACGACCCATATATCTCCTAAATAAGATGTGTTTTGTCGCTATTTGGAGAGAATTGAACACAGGAAGATCTGAAAGTAATGTGAAAGGTGTAATAACACGGAGTGACAAGCTGCGTTCCTCAGAACAGGGATCAGACGATGTCTTCGGTAACGATGGATTTTTTTGCAAATTATACACATAATGAGAACCCTTAGAAATAAAATATTCCACTTGACATTGTAGCATCCAAGAATTTGACAATATTCACTCACTAATAGAAAAATCATAGTTCCTCTGTGAAGTTTGGTCAACTTTCTCATTTCTTCGTATCATGCTTGCTGTGAGTAGAAAACGACCATTTCACATCATAAGCTTCAGCCAAAACATGATCTCTCTAATAGTAACGATTTAACCAAATACCATTTTTCAAAGTCATGCAACATTTTTTGACACAAGAAATAGGTAAAATACAATACAAACTGATGCATAGAGATCAATAATTTATTTTTGCAAGCGTTTGATCAGTCCACACGTCCTGACGATCGCAAGAAAATCCACAGTCACAAGTTCATTCTGCAAGATAGCACAGGCCAACAAAAAAATTTCAACTTTTTTAAAATCTTGAGAGCTGATTTTGTACTTTTTGGATGCTGAATACGCATTTTAACTCTATTTATTTCCATCACTCACACTTTAGTGACAATTGGTCTACTAAGATATGGGAAAATATGCTATATATGCAATAAAAATGAAAAGTATTCGACTTTTAAAAATCTAACAACTTTATTTAAACATAGAAGATGACTTTATATTGTTAACATTTTATTTTACAACGGCTTTACGTGTCCATTGACGTCCATTTCCTTTTTATTTTCTTTGCCCCTGATATAGCTTCTCCTATACGCTGTTTGTTGATTCTCTCGGTGAAGTGACCAACAGTAATCTCCCATTACGTTAGTATCCCAGCATCCCTGATAACGTTTTTTCATCGCTTATCAAAGGCTTATCATGGTAGGGTGTTACGAAAAGCACATAACAGAAATAAGTAAGGATGGTAGGTTATGAAACAAGTGGGGGGTGTAGTTAAGAGAAGATGCAGGGATTTTTGGGCAAAAAGGATAAGGGTTTAAGATAGTATTGTTGGTTTTGTTTTGATATGGGGAGGGGGATAAATTTGGGAATGGAAGGAAAGGAGGAAACTGGAAGCAATATATAAATAACAGACTTTTTGCACACCCCGTTACAGGGTTAGATGGGAGGGAGAGGCAAAATATGAGACTAGAGATGAGCAAAATAGCATCTAAGTTTAAGAAATTGATAAGGAGAGGAATGGAAAATGAGTTAGTAAAGCCAATTTGATAGGCAATGACATAGAGACTGAGAATTCTGAATTGGAAAGGAAGTTTTTTGGAATAATCAAGGCTTTTCGTTACAGGAGGTGGCATGGTTAAAAGGAGGAGCATTTTACTTAAGTAGGGAATCAACTGAAAGAGATAAAGATCAAATATTGCAGGAAGATTACGAAAAAGTAAGACACTCATAATATATGGTATAAAATTATTCTGTTGGGAGATATTCCAAATTATTTAAAAGGGGAAATGTAAGAATAGTGACAGTCGGAGAATAACAAGACAGAGGTTAGGAAATTAAACTATAGCGAGTAGATATTGGCTAAATAGCGATGAAAAAATGTAGGATATGTGAGTTGGAAGAGGAAGACTGGAAAGATATATTAGAGAGATGTTGGGTTTTTGAGGAAGGAAGAATGTGATAGAGGTGTAATTTTAAGGATAAGGTGAGGTGGGTATTAGAAGACAAAAGTAAAAGGATCAGTATGATTGAGAGATACGGGAATGTGCATGTAGCCTATTATTATACCCTACTGGAATTGGTTTTATGTATTAAGCCTGTAGGAACGTGTTAAGCCAATCCCACTTTTGTATATATTCAAACTTGTAAAAACAAATTCATTTTCTGTAAAGTACAAAATACGTAAAATAATATAAATGGAATATACACGTTCACTGCAAACACAGAATTAACATACGCTGATAGTGGTAATGACAAGCGGCATAATGATTGTCGAGGAATTCCAATGATAATGCAATTGGGGAAGTCCCAACATTTCTGGAATCGCTGAAGACATAGATTCCAGGACTTCCTCGGTTAATTGGGACTCGGATAATAGTAAGCACTCTGTAATATCAAATACCTCAGTGTGTCATTTATCATTATCTTTATAAATGCGCTGGGAATAGATAGCTTGCGAGCTTGTTTTCGTAGCGTTTCATGTACTCATGTCAAGAATGTGATAGCTCCTGTGTGTTGTGCCTATTTTATTGCTTGTGTAATTTGCGACGAGCATTCCACTGTCACTTCATAATGGCAAGGAGGTTGATTTGTGATGACTGATGAGGTGTATTGAACGCTAGAGAAGAATGCAGGGGTTAGTTAATGCCTGTATTTCAAGTGTGGGAAACAGTGAGAAGAAATGTACAGTTGTTGATTCTTGCCGAGAAAACTGCATTTTAACATTCTCTCTTACAGCTGATTTGAGAAAAGTCTCGTCAGAGTCTCACCCGTCAACATCACAAGGTTTCTTCTCTCTACACTCTACACTGCAAGTTGACATCCACTGGAGAGGAATTGTCGTTTATTTGCTTTGACCTGTCTGACGATGAATTCCATAAAAACTAGAAGAGAACAAACAGTTGAAGTGCGTCAGCAAGTATATGAAGGACGCAACAAAGGCAAGTTTCGTATCTTGCTGCTGAGCGGGAAAAAGAAGAGGGGCGAAGTAGTATGAATTATCATTATTTCGGTGATTTGGTATCAGCTGATACGATCATGGTAACTACTGTAAGAAGTTATTTACAATTAAAGGGATAACAGACTTAATATACACTGATAGTGGTAATTGCAACAAGCGGCATACTGATTGTCGATGAATTTAATTATAATGCAATTGGGGAAGTCCCAACATTCTTGGAATCGCTGAAGACATAGATTCAAAATGGGATTTTGCCCATATTAGATTTTATTTAATGGTATGGAGGACATTAATATTTCTCTATGTGAGAATGATGATTGTCAGTTTTCCTTCGGTTATATAAGGATTATAATCTCTGGATTGAAGCTCTCTTAAATACGGGTCAAAACAAAGTTATTGAAAACTTATACCGACCGTATTGCATTAACCCAATTTCATAAAAAATCTGTGATGTTTTCGATATGTGGAGGACACAATTTTGATCGAATACCTCGAGTTCTAGGTGTCGTAACAAAGAAAATAACCGCTTTCTAACTACTACTTCTACTACTACTGCTGCTGCTGCTGCTGCTGCTGCTGCTACATATAATAAGATCAGACGTTCAGTAGCGAACAGAAGGTGATGCTGACACTATCATTGTAGAATAGAGAGTCGACAAAACAGCATCTCATGACAAAAAAGTCAGACGAAGACATTGACATTGCTGGACTTGGTACTAACAATATCTCCACCACAAACCAACATATTCTGTGCCTATGCAGGAAGAGGGAAAGGGCTGGCTGAAATATATTTCTCCTTGAAGTTACAAAAACTGAGTTGTCAAAAGATATTCTTTTTATCCCCCAGATCAGTGACTGCGACGCCATCTGTTCGCATGCAAGGTAAATCACAAATGGTTAAATTGTTTGAAAAAGATGAAAACTTCAAAGCCAATGCTGGTATACTTTATGATCCCTAATCAGCATCAAAGGCAGTGTCACAAGCTTGTACTCAGATGTTTTAGCGTTTTATCACGCTCGTCAAAAAGGCTTAAACGAGCTTATTCGCTTTCATGAACTCTGTAAACAAGCTAAAAACAAATCTTCCATCTCTGCCGCCAAGGATGCCTCTGTAGCACGCTCTTAGAGTTTATTTACAAATGTAAATCTAGGTGGTAAATCAGCTGGTTCTTGAAAAGTGGAGTTGGATACGATGCGTTCATAGAACACCAATCTTCGAAGACAATACGGCTCCTGTATCGCCTGACACAATTTTGAAGACAAATTTTGCGAATTTTCTGCTAGATGTGAATTAAGAAGCAGATGTTATAAGGTTGCTATTAGATGTACTTCGTTCTTCGATCTGTACTGGTGTAATAGACAGGAGCTTGCATGTAGCCCCTCCACCAGAAGGTGAATTAAAAATGATCTAGAAGATGAATTAGGATATGCGCGAAGAAGAAGAATTTTGAAGAAAATTTAGATTTACATAAATTTTGTAAATTTAGTCATAAGTTTCTTTAAATTAAAGATGTATTTCCAATAAATGCTTAATATTTAAAATACAGATATTTTTTCACTCCAAATGGAGTCTTCAAAAATATTAATCCTGTTACAAAATTCAAGATCTTTTTCTAAGGATATATTTTATAGGTACATTAATTTTGTATATGGAGAATTTTATATAAAATTGGCAGATACGGGGAAAAACTTATACTACCCTTTACAGCTCTTTTGGTTCATGCTCCATTCTTCTGGATTTTTGCATGATGTAATGCACTTACGAACTAACAATATGCCATGTTTCAAACCACTGGGATTTATTTCATTCCATTTGTCTAATTTGTTTGGGGCAACTTACCAAGCGTTCCCACTTAGAATCATTTTAATGCATTAGCAGAATTAGGCGGGGAAGAGGAAGTTCCAGAGTGACCAACACAAATATTTAGACACATTCCGCCAGTTTATATCTGCCATAAAGAGAACTACCAAATTGTTATAGCTGTATTCAAACAAATACTAAAATCTTAATTTACTATTGAAGTGCGTCGAAAAAGCAAAACTAGCCACTATTGTCGATTATCGTGATTTTAATAATAATCTTGATAAGCGCAATAATTGTGTTTTTTAATTATTTAAATTAACACATCTCTCTTCACAGAGGCTTCCAGGGGGGCCAGGCGCAGGAAGTCAAAATGGTGCCCCTCATTGCTATTGTCATCTTTATTTGGGGCTATCTGGCGTCCTTTTTCGAAACCCGTGGCTTCGGGGGTTCCAGTGCGGCGTACCGGGTGCACTAGCCTAGCTACGCCCCTGTATCTTCCTGGATCCAAACCACTTTCGATAATAATGCGCCATGGCCAATCGTACACTACAATCTTTAAATTATCCGGTGAAACAAGAATTTTTATGTGTCTACAATCAACATTTCTGTTTGCCGTTCTTCTGGATGACATCGACCAAGGCAGAACAATAATGAAATTATCTTTTAATGTGTAGAGGATGTAGAAACAAATGGCAGAAAAGTTGACTTACCGCAGTGTACAAACTGACAAGACTGTGGATATATAAAAAACGTATGCGCAATCCAAGATAATACCCATTGGTTTCAGTGTCAATTTGCTAAACAATCACCACTATATAGGTTTATATACATATTATGTGTAAATCGTACCACAAGAAATTTAGATACGTGTCCGTGCAAATTCTTGTGACTGCCAGTATTTTACAAGCCTTTTAGCACGCAAACAAAATGAGATAATTTCATATTATTATTCAAAATTAAACAAGATTAGTAATCCTGTAAATATTCAAATTTATGCCGAACAATCAACTTCAGTTTTCCAACACACAGTCAACAAAACTCAACACTACGAAAAGAGCTATTGAAATGGTTTCCCAAACCGTAAAGTTTTTTGAAGGTAAACACAACTCCAAAAACTTTTGCCCAAATTGTAAATAATTTCTCAAAATTTCTCCTTCACATGATAATTTACAATTCTTACTCTCGCATTTTTATCACCAAAGCAAGTATTGATAAGACTTAAAAAAATGTTCTCAGCACTCATTTCTTCACTGTATCAGTTATTAAAACAATGTATTTTAACAATGTGATGGATATTTTGTATCAATGTGGATTGCCGATGGAATGAAACAAAAAGCAAAAATATTTCTACTCTAGTTCATGCCTTGTGTAGTGAAACTCATCTACGTCCTATACTTACCTTAGATCAGATCTCCTTCACAGCTGCTACAGAAGCTAGCAGATATGACTTCACACATTAATGCCGGAAAGAATCATCCTAGTTTGAACCTTTCACACCCACCCACCAAACGAAAAAGTCTTAAATAACAATACAAACGACCGCATGTATTACTTCGTATATTAATGCTTCACTACGCGACTTACCTGAAATATTTATTTTCCATTCTCTGAAATATTCCATTTCTTAAAAATACCTTTCCAATCATTGCACAGACTATTGACTTTGTTTTCCACATTAGGAACCAAAAATTTGTACCAGAACTAATGTGATCTTTATGCGGAGCTACTAAAAAGCGACACTCTAGAAGAGAGACTTATTTACGAGTATTTGTTATTTACGAGTATTTGTTATTTATCATCAAAAATAGATTATAGCATGAGGACTTTTTGGTCTATTTCTCGCCCTTTCAAAAATTCAAAATTTAAGTAGTATATGATTTAGTGTGGGGATCACAGAATTTTGAAAATGTGCACACAATTCACTTTTCCCCATAGCACGTCATACGCAGTTTTTAACTGTTTTTTGACGTAAAAATAAATATATAAAATAAATAACTTGGAGATACCAGGAGGCAAAATCGCCAGAAGCCGATGAGTAGGTCGGCTTCGGATCTCATCATCCAACGGGTAAGGAATCATCGACACCTTCCGAGATAACATTCACTACACTAACGAAACAAAATATACCATGACATTGTAAACATCAGTCAACTCGCTCCTCAACAACCCGTGATTTGCTCCGCTCTCCCTGTCCTCTTCTTCCCCTTCTCGACCTGCTCCGCTCCTCTCGGCTGCGCCCCACTCTTCTTAGCCCATCACCACAGAGTAAGGAATTGTAACTCTTTAGTCTATGCCCGTTACCGCTCCTCAGGCTCTTGACGGCCCCCCTTCGTCCAGCGTAACAGCGATCTGCCCTGTTCCTCCTTGGCCAGCCCCTCCCCTCCCCTCCCCTCCCCTCCCGGCCAGTCACGCTCCGCCCCGCCCCGCCCCCTATCATGATCTGCCTGTTCCTCCCCCTCCTCCTCATGCTCAACTCTATCTTGCTGTATATACACACCTTTTGAGCAATTTTCATTCAACTGGAATTCAAAATGTTAACAATATCACTACTTAAATTGAAACGTCTTAAATTAAAGTGAAAATTTCGTGTAAAATTGAATATTTCAATTTTAAATTCGCGCTCACAAATAAAAAATGGGGTTTCGCAACATAGTGAAACAAACAGAGACTTTCGTGTTTATGTTTAGATACGCGTATAGGTTCTCTGAAACGCACTAGAAGTTTCAAAATTTCATTTATTTTGTTAAATATTTAATTGAGAATTAATTGAGTGGTGACTAGCCTCATGTGGTTTTAATAGAAGTGGTAATTGAAAGCTCACAAAATTCTATAAAACAGATTGTCAACATGAAAACATATTTATAGAATTAACAGATTCTGAATACATCACTGTATTGCATTTACAAGATTCGACCAGCTGCTTTCCCATCTCTATCGAGACTAGAAACGTAAGTATCTCGATTTTGCTTGTTGCGTAACTTTTATCTTTAATCCGAAATGCTCCAGTTAATTAATGATAATGGACATTTTTATTTCTACCGCGACTTTTTTTCTCGTCCTAAAGATATTGTATGCAATTTTGTCAGTTCAAATACGATCTACTTTTACGTACATTGTGAGGCATACAATTCTATTGTTTTAAAGTTCTCAGCAAGGTACGAAGATCTAGAGTCAAAATTATTGTGACACATTTCTTTGCTTAAATATTACACAAACTTTAATATCTGCCTTGATGGTTAGTTATTTGCAGAATACGTGTTATCACTATGCTTTGCTGTCACCCAGCGCCTGAGCAATGCACGCAACAGAACCCATAAAATTTGTCCTATAGAAGGATAGGCAAGCAGGACAATATTTTGCATAGGATGTTATAAAAGTAATGGGGCATTGCCGCTCTCTGATATTGTGAGATGCTATAGCCAATGCTTTGCTATCTGCGCCGACTCGACGTGCACGTACTTGTGCCCTGTTTATCTTACCGCCTTAATTACGAAAATACTTCATGTGCAGACCACGTTGTAAACCGTTTGGCTTCTATTGCTTGAAAATTTAATTTTTTTTAATGAATGAAAATTTGTGGTAGTCGTAAGTGTGATAATCTTAGTTAACATGACTAGAGCATAAATAGGTTAATTCCATTATATTTTACACGATTGGAAGAAGATTTATGAGGTTACTCTTCAGAAGGGCAAAAACTTTGGCCCAGTTTAAGTATACACTCATTTTACATGTTATACCAAACGTGCGTGTGATCACACCCCAAGAGTTGAGGTAGATACACTCACCCATTCACCGGAGAGTTGCAGTGTTTATTTGAGTGTTTACATATATAATGAGTGTGTAACAACATCAACGCGCCTGCCTTTCGCGAAAGGCCACTCAGCACTGGTCGGGACCGCTCCTATGGCCGAGAGGCGACGGTCGGATTTGCGCCTCGGTGTTCAGAAGTTCTCCGGTCCGAGGGAGCGGCCAGGGGGCCAGAGACCGGTGGAAAGGGGGGCCCCCAAACCCCGCTCGACTGCCGGCCCGCACCCCCCCCCCCCTCTCCCCCCACTCGCCCACTCGCCCACTCGCCCACTCGCCCACTCGCCCACTCGCCCACTCGCCCACTCGCCCACTCACCCACTCGCCCACTCGCCCACTCGCCCACTCGCCCTCTCGCCCTCTCGCCCTCTCGCCCTCGCCCTCGCCCTCTCCCCTCTCGCCCCCTCGCCCTCTCGCCCTCTCGCCCTCTCGCCCTCTCGCCCTCTCGCCCTCTCGCCCTCTCGCCCCTCGCCCTCGCCTACTCGTCACTCGTCACTGCCTACTCGCCCGCCCGCCCGCCCGCCCGCCCGCCCGCCGCCCGCCCGAACGCCCGCCCGAACGCCCGCCCGAACGCCCGCCCGAACGCCCGCCCGAACGCCCGCCCGAACGCCCGCCCGAACGCCCGCCCGCCCCCCGCCCGCCCGCCCGCCCCGCCCGCCCGCCCGCCCGCCCGCCCGCCCGCCCGCCCGCCCGCCCGCCGCCCGCCGCCCGCCCGCCCGCCCGCCCGCCCGCCCGCCCGCCCGCCCGCCCGCCCGCCCGCCCGCCCCCGCCCGCCCGCCCGCCCGCCCGCCCGCCGAACGCCCGCCCGAACGCCCGCCCTTCCGCCGCCCTTCCGCCTTCCGCCCCTTCCGCCCAGCAGCGAACCAGCCCACTCCGTCCTCCCTCCAACCAGCCCGTCCGGCCTCCCGCTCGTCGCGCACTTCCCTCCGGAGGTGCCATGTTTGCAGAGGACCTCACGCCTTCCTGTGTCGCAACCACCGCCCCGCTGCACCCCCGCACGACTGTTTCCGCTGGCGGCGGGGCACCAGCAGGCGGCTTTTGGTGCTCTCCGGTGGAACACCCCCCTGCGCGCCTGCCCGGTGTGGAATTAGCGAGGGCCGATGGCATGGACGTGGCACAACTTGCGCTACAAAATCACGCTCTAACGTAATTGTGGCACAACTCGTGCAGTTTTAAAACCTTTAAAATGGAAATCGTTTGATTTGTCATACGATCTGGAGTACTATGTGGATTGACGAGTAATTGTTTTCTGTCAAGTGTATTTTAAAGAAATCTGCTTAATCGAGCTTAATTGTTGTGTTAATATAAATAAATATTTCACATTGGAATGTTTCAGGTAAAAATACCGTATTTTGATTGTTGTTGCTGCTGTGTGTTCCTATCATATTACGCTGTATTTTTGTAATGTCTGATTGGTGTTTTCAGCGTTGGAGATGTATCATATTTGAAAAGAAAGTAAACGTTATCAGTATCAAATCTACATGGCTTATATAATATAATATTATAAAAAGAAAATGTATGTAATATTTATGAACACACATTTTGTTCTTGTTTACTGAGTTAAATAATATTTTAAAAAAGGAAATCATTGTTGACTTTAGTTCAGTCGATTAGTACAGTCGATTCTCTGCCGAAGGCCACATCTGCACGTGCAGCTTATGATAAGTCTTCTTTCAAACTGAATGAGCGGAGAAATTGAAAAAAACAAAAAACAACAACTATGCAGCCTCCGTCCACGTGAGAGGTGACTACAATTATGTATATAACCCTGAACTCGAAAAGATACAAAAATATGAAACAGTTTCGATTTTTATTAAAAAATGCAAACATTTTATTGTGTTTTTCCGTCTGTTATACTGTGCGTACCGACTAAATTCTCGTAGTCAGTCTACCACTGCTTACGACGCAGATGCGGTGTGGCGGCAGTGAGGATCAATGGAATTCATTAAATCTTTGCTATTCTTATGCTGCGTAAACTAGCAATAACGTTTTTGATTCCTGGTAAAGAACTGATGCATTGTGTATTCTTATATACAACACTACGTTATTGTAGTGTTTGTGAAGTCTGTTTTGTTAAAATATTTAATTTATGCAGTTCTATACGAGAATTTTTTTCTGAAGTAGTGTGCTTTTAGAAAACAGTTTTGTTTGATTTTCTACATCAGTATTTTTTCTGTTTCAAGCCAGTAGTTATCACCTATTTACCTATTTATTGAACTTAATTACACCGTACATCTTGTGATAATTACTTGTTGACGTTATTTAAAGTTTTATATTTTATAGTGCGCAAATATGAAGAATTACACTTCAGTTTCTGTACTTTAACAACCTTAACGTCCCGTGCAACTTAAAGTATATTTATCCCTGTTTAGAAGCATAAACAGTTCCTTTTTCCTATTACAGATACGATCAATACAGCTATTGAAAATACTGCATTTGAACGCTCGTAACCGCCGGCTGTAGAAAACGTGACGTCATTAGTTTGAGGTGCGGGCCATTCGCCGCCGAAGGCCACATCTGCACATGCGACTTGGCATACGTACATGTCGCATGTCATTCAAATTCCTGTGCAGCGGCGGCTGTTGTACGCCTCGCCAAGTCGCGAAGGACACCCGCGCAGTCGCAGCAGCCGCCGCACCTCCCACATCCTCTCCCCTTCTCCTCCCTCTCCTCCTGCAGTGTCCTTCTCCTCCTCCTGCCTGATTCCTTCTCTTCCTCCTCCTGCTCGGCGTTCTCCTCCTCCTCCTTCACTGTCTCTTTCTCTTTCTCCTTTTCCTGCACTTCTCCTCCTCCTCCTCCTGCTCTGCGATCTTCCTCCTCCTCCTCCCTGCTCTTCCTCCTTTCCTCACTCTCCTCCTCCTGCTCTGTGTCTCCTCTCTTTCTCTCTTCCTGCACTGTCTCCCCTCCTCCTCCTGCGGCCTCCTCCTCCTCCTTTGCCTCTTTCTTTTCCTGCTCTACTTGCTCCTCCTCGTGTCTTCGCCGCTCATCTGGTCTCTCCTCCTCCGCCAGATGCTGCGTCCCGTGCGCGGTGCCCACATTCCTCGCGTGCGCCGCAGAGCGGCCGCAACAGGCTTCGGCCATTGACGGACTCGTTTGCCTCGCGATCAGGAGGTCCGGCTGCGAGGCACGTATCGAAGCGCCTCGCTTCATTTTATACGATCCAATGATGAAATAATGAGGAAAACGAACCGAAAAAATGTCAGTGAGGTTAATCAATGAGGTAAGCGTAGATAAACGATTTCCAGTTGGAATGTCAGTCCCTATAGATTACTCTGCAGAAATAAATATTGTATTGAGTATACAAAGATTGTTTACACACATTTTATTGTTTGGCGATCCATTTTTCTTAGTTTTGCAGTTTGTATTTTTCATAATACAACGGTAAGGTACTGTTTTGAAGTGTTAAGAAGAAAATAATTTAATTAAAAAGAAGAGTTGAAAGAGAATTGTTGGTAGAAAGATACATTTTCATTGCAATACAAAGAATAGTACGTACGTAGAACTACTTCATAATACTGTATATCTCTACGCCCAAAAACGTCTTCACACTTTAAAAAGTTTTTTTTCAAGGAAAAAACAATGATGACACCAGAAGTGACACTAATAAATTCACACACGCCACAGATAAAAAAAATACTGTTTCTTTAACTACTTATGAGTTGGAGTAGATTTGTCTTCACTTGTCATTGACTACTTCTTTTTTTTTTTTTTTTTTTAATTTATTTCTATCTGTTCAACATTACATGTTTTTCAGAGGAGTTAATTTTTACCAGATCTTTAACATTTGGTTATAACCTAACTGCGGGTTCCCGTAGGGTAACTAAGAAATTCAGTTTTAATAGCTATTTTAAGTACAGATAATAGAAAAATATGTTTGGGGTTTCGAAATGTATAATTATATCTTTGGTCTATTCACACAGTATTCATTTATGGGGGACGATACCAGTCTCTTGGAAATTTTGATTTTATTCGGAGACCTTGCTCTCCGGTTTGACCTAGATTAAAATCTTGACTAAGTTGCTGTTGGGAGTAGATCAAAAAATTTTTGAGCTTGGTTTGTTATGAAGTCTGTTATGTTCGGGATTTGCAATTCGTCATGTATTTGCGTGTTTGAAATGAACCATGGTGCTTTTACTTTTTTCGTAAGATTTTATTTTGTGTTATTTGTAAGTTATTTAGGTTAGTTTTGACAGTATTTCTCCAAATTGGACAAGCATAAGTAAGCGTTGGTCGTATAATCGATGTATAAATTAATTTTCCAGTATCTAAATTTAGATTAGATTTTTTGTTGATAATTGGGTAGAGTTGTACCATTTTTGCTTTAGTTTTGTTGATTGTAGTTTGCAAATGTTTATTCCATTTGAGTTTGGTGTCAAGAAGAACGCCTAGATATTTAATAGGTTGGGAATTATCCACATGACTACTTCTAAGTTTTTTGCCTCTTAACAATATTATGTAAGCAATTATTGAATGTACTGAACATATATGAAAACGTCTTTAAACTGCATGTAGCAATGTCGTAGTGCTAACAGAAGCTTTCTGAGTACTGAAGTAGATTAAAATATCTGAGTAGATTCGCTCAGAGAATCCGTTTTCAGTCTTGGACTGCATCAAAGAGAGTGCCGCAAGCCCTTACTTCAGTATTCATTCAAGAACCGAGTTGTCCAAACAGGAGAGAAGGACGTATTCTGAGAAGTCAGCTTGAAGAAATAGAGTACCTTTCCATTCGAGAGGCCTCGCTCCCACTGCACCCGAGCAATTATCCAGACGTAGCTTCTCTCTTCGAAAACGTTTGCTCTTCTTTAGTTGTTTCTAGCCCGGAGCTCACTGCCCAGAATTAACTTCTAATTCGGGTCTGCACATGATAAACGAATGTACTTGCAGCGTTCATTATGCGGAATTAAAAGTTTAAAAATTTAAGCGCGGCTGTGCTGTGGTGGAAACGACTAATTATGTTGGCAAATGTTTGCGCCAGGTGGTGGTGACGGAGTGGGGTGGGGGTGGGTGTGGGGGAGGATCGCATTTAAGCGGGGGGGGGAGGTTGAGGTAATAGGAGTAAGAGGGACAATGCAAATGGAGTGGGCGGGGGTGAAGGCGAAAGCGACTGCAGTGGTGTGGGTGATAATAACGAAGTGGAGGTGGAGGTTTAGGTAATAGGAGTAAGAGTGACAATGCAAATGGTAGTGGGAGTGCGGGGCTTCGCGGAGAGAAAGGAAAGTGCAGGATACTTTACGCGTAAGTTGTCGGAATGATCCACGGGGGAGGGTGCGGGGAGAAGTAGATGGTGCATACGTCACAACTTCAATAGGCGTGCCAACTCTCAACTCTTAATGTGAACTGCGCACGCCACTTGGCCTATGATGAAATCCCACAAGACCACAGCACAGTAATTTGAATCATCATGATGGTTGACACGTTAACATTCATTGGTCGCTTGCCCAGTAACGTTCACAATAATGTCGTTTAGTGATATTTTCAGTATCTAATTCATTTTTCTTTGTTTTCACATTATTGAGTATAAATAATGGTACAGTAGAAGCCGAAAAAATGTATGACCCCTTTCACAAGTCGTCTTGTTGAGAACCTAAACATTTTCATTGAGCTTCTTAGTTGGTATTCAAAAGGTATTCAAAACAAGTGTTCCTCCGTTTTATCCATTTATCTGAATAACCTAATAAAAATTCTGCCAGATAAATAAGTCTAAACTGTATAAAGAGATCGTGATAATTAATATCGTGATCGTTCAAAGAAAAAAAGCCAAAACACATGTAAAAAATATTTTATGATCATAAATATGACCAGTGTTCTCAAACTACTAATAAATACACCAACACAGGAACGTTATATTTTGCAGCGATCATAAGGTACGGGATAGATAATGTTATCATTGGAAATTGCTGCGTGCCCTGCGATTCAGATCTCGACGAGTTCTATTCAGCAGTGGGCGAGGACTAGGTTCAAGAATCAAGAAAACGCGCGCGCATATCACTTGTATTCTTGCGGCACCGAACCCTCATCTTACGAACGTTGAGGACAAAACGATTAATTATTTAGTGTTTTCCGGTGTGACAGCTTGTACGGTTATTTCTCGCTTAACTGCTTTGTAGATTTTTTATCGTGGTCGACGGCGATGTTCTTCCCTCGCTGTATTGCGAGATCCAGCGCTGTTCTGCATTTCGGCTAGAGTGGTTTCCTCTGCCAGGTATCTCCCACAAACTGTGCACCGCCCCAGCCAGGACAAGCTCTAAGCTCCAGACTGGCATTTGTAGTAGTACAGTACAAGTAAGTGTAATTGTGTGTGAGTAAGCCGTGAGAATAGGACAAGAATGAGGATAGAAGGATTGTGCGCAATCCGTGGGTCCAAGTGTTAGGGTACTGCTCCGGTATTCGCCTGTTATTGATCGGAAAAAACTCGAAAAAGTACTGATTAGAGCAGCCGGCCACTAGAATTCTCCTTTAGACAGTAGCGGAATTCAACCTCCTCCAGACAGACTCTGAATTCGAAAATCTTGCCACCATCGTACTTGAACCTTTGGACCTCCGGTCATTGGCTCAGCAGTGAGGACAAGGTGAAGATCCTAGTTGCCTACATCTCAGCTAGGGTTAGGTGTTTTACCACTTCTTCATTATATTGGTATTTCATTATTGAGCTGATGAACTGACGACCTATTTCTGAAATACGAACCTGGAAACGTCTTCTGATGTATGCGTGATAATGATCATTTTGGTGTAAGTGGGTAAAGAATATTTGAATTATTTCCCCACTTATCTTTAAGATAAAATGACATTTTAAAATTCAATTGTTATTAGTTTATGTGTTTAAAGTTGTATTGTTATTCAAGAATAAAAGAAAATGCCACTGAGTGACAACATAAACACATTTGTTGTTGAATTATTGAAGTACCACGATCGGAACATTAACATCTCTTTAAATTCATACGTACCTGACAAAAATATAAAGGGCAAAAGTATTTATTAGAAATATATATATATATTTGTCTTAAAAATAATGTGTCTTGCGTGTTAATTGTATGTTTATTTTGAATCCTTGTGTGTTTCTTCTTTGGTTTATTATCTGCTCTTCATCTATAAACATACAACATTGTTATTTTATTTTAGTAAAATTACTCTGCGAGATTTGTTAAGAGTACAGCAAACAAATCTCCCTGTAAAACCTGCAAGAAATCGTTTATATATCGTATCAGTGATACAAACCATTGTGAAACTTTCTTAAATTACACAATTGGCGATACATATGAACAACGTGAGCAAATACGAGGAAATGTACTGTGAGGAAGAGAGGTAGCAGAAAGGATCGACCATAAAAGAAAACAACCAACATTAATAGTCCTTTTATTAATAATTGTTTGTCAAGTCACGATACAATAACGTCTAAGATGACAGCGCACGAGTAGTCGTGGCTGTCTGTCGCTGGAGATGTAGGCTGAAAACGCAGGAAGGCGGCGGCGCGCGCGCATGCGCGGGGGCGCCTGGCGTGGAGACGGCCGGCTGGCTCGCCCTCTCCACGGGGGCGCCCGCGACGCCGCCCATCCCCCACGGAGGCCGCGCCCACGAGAACTCTCACCCTACACCACTGGGTTTGGTTTGTAAATAAATTTGGTGACGGAAGTAGTGAAACGTATATACAGTGATATTTTTTTAATGGGGTTTAAATACACAAGATGTTTGAGGTTGAAACGCAGTGAAAAACTCTGAGTTGTCGCGGACCGTGCGAATGTATGGCTGCGGGCCTCCGTGCGAGGATGCGGCGGATTGGGGTTTGATGCGTCCCGACGCCTTCGCGGCGAAAGCAGCGACGCCGCACTGCAAGTGAGGGCAGTTGGCGTAGCTCCCTCTGCCCCGGCGCTCGGCGCTCGGCGCTCCCTCATGCAAGGTTTGCCTGCCATCGAGTCGGGTCCTCCTCACTTCAGGCCAAAACGTCATTGGGCTCCATTTCACTTTTCATGCTTCTTATTGAAGGGAAAGGGACATTACCGTTCGTCAGAAATTAAAAATCTTTGAAAGAAATGTTTTTATTCATTTTCATTATAAGTTTTAATCTCAAAATAATTTATGAGCAGAGGTGTCATCTGTAATGGGTGGATATTTGGAGACTTTAGGTCTACGTAAAAAGAGACAGTTTTTAAATCTCAGGAAACATGTTAAGTTTGACATAGATTATTAGTCTTTATACCGATGAAATAGTCCCTTACGTCATAAAATTATAATTGAAAATATGCTATTTGAAGCACAGGCACTAATAACTGATCTGAAACGCTATTCGAGGCAAATTAATAAAATTGCTTGGAGTTTATAATGATCCGCAAGCACGAATTCTCTCCCTTGCCAGAGGTTGTGCTTATAATTTGTTTCTGCGTATTTATTTCTCGGTATTAAAATACTGTGACATAATTGCATCTGCTGTGTCATTGTTTTAGTGCATTATTTGTCAGTTCAATGATACCTTTAGGTACGAACAATATTTTCATTTCGATTCGCAATTTAAAGCTTCTCGCATCTCGTATTATTCCACGTCGCACTGTTTAATTCTCGACGCGCACCAACTGAAATTATTTTGCGCTTGATTCATTAGATCGTATTAATCTTTCGCCGGTGAAAATTGCATCCCCGTCAAATAAACTGCAATTTAGGTGCAAGCTGCCGGGTTTGGGGGGACCGTTTTTGTCGCGGTTATTGATTACCAGATTATGGCCCCGCATCGCCTCGTTACACTCGTGTGCGTTATTAAACTAGATCTAGTGTGCGGTAACGAACGCCGAATTATGTAAACTAGTGCTTGGCGATTGCACTGGCCAATTCTGCTCCTAATAAATTCGCTTCGCTGCAAAATTTCAAACGGAGAATTAACATTGTGCTTGCGAATATCATGTGATTCTGGTTGTGAGATTCTTAATTTGGCACTCAGTGATTTCTTTCGACATGTTTTGCATTTTTAATCCGTGATAGACTGACAGTTTATTTCAAAAATTTCATGTACTAGTCACAAAATAAATGTCCCAACTGAAATATGAAAATATATTTTTAATGAAAGTAAAAGACAAATTATAAAATGCAAACAATTATAAAACAATTTTAATTACAAACTTTTCATTACAGTATGTGATTTTTTGGTACAGTTAACTAGAATCAAAAAGTAAATATTGGAAACAATTTTCGTAAAAAATATTATAGATTTACCAACATTCCATTCTATTTAGAAAATGGAGCCGATGATAAAGTCCGTTGAAATTAGTCATTGACCTTTTAGTGTTTTAAAATCTTTGATTTTATGGACTAAATGGCAGGCTAGCATGCAGGAGCTCTGAGCGCTATTCTTACTGATAGTTGTACCTGAATCTTCGTCTCTTCTAAAGTGTGTCAAAATAACAAATGAAACAGTATGTTCCCTGGTTCTACATACAAAGAATTCAAGTTGCATAAACATTCAATGTGAATATTCTGTCCTTACATCACGGTATCAGTTAACTTGACTTTACCTTTCGATGAAGTTTAATTCTCAAATTACATTTGATTTACGTAGCCACATTAAAACACATCACATTCAATATCAAATACATGAACATCTTTTCCATCTTAATGATATTAATGATTAACGTGCAAAAGTTGAAAAATATCATCTGGACATATTTAAAAAGTACCCACCAAATATTGGACTTGTTTATATTATGATATAATTAACTGAAAGTAATCTCTAGTAGAAAGTAACATTGTTTATAAATAATAGTTAATTATGAAACACCTTTTGTAAATCTACCGATATATTATAGCTTTGTTGATATGTATGTTCTGTTCTGTAAGCATTTTACAACACGTATTAACAATTAGATCCCACTACTTAATTTGTAGGCCAGCTAGTAACTACATTTATGTAATATGGTATGATATGACTGTAAACACTACATGACTTAGTTTAATATTTCAAAAAATCAAAACATAATTATATTTCTCCAACATGATCAACAACGAGTGCATAACGTACTGACAAAGCAAGATAATGGAAGTAAAGCTAGAATCAGTAACTCATTCACTTGACATTTATCTGCGCCGACCAACGTCACATAGAAGGCGATACGGCTTGAAGCAATTTTGGCGTATTGAACATGAAACATTTATCTAGGAATGCCAAAAGCAGTGTTGAACCATAGGAAATAGTAGCTCGCATTCATTGTCAACATTCTTTACATAATAAGCATTAGGTCCTAACATAATTGAAGTTCAGAACACAACAATGTCAGTACGCCATGCTTACATGTTGGCATTGTGACGGAAGAAGTCAGAATAAGGAATTCAACGTCTTTCAGATCTGACGTACTTCTTAAAAGTAGAACCGCTCAATGAAGGAGTTCACTGATTGTAAGAGATTACACGTTCACTTCTACGCACACGGAAGTACACACACATACATTCACGCTCGGTACATACGCCCTCTCATGCTTACACCGCTTGTAGGCGTGTCACAGTGAGAGCCAGACAGCGCCTGACGTTGCGAGAGGGAGGGTGAGTCGGGGGTTAGGGGATGGGTGACATGCCAAGCTTCACGTGCGGGTAGAACCCGGAACTTCCAAGCCAATCGACAGATGCGGAGCGCTCTTCGAACAAAATTAAGGGCTTGTTTGAGAATTAAATCATGTATTTCATTTCATATGTAAGTGCATAAAAATTATTTTGCGTCATATTCGAGGAAGCTGAGAATAAAATATTTTGACAAATCTCTCTTGCCTGTGTAATAGTTTCATATTGAGATGTTATGTAATTACGATTGAAAGAAATTTGTTTATGTCTTTCTGAAGCTGGAACATTTCTAACGTGGGCTACCTCTCGCATGTTGAGCATGAATGAAGACTGTTTCTCAAAACGAGACATGGAAGATAATTGTTTTTGTTATAACGACGAATCGTTTACGCAAGTCGGAGCAAATCCGCAAATGACGAGAGGCAGTGGGTCTGACACAATCTACCACAGCCAGTTTTACATTGATACACCAGCTTATGAATATGTATGAACACTTCGTTTACTTACACTACAGAGGTAATAATGAGTAACGTGGGCAGTATCTGCCTAACGGCCTCGGGAGCTCTACTTTGCAAAGGCTTGCTAATACAAATATCATGTGTAAAGCTTCTTCGAACTACAACCGACGTCCGCAGGCCTTCTCAGCAAACGGGGGCAGCTGGGCTCCGTCCAGCAGAGGCCCAACCGCGGTGCGACTACGACGGGTGGAAACCTCATGTAGAACACGATCTGTTCCCGCGATCGTGCTGGGTTTCTGTCGATAATTCGCCAAATGTCTTCTCCGAACGAAAGTAGAAGAAATGATAGTACACATAACGACAGGTTCTCGTTAACTACTTCCACTTACACGATACAATGGCAAGTTATCGCTGAATAGGTCTGCGGATTGTTGTTTGCAATATACATTATGCACTAACAGACAATAGGCCAAAATGCACAGATAAATGATATGTTTCTGTTACCAGGATATTTAATGTAGCTTTCGTGGAACTGTGTACATTCAGCAATGCACTCTGTGTGTATCATGGAAATACTTCTGTCTTTATTTTAATGTCATGACTATAATCATCCAGAACATTAAAATTACTTTTTATATATGTAATCATATAGTGAGAAATACTAAATGTTATAATACAAAACATGTTTCTTTATACAATATGTAATACAGACTAATTGAGCATTCTACAAAGCTGTAGTATGTGATTCAGTAAGTGACTGGTTGCTGTTTTTCTTGCCGGAGTAGAGTACAAAAATAATTTTATGTTTAGTTCTAGTGACAGACGTGGCTAACGATACCGACTTTCCTCTATCGTTATTTTATAATTGTTTATAAAGAATATATGCTAATACGCTAATACGGAAGCTATTGAATTATATTTATAGACATACTCAATCTTAAATTAATTCGAGCAAATGATAATGAGCTTGTCTTCCACTGTTGTATTTCACACTTGCGATGCAATATATCCTTTGCCCTGTAATTCAGTCTGATTTCGATAACATCACATTTGGTACCAAGGTCTTGTGATTAAGTAGAACAGTCTCCATAACTCCCTGGGTCAAGACCTTGTCAAGGGCTTTTAAAGCTCCAAGCGAATATCTTAATAGGAATCTCGAGTCATACATTTGACATTCGTAAAGCCAGTCATGCTGGAGACGCGGGTAGAATACACTCTCTTACATGATATGTGTCACATCACGATATGAATTCGATCGATTGAAAATGTCTTTTTGCATTTGTCAAAATGATTACTCTGTTATGAAGTATTC
Source organism: Teleogryllus oceanicus (assembly GCA_964035755.1). Taxonomy (NCBI): domain Eukaryota; kingdom Metazoa; phylum Arthropoda; class Insecta; order Orthoptera; family Gryllidae; genus Teleogryllus; species Teleogryllus oceanicus. The sequence continues at coordinate 1,895,875 of CAXIVR010000002.1, forward strand.
GTATTTTGCACACAGGCAGCTTGTTTTTGTTCTTACGTGATAAGCGTCGTTCTGTTCTGTTTTTTCTATCGCAGTCATTCTTCCGTAGGTGGCGGTTGATTGGGTTAGCTCGCAGTGGAGCTTCGGGCTGCCAAGCGATCGTATGGCAATCGCGAGGTCTCACCATGTACAGTACCGGCAGCGTATAAGCGACTCTGACAGTTCTGTCGCCACGTGCTGTGGTAGATCATGTGAGTAGCTCTGAAGCAATGAGCTTGCGAGGATTTGTTTCCTTTCTCACAGCAAGCGTTCTGCGTTGCCACTCATCTGACTCGCACGAAATCGCGGAGGCGATAAGGTTCGACTATGGCGAAGGTTATGAACATGATATCAAGACGTGTCGTCGCCTGTCAGAAAGTGTTAATGTTTTGTGGTTTAATTTATTTGTCATATTTTTAAAAAAATGTAAGGTGGCATCAACATCTAGGTCATTAGCGACCACTATTGGAGTTAACGTTATGGTAACTGTGAAGATGAAATGAAATGCTGATGATAAGAGGTGAAAGGACGAACACACATAGCCATGCCGGAGGGGAGACACGAACCCGCGACCCTTCGGTCCGAGATCGCTACGACACTACTGCCTTAGCGATCTCGCCCTCCGGATCGGTATTTGACATATTGGTGGTGCCATAGTGCAGTAACGTGTGGCAACAGCGCTTCGAACTGTCAGAGTCGCTTAAACGCTGGCGGTACTGTAGAAACCGAGTGGAGTGTCGCGGGGGTCGAGGTACTCGTGAGGTCGTGGCCGAGCGCAGCGCCCCGCCGCGGAGCTCCGGAGCGGCGCGAGACTCACCGCGGGGGGCGGGGCGGCGGGGGGGGGCGTGGCTGCGCGCGGCGCGGGGCGAGACCGACGCCGGCGCCGGCGCCGACGCCCGCGCGAGTGCTGCCTCCACCCGGCGGTGGCGCCGACGCTGATGCATCCCCCACCCCGACCCCACCCCCCGCTCTTCCCTCAGCGACCTGAGGGATTTGTTTCGAGGGAGGCGTCGATTTGCAACGAATGCCATGGTACGTCCTTTCAAAGGGTTCCGCGGTTGTTGTCTCTTCCGAGAAGTTCGTTCGAATTTTTTCTGAGTTATTTGATCTATTCTTATTCTACGCTCTAAATGAATCAGCATGCAAGGAGCCTTCTTTCGCGAAAGAGATCTGGAGAAGCCCACTCGAATCCAATTACCTAACTACTTCTTTATAATAATTTATACATTAATATTATACTAATCAATATTATCCCCTTCTGTGAAGGGATTTCTCTTTTAGGTCTGGAGATACTGGTATTTCAAGTGAGAATCCAGTTCGAATCCTTTCAGTAGATGTTTCGTCACGCGTAGCAAAGTTTCATCATGTATTGGATGTTCTTGAACGGTAGCCATGTTTTTATGTTGACAAAATCTCTTGCGAGATACCAGCTTTGCTGCAGAGGCAATGGAAATTTCATAATTGTCAGTAATTTGACGTAAATCGAGGGCAAAACGCTTCCTTAAGCATCCTAATTCCTCACAGGTGTAGCGTGGAAGAGCGATGAAAGCGTGACCTACTCCGGCAAGCCGCGCGAGACGAGACGAGGCGACGCGAGGTGTGGTGGGTGGGGTGAGGCGGCACGGGGCGGGGATGCGGTGGACCCCTGTGGCTGCTGCCATCGCGATGGCCCCGACGCCCCACGCCGCCTTCGCCGCCGCCGCCATCGCCGTCGCCGCTCGCAACTCGTCGGTCGGTCGCCTGATGGTCCTGCCCCAGGGGCACCGACGGCGTCGGCGGGCATGGTCTCACTCCCCGACTGCACATGCGCCATTTCCCAGACTGCGATTCACGTGATAACATTGCTTTCTACGGCTCTAGCTGGAAATCACTACGTGCTCTTTAGCAGATGGCTTCGTAATAGTTGTCTTCACATTGTATACCTCTTAGTCCATTGCCGTGCTACAGTTTGCTCAGCAATATACATAGGTAGCTTGTCTCGTTCATGGAACCGGTCATTGCATTTGGATCGAAATAGTCATTACATAATACGTACTACGTTGATCAATTATTTCCTTTGATTTTATTTTCAATGTTTTGTTCTTTAATTATTGATTTAATGATACATTTATAATTTGCGTCTTTCAATAATACTTATACCTATTATTAAAAGTTTCAATGCATAAAAATTAATACCTATCAGTATTTACAATGTATGATGTGTCATCTACACCTATTGTAAAACGATTAAATAAGTTTGCGTCTGGAAATTAAGAACGATAAATTTCAATACAAATCTAATGCTACATCAGTGCAATATGTAGCGAGATACTGTATTATACAAGGTTAATTCCGAAGCGGAAATCGTTTGCCAACGTCTGTCGCTTTTCTGACGAAGTGAAAGAAGACTCGGGGAAAACAATTTAAATTCCAATGCTCTCTATCGTCGTAAAGAGAGAGTTTTCAATAGTTTACACGTTCTGTGATTACTCTAATTTTTATTGAGTTTCATACTTGCCAAGAATAGAAATAAGAAATTTGTAAATTTAATGAAGTTGCACACAAAATATTTTCCCTCGTAGAACTGGAGTTTTTCTTTAGCGTTTTCAAAATGGCATCCTAAACGTTTAGAATATTTTGGGCAGAGAAGAAACATGATATGTATGTGTCTTATTTGGAAACGTAGAATACGTCGGGTTAAGATGTTTGTTAAGGCTTCTGGTTCTGTGCGTGTAAGGGGTACATGTGTGTAAAAGGAAAGGAAGTGAAAAAAAATGAGAGAAGACGAAAATAGACGAAGACCATCGATGAGAGAGAGAGAGGGGGGAGGGGGGGAAAAAAAGGCGTGGGGTAGGAGAGAGGCACCATATCGTACAAAGGGTTGGCAAGGAGGCTCTCACAGACGCTGCAGGCTTCTACGCCGAGGGCGACGCTGCGCTGCGCGGGGTGGGGCGGGGGCGGCGGCCTTGCCCTACGCGCTTTCGCCGTGACAAAGCGCCTCCGCCCTGAGGGGGGCGTGGCCGTAGGGTGGTGTGGCGCGGCGCGGGCGGGGAGAGGGCAGGAAGGGTGAGGGTGAAACCAGGGTTGCACGCCTCGAGGGAGAGGTATGCGGCACGACGCGACCTGCCTGAGACAGACCCAGACAGCGACATTACAGAGGATATCCTGCCACTGATTTTCATAAACAAAAATGATCTTATCAAGATGTATGGCATTGTAAATGCTTAACATTTTATGGATTTCATGACTTAATATGTTCGTCATAATTCACAAATTTAAGTTTAAAAGGGAATAATTTCTATGGAAACTCGAAAATGTCATGAAATAATAACCGACATTAATTCAGGTAATTCAATTTAGTACTAAATTTGCAATTGACATTTTTTAAATAAATGTTTCGTAGAAATATTTGTTTTTATTTCAACGTTTAATTCATTTTATAGTTAACCTCAACATTTTTTGACGTGTAGCGAAATTATAAACTTTTCAGTTTTATTAACATCCTCGCAAGCTGCAAGTAATGCCATTCAATACACATTGGAAATATTCATATTGACCTTTAAATATACCAGAAACGATATCTTGTTAAAAAAATCTCATAACGTTTTTTTCTGCAATTCAAAGGATTATACAATGAGCAAGTTTGTGCTCCCTCTGGAGACATAAATGTGATAAATAAAAAATAAGCATTACCGTAATAATAATATTGTGTATGCGATTGTGTGTTCTCACTTTCTGATTCACAAATTTTAGCTGAATGTAGGTATATTGATCTTCTGGCCTCCATTATTAATACTTGCTTTTTTATTATCTGTTTTAAATTATTTCTCAATATTATCTGGGACTTATAGTACTTTTGTTAGGAGGTTTAAACAAATTTCAAGTGTAGATGATCTTGGCTGTCCAGGTGACGCCGCGTCGAGGCTGTGTTGCCGACGTTTCGACCATCTTATCGTGGTCTTCCTCAGGGCTGTTGTGCGACCACGAGGAAGACCACGATAAGATGGTCGAAACGTCGGCAACACAGCCTTCGACGCGGCGTCACCTGGACAGCCAAGATCATCTACATGACTCTGGCCGCGAAGCCTACGACTTCAAATTTCAAGTGGTTACATTCACGAAACCACCTCTGTGTAGAGTATTGATTTAGAATATACGGAATAAAACAGTGCATGGAGGTTATTCGACGAGAAGCAATTGGTCCTGCTTTAATGGCCGTTCTACTAGAGGAGTAGAACCACAATAAAGTGCTCTTTTTGTGAAATTACTTTCATTTTCTTATGCACCTCCACACTTCTCAGTCCAAGAATTAACTACTTGAAAATAATTTGAATAGATAATTTAACAGTACGTAGATTTTTCTGTTGGGACTTGACTCAGTGATGCACTAGATGAGTGTACTGGCAAGGAATCGTGCATTGGAGATTATTTCAGTAACACAAAATTACATAATAATAATAATAATAATAATAATAATAATAATAATAATAATAATAATAAACTTGAAATGAATGTAATGAATTACAAATGTAATTCAGCCATTGATGTGGGTAACAGTAATTGTATTTTATTAAACGTTTGGCATTTAATTACTTTTAAAGGTAGTAATAATATGAGCAATGAGCTTGAAGATTAAGATTGTGAAGTGAAAAGCAGGAAAAACGCGAGGATTTCAGGTAAAACCCACCACTATCTCCCCCACTTGCTTACCCCAAATTCCACTGAATCGTACGGGACTGTTGTACAGTATTCTATTTGTACTTTAAGTACTAATAGAATACTGTACATACAAATACAATTACAGAATTTATAAAAGTTAATATGCAAAAATAAAATACATAATGAAGCTGCTTTTTAAGAAAACTGAAGAAAATTAATTTCTGGAAAGAATTAAAGTAGGACTAAGACGTCAAAATTATACTTTCCCGCAAACGTTCGAGACGCGAAAGGACGTGAAATGAAAACGTACTGAACGAAAGGTTTTGCGTGCGACAGAGAACGGTCGGGGTTGGGAGAAGAGACGTGTGCAGTGAAACGCGAATGAATGGGAGGAGGACGTGAAGCGGGAGCAGGAGTGCCGCGTCGCGTGATCAGCCCAGGTGTTTTGCGTGGAGTTCGTTCCCGCGCCACCCCCCACCCCACCCCCGACACCGCTTTCGTACTCGCTCGCTGCCTCCCGAGGCGGTTCCTTCCCGCGAAGAGAAACAAAGGCCATTACCCCCGCGGGGCGGACTCGGCCCTGGCGTTCCACATGGTCCGCCTAATGCACTGCCCTTCATGCGAGTAGTAGAGAAAAGCGACAATTCATCTCTTATCTGTTCGTTTGATTTATTTTTTAATTTTGCGAATATTGAAATAAATGGGAAGTTTTAACCATAACATTTGTTCAATATTTTAGAAATATTTATAAATTTGATATGCGTATTTACGTAATTGTTAAATAAAAATTCTGATACAAATGTCGATTTTTTATTGTTGGATTTTTCTCTGAATTTTCTTCTTTTAGAGGAATATGTAGCTTCTTTTGTTTAATAGCTGTTTTATACAGCCCTTTATGTTATGATTTTCTTCATACACGCTCGCAAAATCGAGAGGCATTGATTAATCTTTATTTCTTCCTAAGATAGTTATAAATATAAACGCCATTTATAGATGGACTATACAGTAGGTCCTGAGAGGCAAATTTAATGCGGAGTTGGAGAGGAAGTTGGGTTTTAGTGGTCATGAGCATCCTAGAGTGCACCCTAAAGATGTTTTTGTAGGCTGTCTGTGAGAGCGGCCTATTGTAGGCCTCGGATCGTGAGGCGACATTGCCTTCTTTGTGCTTCTTACAGATTGTGTACGAGAGCGATTTTAGGCACTATGTACTAAAACTAGGCTTTCCAAATGTAATATATGCTTTACAAAATATCTTATATCATAGAATTAGTGAATAATAGCGAATTAGATGCGCATTGTAGAAAATTATGTGAAAATCGTTTCCCTCCGATTAGTAATCCCTTACCCTTTACTGATATGTTTTATTTTAATGTTTTGTTAAGAGAGTTTTAGGTTCTTTGCTTTGAGCAGAAGAATCCTGGTGACATTGTTGAAATATATTGACAATGCATAGTTTAAAGCAATATTTCAAAAATTAGATATCTTTAGTCAACGAAAAACATTCATTTTAGTTCAATAATTACGTTTCTCAAAACGCACCATTTCAAAAATCGTCAATCAGAAGTTCCCCACATTGATCCAAAAGTTAATATATAAGATGTACAAACACCACCTTGGTCGTCAGTCTCTAAATATATACAAGGCGCGGGAGAATATCAGAAGCTTAAACTGTATATGATTGTTTTCTCACATTCTATGTCAATAAGGTATGTTAATATGACGCGGGACTTCAGAAGTTTTCTTTTATACATTGGTACACATAGCACACAATGAAACATTGAATAGACACATATTTCATGTCGATGACCCATCAAATCATCTCCGATTGTTTTTCAAGTTTGTCTATGATTTTGTTATTGATGATGCACAATTAAAACAAACCTAGATATTTCCTTTGTGTGTATACTACAAAAATTAATTTGTCGATTTCTCGAATATTTAACACTTACATCGACAACAAACACTTGAACGTACACGACAGCATCGTACGACATCAATTTTTGTACACAGATTTGATAATTAAGCCCATTGATCTTTGGAAAACAGCACAAAAACAGCTATGAGTGGCGTCTTGTTGGAACGAAACTAGTGCCATGCATATTTTAGAGACTGAACGCAGCGTTTAGGAAATCCATTTGCCAAGAGACAGAAGCGTATTCAGTTGAACACCTGTGAAATCAAGAACTCAATCTAAGACTACCGCGCGCTCGGTGCGGGCGCCTCGATCTCCTCCTCTTCGTCCGCGTCCGCTTGCTCCGCTCGTGCGCGTCCGTGCGGTCGCGAGAGCAGCGTGCGTCGTCCCCGGGCAGTGCGGCAGGCGCGGCCAGGCGCCCTCGCGCCGGAAGGGCCCTGCCGACCCCCGCGCGCCCGCTCTCGCCCTCGCCCTTACACCGCGGGCCGACCGCCGCTCAGCTGCTGCGTCGTCGCCGCCGCCGCCAGCGCCAGCGTCAGCGCCAGCGCCAGAGCGGGCGGCGCGCGCGTCGCCGGCGCCGACGACCACGCGCTGCCCTCGCCGCCCGCGGCGCCGCCCCCGCCGCACGCGCGCCCGCCGTCTGCAACGCCAAGCCTCGCGCTAGACATACGCATTACACCTCGTTTCTGCCCACGGGCAAGAACACTGTCAGAAAGAGATGGCCTATCACCGGAGCAACAATTAGAAGCAGTTATATATTCTAAGTCATATCAACAGGAAATAATAAGATTCTGCCAGAAGATTAATATATTCAATAAAATATAAGTGTAATGTAATGTAAGCAATGTAATGTAATGAAATGTAATGTAATGTAAGTGCAATATGTAAAATACTGAAAAGTCGCTAAGAACCTTTGGTTGATGCGACTATAAAATAATAATAAAAAATAATAATAATAATAATAAAATAATAAAAAAAGAAGAACACTGTCACATTTTAGAAATCGTCATTGAGGTTAGTGAAGAAATGCATTCAGGAAGTAATATAATTTACTAGTTAAAATATCATTCAAATATTTTATGAGACAGCCGACTAAAGTAAAAGACCGTCATTGGTTGCTAAGTGACAGAATCCCATTCAAGGTAAATTTGTTCTCATGAAAAATGAATTTTTTGATGAATCACTTTTCTTTCTGTATCGACTATATTCAAACTGCAAGAATTGAATCTCTTCATTGTATCTGTTATTACAAATAAAAATATGTAGTTTGAAAACGTAAAAAACACAGAATTCAACAGAAAAATAAAACGTTGTGTGTAATGCTTTGATAATAATCATAATGTTGTGACCCGTGTAAACTGCAAACATGAAGTGTTCATGTAAAATGAAAAGTATACCTGATATAAATTTAACTAAAAGTAAAATTATTTATTACACAGTATGCCAAAGTATTTCTTTCAAATTAGGTTTTTATAACACTAACTTTTTTGGCATTGGAATGGATTTTTTAATGAAGTATATTTTTTGAGATACAGTGATAATCAACCATAACAATAATATATATATATATATATATATATATATATATATACATACACATACACGCAAATATAACAATATAAATATAACAATACATATGCCCAAAGTTAACTTTCGGGAAAACAATTACCTATATTCAGTGCGTCTCTAACAAAAAAGGAAAAGAATCCCTTTATGACAAGAACAGTGTTCTTTTTTCCTGAACATATGTCCAGGATTTTTTTTCCTTTTTCATTTTTCATTTTTTTCCTTTTTCCCCTTTTTCTCTTCTGTCCTTTTTTTCATTTTTTGTTAGAGACCCACTGAAGATGGGAAATTGTTTTCCCAAAAGTTAACTTTGGGCATGCAATCAAAATATTATATATTGTTATTGTTGATTATCCCTATATCTAATTATGGATTACCACAAGATTTCTGCTACCACCACTGAATTTTTGAGAAACTTTTAATCTCCGCCCCCTTGGCTTCTTCAACGTTCTGCTAAATCCAGCACTCGTAAACCAGGGCTCTCGACTCACCGGCGCCGTCGGCGAGCGCGGGCAGCAGCTCGTTCCAGAAGGCGCACTCCTGGGAGCGCGGGCCGCGGCCCGTGCCGGCGTGCTCCGCGTTGAACACGTAGTAGATGGGGTCGTCGCGCGAGTACGGCGGCCAGCTCGCCTCGTCCGCCGCCGGCTTCCTGCGCAGCGCCACGCCCCCGCACGCTCGCGTACACACACACCCACAGTGCCCTCACACCGCCTTCAGCTGTAAAGTCCTTTTTGCGCGGTCATTTTTTCATCATTTTTCTTCGGTACAGAAAAATGACGGACCAGACGGGATGTAATTAGTATAGAAAAATGACGCAAAAAATTATATCCTGGTACGGATTTCATTCAGTTTGACTTGCGCGCTTCTGGAGTCACTTTTCTAACTTTCTTTTCTTTCTTAACTGTTTTGTTGTGCATGTAGGGGGATTTGTACCTTTTATACAGGTTCGAGAGCGTTTCACTGTGTTTAATTGCAATGCGAAGTGATTATTCAATGATAAATGAAACATACAGTTTTTCAAAATCGTCTCATTCTGTGCTGAGTCCTAATATAACCTAAATTAATTTCTTCATCTTCAGTGCATTTTGCTACGTCCAGAGTAATTGTTTTCATCCCAATTCCGCGAGAAAACTAAATGACGAAGTAAGACGCTCCAATTCGTTTATCTACTATCGATTTGGAAACAGTATAGCGTAGAAAAGAACATCCTTTTTCCATCCATTTTCTGTACAGAAAAATGATGAAAAAATTACCGTGAAAAATGGCTTAAGGGACAGGCAGTTAACAGCCATTGCACGCACGGGCATAAACAGGGGTTTTGTTTCCTAAATGATGAATGCCTTTTATCGTGTATACCAGAATAATTTCCGAATAAATGTTGTAGAAATGATTCAATGCAGAGGATCATTTAGAATGATGTACAGTGTACTAACTTTTTTAATATGACCCGTTATACACTAATCAATCAGTTGTGGCGTCAAAACAAAGGGTCAAATAAAGGGTATCTCACTGGCAAAATGAACAAACAGGACAAATATAAAAAATTAAACAATCGATTTGTGCTGCTCGCGCTCCTCCTGAGTTTGAACAATTCAACTTCTCAGCAGCATGCAAACCGGCGTGATCGCCCTGTTACCACAAATTGATGGAATCATTATTTATATATGATCGAATAAGAGTATTTGTGATTAAACAATTGAAACATTTATAATACAAATATTTCCACCGTACCAATATATGTACGCAACAGATTTTTTCACGAAATGATTATTAAGAAGAATATCATAATTTAATATTTAGAAGGAATGCTAATGGGTCTTCATTTACAGTTTTCAATCTTACATATCACAAAAATGATTAAATTGAGTTATGCTGGCGGCGGAATTCATTACTATGAAGTATTACATTCTTTCTTTTGTCATTGTTTGGACAATCATGCACTGATTCGAATCCATATTATTTCAAAAGCTTTCCATGAACCGAAAATATTTATTTAGAAATATAAATCTGAAGGATCTAGTGATATAACTTGTTCTAGTTTTTGGCACAGTGAAGGAGGGAGCAAAAATGCATAGATCAAATGAGGGATAAAATATTAGAACAAATTTAAAAAATGAAGGTTTACAAAAAACGTATGCATATCAAGAACGTATGAAAACTGCTAATACAAATTTTACTGAGAAATGTGTGTTTTGGAATGTAGAACGCATTAGCACCCGCAACAACTGGAGATGATTCATTAAAAGCACCCGGGCGGATTTCGATGGAGGACCGTACTTGGCGTGGGCGTGGTCGTGGGCGTGGGCGTGTGTCTACTCACCCGGTGAGGGCGAAGCGCGCGAACGCCTGCATCATGCGCAGGCTCAGGTCGCGCTCCTTGTCGCGGAACTGGATGGACATGTTGAGCGGGTGGCCGAACACGTACTCCACCTCGTCGCCGTGCATCACGCCCATCCACTCGCCCCACAGGTTGGTGCTCGTGCGCTGCAACACAGCGCCCGCCGCCGGGCAAAGCCTCCGTACTGGTTCTTTCGGCAAAAAGCACATTTGAAGATTGAATAAAATAAGCGTATGTTGTTTATAGTTAATTACGCCAGAATCGAATTTAGGGACTAATGGACAATTACGGAGCTCATCGATACATCTCAATGGCTTAATCTCACTATTTATTGCTTTTATAAATTAGGCAGTGATCTTTTATTTCTTATAGCATGTAGACATTTTCGAAGGACTAAAAACTATATAAATAGATGACGATCTTTGCAAGAAAATTATACATCAATCCAAATTAAGATTAAAATAAAGAACATAGGGACAGAATTGGCATTATGAAGAGTTATATCTCGCATATAATTTTTCTATCATTTGGGCCAGTTAAAGAAATATCAGGTCTCGAATATCGTTAGACATTAACATTAAACAACTGTGAGACATTATCTTATGACTAAAGAGTAATATGATAACGTACTTTATCATTGTAAACTTCACATCGGTTTTATTAATTTTGGGCTAGAATGATGTCGCATAAGTGTTGTCGAGGAGTAAGAATCTTGAAAGAAATTGGAAAAAAACGAATGTTAAATTTTACTGGGGGAATATGGCAACCGTAACTTAAGTATGAATGAGATAATGAACGATATTTAAGGGAAGTATAATTTTGATATTCAAACTGTATTGGTATGTACGAAACTGAAATGTCAATCACTGTTGACCAGTGATGCCACTAGGTGCTGTCAACGGGTTATCGGAATTTCTTATTGGCGTAGACCGTAACAAGCAGAGTAACATAAAAATTGTACCTCTCAACGTGCTTTCGTCCACAACATTTTTTTGAAAGATTTTTAATACAAAAAAATAAAACAGCAAATCGTAAACATGTGTTTCGTTACTGAGGAAAAGTGTGCCGCGTCCAAACACCCTCCCCTGTTAGTTCCGCCGACAATGCTTCGGGTGTCACGTAGAAGACCTCCCAATTGAAAAAAACACCCGGGTTTAATAACAGCCACGACTGAATTTACGCCCCTGGGGTATATTTCGCGGCGCAGCGTTTGCCTGCCGTAAAGGTGAGTTATGGCCGAGGTGGAGAAGCGCTGTTGCCGCTGCCACCGCGATGAAAAATAATGAGTTCGCTGGCGCACGCGCTCGTACCAAGACGCATCGCCGTCTGGGGCCTCGGAGGAGCTATCAAAACAGAATTTGCGCGGCGGGGGAGAGGGGGACGGGCTCACGCGATGCATCCCTTCGGCCGCTGCAACATTGATGCGCTGCTCCAATCCGCGGCGTGGCATCGCGCGACGCCCCTGCGCACTATTCATCAGCCCTCCTCCTGATGGCTGTGATGGTCGCCTGTCCCTGTCCCGACTCATGACATCTGCCGATACTACTGGACTGGATGGTGGGTATTTTGATTCCCTTTTTCCTTATTACGAATTCGTTGTTTTTCGGTTGATTATTTCGTGTTTCCCGGCGCGTTAGCTGCTAAGGTCATTATGCCTGAAAGTGTAGTGCAGGGTTTTTATCGCGCGAGGTGACAGTGATCTTCCACCGTAGGATGCTGAGATCAGACGCTGACCTCCACGTCGTCTCTCGCCTGCGGGACACCGCCCGAACCGACACAAACCCCAAGCTCCCGACATGTGTGGTAGTGTACTGCATGTAAAAGTGTGAAAATAAAGGGTGAGGATAGGACAAGGAAGAGGAAGGAAAGATCCCGCGCGGTCCGTGAGCCGTTTGTTAAGGTACTGTTCTGGGATTCGTTTGGTGCTGATGAAGGAAACAACCGAAAACTACCGATCGAAGCAGCTGGCCTCTAGAATTCACCTCCAGACAGCAGATGTATTCGAAATAGCTATGTAGCTAATGCCAAAAATACCATACCACCGTCGGGACTCAAACTAGGATCTCCCAGCACTGTAGTGACATAAATTGATACCCTGAGCCCACTAAACAGTTTCGCGGTTTTTGTTGTACACTTGTTTTGTACAGACGGGTATCCTCCTGTTTTCTTTTGTGCTACTGATTATTTAAGTCAGTAAGTTAATTATTTTTCTAAAATGTTCATAATGATTCTTATTTGTACACATTTGTTGACTTCCTACTTTCTCTTTTTGATTTAAGTATTAGGAAATTAATTTTGTCATCTAATATCTTCTAAAACTTCTCGTTTTTCCCTATTGCTTTCTTTAAATTTTTTTTAAAAATTTTTTTTTAAAAATGTATTTGTACTTTTGCTGTTGTAGAGTACATAAATGCCGGAGAAAGAAATAACGTTTTATTGCCACTGAGTTCATGATCGATGTTATTTTATTGCCGAATGTAAATTTTACATAATATCCGTTCCTTTTCGTCGTTTTTGTTTTTATGCGACAGTCATCTATGAGATGGGGTTTCTATCTATATTTTTAATAAAACACTCCTGTGATGTCTCATAACTGCAATACTACTAAATATTTTTGTAGCATGACTGCTATTAACTTTCTAACACTAATACCTTTAATCAGTGTTTTGTTAACTGATAGTCAAGATCCCCTTTATGAATCTTGGAATCTCTCTGGGATATTTCATAAATTGACTGACGTGCTCAGCGTAATTCGGGTATTGATAATTATTTGACAGGAAAATCAATTAACACTATGTAGTATGTTGTAAAATGAATCTATACTTGTTAATACAATACTTGTTACAGGTTGTTTTTTACACATTTATACAGTTCAAATGGTAAATAATGCATTATGTATCATTGTTAAAATTAATGTTACTTTTCTTGTGATGCTCAGTATAGTCTCTAATTGTATAGAAACAGTTATGCAGTAGAAACGATTTCACATTGGATTTTAACATTTCTATCGAATTTAATCGTTTAATGTCATCAGGCAAGGTGTTGTAAAATAATGTACATGTATTGTATGTGCATTTTTTGTAATGAGCTGTTGATACTGTCACTTGATGAATATGATTTCTACGACGAGTGTTACAGTAATAGACATCGGCATTTTCTGAAAATATATTCCCGCCCTTAAGCAAGTCATTTTTTACAAAAGCCACTGATTCGTAAATAAACAGACAAGGTAATGGTACAATTCCTAGATTAATGAAGAGAGGCTTACATGAATCACGTGGGTGGGATTTGGTTATTTGGTTATATTTGGTACAATTCGTTTTTGTAATCCCAGACTTTTAGATGTCTCGTCCCGTCTCGTCCCGTCTCGTCCCGTCTCGTCCCGTCTCGTCCCGTCTCGTCCCGTCTCGTCCCGTCTCGTCCTGTCTCTGTCCTGTCTCGTCCTGTCTCGTCTCGTCTCTGTCTCGTCCTGTCTCGTCCTGTCTCTGTCCTGTCTGTCCTGTCTCGTTTCGTCTCGTTTCGTCCTGTCTCGTCTCCTGTCCTGTCCTGTTCTCGTCCTGTCTCTGTCTCGTCCGTCTCTGTCCTGTCTGTCCTGTTCCGTCCTGTCTCGTCCTGTCTCGTCCTGTCTTCGTCCTGTCTCGTCCTGTCCTGTCCTGTCTCGTCCGTCTCTGTCTCGTCCGTCTCGTCTCTCCTGTCTCGTTCTCCTGTCTTCTCTGTCCGTTCGTCCTGTCCTGTCCTGTCTCGTCCTGTCTCGTCCTGTCTCGTCCTGTCTCGTCCTGTCCTGTCCTGTCCTGTCTCGTCCTGTCCTGTCCTGTTCTGTCCTCTGTCCTCTGTCCTGTCTCGTCCGTCTCGTCCTGTCTGTCCTGTCCTGTCCTGTCTCGTCCTGTCCTGTCCTGTCCGTCTGTCCTGTCTCGTCCGTCTCGTCCTGTCTCGTCCCGTCTCGTCCTGTCCTGTCTCGTCCTGTCCGTCCGTCTCGTCTCGTCCGTCTCGTCCGTCTCGTCCGTCTCTCCGTCTCTCGTCCGTCCCGTCTCGTCCCGTCCCGTCTCGTCCCGTCTCGTCTCGTCTCTATGTTGCATCTTACCGTAGCCTCCACCTTGTGTGGCCTAGATACATTGAGTTGTATACTTATTTTCAGTTCGTTATATTTTCAGTAACTGGTTTATCTCGATTCGCCTCCCCATTTTGAGAATTCCTTGTGCTTTTTCTTCACAGCACACAAGTATTAGCCGAAAATTTGGGAATGTTTCTCTTATTAAAACAATTTTGTGGAGCATACATAATTACACACGCATTATAAATGCATACACTTATACATGCATACCCGGATACATGCAAACATACATGGGAAAAAGTTACCTCATTTGGACCAAATTTATACTTTTCATTTCCATGCTCTCAATAAAGACAATTAAAACAAAGTACCAAAGCAATCTACAATTTGCCTACTTTCATTTTCAAAAATCTAATATTTTAGTTTCGTTGATTCTGATGAAGTGGGATGGAAAAAAGTCAAATGTTGCAATCACTCCAAATTGAGATATGTTGCCTAATTAATTGGCATTAATAGTTTCGTTAGTTCCATCTCAAAATAAAAGCACAGATGATAAAGTAGTTAAAAACGGAATTCTTTATTGAAAATAACGTTAATACAATACATCAACACAAAGAACAAGTCATGTTGTTGAATTTGTGTAAGAAATAATGTTTTGGAGGGAAAATATGATCGAAGGCCTATCTCTGTTTTAATATTATTTTCACGTCATTCTAATGATCAAAATTATAACTAGAGGCAATCATTTAAATATTTTAACTTTAGAAAATCTAGTAACGTAGGGAGATATTTTTGTAATAATTACTGTTAAGAACTACTGCAGATAATGCAGTGTTTTGGGGAAAAAAACAACCTTTATTACTTTTGTAGTAAAGTAAATAATGCACTTTAAGATAAAGGGTATAGCTGATGAAGGCGGTGAAAAGTGCTCTCAAATCAAATCGATAATCGCGACGCTGGTAGCGTCGTGATGAGTAAAGACCACAGGATTCTCAAATATGTACATTTATTTTGTACATAATATACACGAATAGCTTAATATTGAACAGGGCGTATATCATCCGCGTGTCGTTTGCGCAAAGCAGATGATGATTCTCATAACTTTCATATACGCACCATGGCAAGTGTTTTCATGGTCGGCAGGCGGAACCGTACCTCCTAAAGGGATGAGAGAGTCTACGACGTTACAACCCTCCTATGCCTGGGGAAGAACTTTTTCCGCAGATAACTTAATATATCACAGGAAAAAGTTCATGACAAAACGTAGATTGACAGCTATTCCTGTTACTTCCGTAGAAAAAATTTAAAGGGAACAACAAGAAGTAACAAGAAAATATACAAAACACTTTACTGACATCAAACAAAGATATATAATGTCACTTAAGTATCCCCAAGACCCAACTTTACAGTCTCGGCTTAACCATTTTTTGGCCTCTGTATCAAAAAAAATGTACGGCTTGACAATTAAGTCCCTTTTTTTGTGTATGAACTGCAGGAGACATTTTGCATGTTTGTCTTTCTCATCTGCATTCCTTATAATTCTTCTCTCTGATTCACCATCTCTTGACTCTGAATCACAGTAATGATTAATTTTCTTTCTTTTTCTCTGTTTCTTCTTGTTGTGAAAAACCTTTTTTCTTTCACTTCTGATTCTGAGTTTTCCCCCTAGAATTTGTTGTATAACATTCTATAAAATGTATTTTTTCCAAGTTTTAAACAATGTGGACGATATTGAACAAAACATTTAACCAATTTTATCAGTTTAAATTTTTAAAACTTTTAAAATTCGCGCCAAAATGTCATTGGAAAAAACCTTTTAGCCGATATTTAAATACAGATTTAATGACGACGTACGGAATCTTACATATTGTACATCGATTAAGTAGCCAAACTCAATCGGAATACCCGTGATGAAAGGAGAAGGGAGGCCTCTTGCGCATCCGACTTCAGCCAATTTATGTACCAGTTTGCGTCTAAATATTAGTGGTAATTTTAAATGCCAAAATTATCACTGACAAGTCATTAAAACAGACACAGATAAGCACTTTTTTAAATATTACATCCTTTATTTAAATTGCCCCTTCATCGTGTTAATTTTTGGTGGTCACCATTGCAAATTGTCACCATTTACAAAATGTTTCTCAATACTTCTTGCTCTTCATTCAACATGGCGGCTGACGTCTGACCTCGCGTTTCAAACGAAGTGGTCACATGGTTCGTGACGGAAACTGATGCTGGGCAGAACGAGCAAAAATCGGTACGCCGGAGGAGCCCACCTACCTCCTTCCATCATGGGGATATCAGGAGTGAAACGATATTATTGTAAATGTGCGAAGGGAAGTAGAACCCTAGGATGCTTCTCCCACATAGCTGCCATCATTTATTATTTGGCACACGCGCGTTACTTGGCGAAAATTGATAAACAAAAATTTTGAAATAGAAATTTTGAAATTTTTTTGGGAGGTTGACTCTTTATAAACGAACGTGTGATCTCAGTTATTGAAGAAGACAGTGACAATGATTAATTGTCTTTGATTGTCTAATTATCAATGATTAATAAATCTACAACTGAGTAATTTGATTTATATTATAAACAAACATGATGAATATACCTAAAGCCGTTTATTTAATTTACATTAGAAACAATACGTAAATCAGTAAACAAAAGGAATTTGATGATTTTATTTATATAATATAAATACTTTCCACATAACACAAACACATGTCAGCAAAATGTTAAAGCGTTTCAATAATATTAATATAAATTGTTTAAACATTGGTTAAAATGTTGTTCCAAATACTTTTGGCGGAATTTCAAATTTTTAAAATGATAATATTGGTTTAATTTTTTTCACTATTGTCCACATTGTTTAAAATCAGAAATAAATATATTTTATAGAATGTTGTAAGACACATTCTAGGGGAAGAAACTGAGACAGTACTCATTATTCAGTACTCATGATTCTCGACGTTATTACGTCGAGAATCAATTTTTAAAAATTTCTATATTGAAGTCCAAATTTGTTTGACAAAAATACCTTCAAATTCAACTCTTTTTCTTCGTCTCTGCAATTGTTTCAGCCTAACACATGCAATAGAAGCTGATAAAAAATAAAACATGAAATGCATGTATCTCGTATCTCTGCACCAGATGGGGGGCTGATTTATTTGTATCTATGGCATTTTTATTCTCTTTCGTGTGAACATTGCGATTATCGATTTGGTTTGGGGGCACTTTTCACCGCCTTATTCGGCTATACCCTCTCTCTGTCCGAGAGGAATAAGGGTTTGAGACCCGACGGTAGCCAATTCTAACTACACACTCCAGCTTTATCGAACTCAGCCACAGATCGCCAACAAAATTTCCTTCCTCGCCCTTTTCACCTCCTCTTTCTTTAAATGTACACTTATGTTCACTACATTCTCACTCATGTCACGAGACCAAACGAAAGCTTAGAGCTTGTCACGGATCTGGCGGTGCCCTGCTGATGGAGCTACATAGAGGAGGCATCTTCTGGCGAGGTTAGCGTCAGATATGATCAAAACCAGTTCGGATGAACAACGTCACCTGTTGGATACGTTACTGATGAAATCGAAGCTGCTTCTATTCGTTCGAGTGAAATCAGCTTGCAAACTTTTGGTTTGGACTGTTCTTTACCAGGAGATCTCTGTCTTTATTTATCCAGAAATCGGCCGAACTGGTAATGAAGCTGATATACAGCACAAGAATTACATACAACGGCTGTCAAAAATTCTGAGTGAACAAATAGAATAAGTTACTGAGTATTTCTGCGAAGAACATTTTCATCTTGTAAATATTATTTGAAGCAAATGTCATTAAAAATGACAAAATATTGATGAAATCAGCAAAAAATGCACTAAACGTGACGAGAAAAAGGTAAAAATTACTTATTAATAGAAATAGACAAAAAATGCAAAATAATGGCCTATAAAATGGGTTATTTCCTTTTGTCATAACATATAATGAACTTCTATGCCAAACGGCGTTATTCTAAAGTTAAAGGAAAACTAGAGGCGCTACATAATGGCAGAGATTTTCTTGAATCAATTTTTTTCTAATTTCCTGGATGTGGTCTGGCTTAAAGGTCGTGCGCTGGCCAGCTGCCATCTATCGTTACCCAAAGTAAATTTTTTGACAACTTTTTGTTTTCCTACTAGTACAACTGAATCATGACTTCAAGAATATCAAAGAAGAGTAAAAACTCGTCCTAATTAGAAGTTTTAATTGAAAAATTCGTAGTCGTTTTTAAGAAAATGGCGATTAAGCATTACTGTAGATGAGAAATTTAAACTCTTTTTCACAGTAATCTATTTAGTTTTCGAAAAACTTCATTTAAAGACATTTAAAGCGCTTGCACTCACAAATGTAATAATGCATTCAAATTAATGGAAATGTCCATATTAACGGCGTGAGTGGTATTTCAAGGAAATTACGTTTGTGTAATTTTTTTTAAATGAATACACCAAAACGAACTCTACGTCATTACAAACAGTGAAATTATCACTATCTACTGGAAAAATTTGAAGAAAATATTTGGAGAAAATTTTGAGAAAATTGCGCTTGAGTGTTTCTGAAAATGCCGAATTTTGTGCTCATTTTTACAGAAAACTGTTGAGTTTTTGAGAAACTTTATTTGAAATTATTTAAAGGTCATGGGCTCATAAATAAAAAAATGTGAAGAAATTGCCTTTAGTATAAATTTTACAGACGTGAGGAACAAGTAAAACAATTTTTAAATTTTTTTTAAAAAGCAAAAGAATACAGGAATATGGCGTTTATGTCACGGCATAGGGTTTGTTTGACACTAACCTCACCAAAAAATTAAAGAAAACATTTGGAATCGTTTTTGAGAAAATCTTATTTCTGTAATTTTTAAAAAAATGCAAATATTGCATGCACTATTGCAGGAAAACTACTAAAATTTCCGAAACAATGTAAGTGACCTTATTGAAAGAACTATTTATCCACAACAAATTCCATATGAAGGAAAAATCCATGTCTTAAATTTTGTAGTTGTAGGAAGACGCAATTCAAACTTTTGCAATTTTCGAAAATGCATAGTAAACCGTGGTATTCTGACATATGCCACTTTTGTAAGTGTATTTTGCTCCTATCTTACAAGAAATTTAAAGAAAAAATATGGAGCCGTTTTTGAGAAAATTTTGAAATGTCCGGGGGGTTCCATGTAAAGTACCGTCAAATTTTAAAGAATGTTTTTCAAAATTTCAAATATTTAACTGGAACCAGATAGACAAGGAATTCTTCAATTTGGAAAAGAACGAATTCGTATGAATGGTTTAGGCGCGTGTTCACAGACGGACGGACTGACGGACGTTTTGCTTCCAATTGGTTTTTCGGCATGAAGGACCCACAAACCAGGAATCCAGGCTACACCACGTGTTAGAGGATTTTTTTTTAATTTAGCAACTGGATTTATCTACTTTTTCGTTATCACGGATTGGCAATGAATTTTTCCGCCAAAAATCTGCCGTTTTTCGCGCAGCATTCCATAACTTTCTATATACTACGTTTATTACTCCGTATATACGTACGTATACGAGAAAGTAAAAATGACATTTCACTAAAATCCTCCGCCTACTTATGAATAATGTCCACTGCGGGCACAGCCGCAGCGCCTGCGGCCGCAAGAGCACTCCCGCAGGAGAGCGTTCGCGCTGCCTGCACCACAGGCTTCGCGCGCTCTTCAATTCCCAATGAGGTGCTGTCGCAAAACCCAAATATATAATGAATCGGGCGTTATTTCCGAGCGGGAAGATTCGTGGAAGAAGACGGCATGCTTTTCCGAGGAATCCGGAAATAAATTAGTAGAGCTACAGCAGCACGTACTTACTTGAATTGTTTATAACATTTGCAAATTTAAAACATTCACACTGTTCAACGAAAATCAGTCCTGCGCCATTCTTGTAAGTGGCCCTTGTTCTATTTGTGTAAAAAAAAAACTAATATAATCAAAATTGGGCATGCCTTTTATTAAAGATCTGATATTTTAGAATAGATTTCATTAAAGAGAAAATCTCTATTAAATATAGAGAGCAATAGCAAAGTTAACTTTATGAAGTTTTCAAAAACACAGTTCGCCAGAAATAGGATTTGCACAATTTTTTATCGTTCGTTGAACACATCCATACGAAGAGAAAATATAAAGAAAAATATTGGAACCGTTTTTTAGGGAAAAAGTTTAAAAATTGCCTATATTGTATGAGAAAGTTTGCAAAAACAATTTCTACTATCGAAAAATTGTACATGACCTTATTTCAAGATACACCTTTCAATATTTAAGAATTTCAAAAGTCTATCTTCTATATTGTGGTTATGCGAGGATGCCAAAAAATTTGAACTTACACAATTTTCGAAAAGAGATTTCAACAAAATGACACCTACGCCTTTCTTAAGCGTTCTCTACACTTAACAAAGACACAGTTTAATCGAAGAATTGGAGAAAGTTTTGATAACACTTTGAAAATGTTAAGACGTTATGTAAAGAACCTTCATTTATCAAAATACCCATTTCAAACTCGCAGGAACTCAAATAGATCGAGGAATATCAATTTGGGAGAAAATCGTCTGAATAGTTTAGGAACTACCATTGAACGCAGGGAAGCCACACCAAAGACAGACCGGTGATACGATTTGCCGTCTATCGACTTGTTGATATCAAGAACCCACAAAACATGGACATAAATAACATTATTTGATTTTAAGTTAATGCATATAATGTCTTGTATTATGAGAATAACCTCTTTTTCTGTAAAATGTTTTGGACCTATAAATCAGAAATTTTAAGTAACAACAATGATTTTATAACATCGACATAAATATTTAAATATAAATTGCATTGCCACCAATTGATGAGGAATGTGACATTTAATATCATTATATTTCTTTGGAATGGAAATTCAACAGGACGGAAATAGATAATTGGGGAAATTTTGAATTTAGTAGATAACATTCACCATTTTTTATTAAATGTACGTTCATTGATAAGAAATTCAATTCATGACAGGAAATGCAAGGTAAGTTGGGTAAATGTCAAAGATAGAACGCCTTTCAAATAATGATTTTTCTTCCATATCAATATTCAAATTCTTTCCCTTCTCCTTAATGCCAATTATGGCCACAAGACCTTGTAGCTTAGGGCTACTAAAACCTCAGAGCATAAAATGTTCTCCGATAAATCATGGAATACAGATTTTATAGCTTTACGTAAAACTAGGTTTATGGCCCCAATGAGAGTCTCTAAGTTTAATTAAAAAATCTCGTTTATAGAACTACATAGTTTTGGGAGAGAGAAATATTGGTTTCGAGATTATATGTAGTGAATCATTTTCTGAAAAATATACTAAAAAAATACAAGTATATGATTATTCTTCGAGGTGTATATTAAGAAAATGTACAGCCCGAAAAATGCTTCTTCAACAAATTAAATAGATGTATATAAAGATAAATTATATTTTAATTTTGGTAAGAAAATGCAATCCGCACGTACGATAAACATATTAAGGCAGTTTCAATTATCCAAATATACCAGACTTCGTTCGTGACCAAAGCGTATTGTGAAATTAGTTGCATAAGACAGACCAGTTAAAGCATTGTGCGCAGCATACCAATTTGTTAAAGATCTTGTATATACTAAGTAAACAGTTCGCAAGGTAATTGTAGGAACAAGATAATCATTAATATAGAGAAAAAATGAAAATCCCTCTGGTCCCAACAAGTACAAATTTTAAACAAGAAAACATAATGGTTAGTGATGTGTAATTTTAAAATGTTTTACTTAATGCATTTGAGAAAATTTTGGTAAGAAAGTATCACGATTTTTAATGTGTGGAATGATACAAATTAGTTGATAATGTGGTCGACTCATGATTACGTCAAACATTAAATACATATTGTAGAGTAAAAATAGGCCATTTAATTTTATTTGCGAAAGTTTTGTGTCAACCTGAATGTTTGGTTCCTCCTTCGAAGTAAAGTACAATAGGCAGATTTTGACTCCAATAGTATTCTCAGGTTTCAATGTATGCAATCCGCCGAACAGACACGTATGACGGGTTCGCGTTGCACAGAAGGGGCACAGTGCAAGGGGTGGAAGGAATAAACTATTTCCAGACAGACGTCCGAACGACAGAATTGTTTGTGAAGCGAATTTAATGTTCATTGCATCAATGCATCAACGATCAGAGATGAATATGTATTAATGAAACAACTACACTTCGAAAGAATAACTCCAAAACATGGACAATTTTATATACAAAAAGTGTAAGAATACTTATATATAATATTATTATTCTATATATATTATTATATTAATAGTATATATGCATACAATCCCATGTTAATTGCATTTCAGGCTGCAATTTAGTAACTGAAAAATCAACATTAAGTTTAATAGGTTTTGATCGTGGAAACATTGGGGGCGATTGCAAAGTAACATGTATTTATAGATCTTTAACCCACTAGACAAATTGGGGCAGTTTAAGATAATTAGTACATTATTTTACCTAACATAATGCAGAAATGTACCGATATATTCGCAATTACAAACATTGCATATTCTAATTCTATTTAGAAACTAAACAAGGTGAACATATAGAAATTTTAAAAGGAATAAATGGATTACGGCAATCCTCTTTTCTATGTGCCAAACGTGGAAAATAGAAATAAATAATATTTATTTCCTTGATTAAACTGCCAACCGTCTTATGTAGAAAGTGTTTTTTGGTTCGTGTAGAAAGAAACAGTTTGAATCGAACAGTTTAGAGAAGCGGATGGAGTGAGTCCACTCTCCCCACGAATCCAGTTGTAACACGGCGAGGTTGCTTAAAGACGCTGCCGAGCCACGCGGCTTTAACGCGGCAGCGACGGAGAGCGCGCGCTGTGGCGGCGGCGGGGGCGGGGGCGGTGGCGCTGAGGCGGCGCGTGGGCGTCGGGGGCGGGGCCCTGTGCGCGCCGCGCGGTCTGGCGGGCGCCGGCGCCGCCGCCGCCACCGCCGCCGCCTGTTACGCAACGCGCTTGCGTCACTCGCGTGCGGGTCCTCGCCCTCCGCGCGGTCCCTCGCGTCGCCTCGCCCCCAGCCTTCCGTCCTCCCTCCTGCCCCGCCCCGCCCCGCCCCCTCGCGCTCCGCCCCTGCGCGACGGAGGAAACTGCGCGCTCAGCTGATAAACGGATTTTTCCCTTTTCCACGTCGCAGTACGTTACGCGAGAGTCTTCTAAAGAGAGCGAATGCTGCGGCTTGGAATTGTAGGCTCTTGTGATGGGAATGTAATTTATTTCTGGAATGACGTGGTTTTGGAGACTTGATGGTTGTATGTCACGACACGGAATTCCACGGCAGATCACGTAACACTGTTTTTCTGATTTTGCACGATGAATATATTAGAATTACTTGCATATTATGCAAATATTCAACTAACATAAAGTCTTCTCTCTTTACTGGTTACTCTTACTGGTTAAATAATTAATTCGACGCATTAACAATACATTATTTTTATGAGAGAATAACAATACGTCATGTTTACGTGCTTGTAACCTACAACAAATAGTAATATAGATAGATAAAGATTTTGAAAGTGTGATAATTTTTCCTTTTTCAATTAGTTAATGAATTGTGAATCATGGACAAGCAAATATAATACATGATAAAATATTTTTAATTTAACAAACTACTGCATGTGCTATTAAATAGATTTCGTCACACCCTATTTTCCCTCATTTTGTTTTAGATTATGGTCATTGCCTACTTTGAATTTTAACAAATATTGGTCACTATTTTCTGAATTTTTTGTCTTTTACTTACATTTAAACAATTAAACTAATTAACAATGTTATTTGTATCAGAGAATAACAATAAATTACATTTACGAATTCACTTACTGTTGTAAGCAATAACACATAATAGACGATGTTAATTTTTTTATTATGTATAAATTTTATTTTAATTCTTTGCGCTAGATTTAGTGATAATCCTACGAAAGCTGATCATATAAGTGAATATGTTTGTGATGACACCTTCTATTAAAAACATGTAAAAAGCCCACCGCGCACGTGTCTTCGTAACTTCGGCCTGAGTTCAGCGTCCAAGGACATCAGGTCAATTACGCTGTTCAACTTATATAACCACTACTGCCTTCTTCATTGATTCAGTCTCCAACGAGTACTAGGAAGGGGAACTGTGCAAAAGATATCGTGAGGGATGCGAAGGTGAATTGAATTGATGTACAAAATTGGTTCTCACTTTTCTATCAAAACAGCTTTTATGGAGCAAAATATATATCGTAATGAAGTCGTATCTATCTCTCATTTGACTATTGAATATTAACTGGCAATAAAATGTTTTTCTTAGCTTATTGCTTTTATATGGTTTGTACTTGCGTGGTCAAAGTAAATTGAAGAGATAATTACTATATTTAACATAATAGTTATTGTATTAAACATATATTTTCCTGCAGTAGAAACAATACCTTTTTATTATATTCGATATAATAACATTAATAATTTAGATACGGAGATAGAAAATGTGTCAAAATGTAAAAAGGCAATCCAACAAGATTAAAGTTTATTTCACTCGTCTAAATTTATAAAACATTTGTATGCTAGTTATTAATTCTACACTCGCGTTTTTGCGCTCGTAGATAATTAACTAATTTGCAATACAGGTATAATTTAGTCATAAATATGACTATTATTTCGGGACTATAAAATTTATTGGGTAAAAAATAGTTATTAATGCACCAAGAGCGTTGTAAAAGTTCTAATGATGGAGCAGCAGAGAAAAGCCAACAACTATGAGAAAGTCTGCTAGATAGTGTTGGCTGAATAAGTGCATACCAGCTGCCACGTAACCTTTCAATGTAAACGTTGAACTTACAGTAGATATCATTAGTCGTAGAAAACGCACTGTATGAAACATGATGTAATGGGTATTGATACACTCGTATGTCGTTTACGGTACTCACTGGTTTTTCGTAATATTCCTATCATATATTATATTACATTATATACATACACATTTTACATTATACACATACACATTTTACATTATACATATATATTATATTATTTTATGTCTAAATTTGTAGAATATTTGACCAAAAACGAGAAAGATATATGTATGGTTTTCCAACACCTTTTTATTCGATATATTCGTTGGCTGATACATAAATATTCTCGTTCTAAAAATCTGGCATTCCTAGAGCATTTATTTCAAGCTGCTCATTTCGGAATTATGTAGCAGATAGCTGGCGTATTATTATTATTAATTATGTATTTAAGTTTTTATTAGTATTAGTAGTATTAATAAGTTAGTAGCATTTATTAGTATAGAGTATTAGTAGTATCAATTATGTATTAGATACGGCGCGTGGGTTTTGCTTAAATATTCTTCTCATTGACACAACGACTGCACTTCCTTTGCGTGTTGGGTTAAAAATTAGGTAGTAAAATCAAATTGTCATTTTTTTATTCTACAAATATTTCATCTTCTTATCTTCAACATCAAGGATTAGGCTAGTTCCGTCCTCTTCAGAAATATTTTAATCTACTTAATATCCAACTGAATTTCCTCACGTCGCTCCGGTATTCATTTTTCATAATCCATTAGGAACTCTATATATTTCCAGCCTGTTCGCCCACTTCTATATTTCCTATTTTATCTTTTCTAGTCAGCTCCACTTGACTTTGACTGTTATTGCCTTGCCCTGTACCCCCCCCCAACCTCCGATCCACATCACTAACTTTATAGCCAAATTAACTATGGAATCTATGCTAAGATTAAATATAATTTACTCACGTCTATGACTTTTGTAGAGTTTTGTATATCTGACCAGAGTAATAAAACGGTAAATCCCGAGTTTAGGGTGGCACGGTTCCTTTGATTCACTGATTCCTAAAACACATTTTCCTAAACACATTTTCCTAAAAAGAACAATCAATCTGTTTAGCATCAACGCAACTGATCACGTGTTTTTAATTCGTGGAATCTTTCCATTATTTTCATATCTCAAATACGTTTACTACATTCACACTAAAATCAATCTCTATCTTATCTTTATAAATACCGTATTTGTGAAGAAAAGTGACAGAGATTAACATTCTCAAATAGAAACAGTTCACTTACGCAATTGTAATAACACATACAATAATACATTTCGCAACTACTCACCAGGGACAATAACATATTAAACTTGTACACGTAATTCCTACGTATACAAACTGTACTTTAACACGGACACCTACATCACGATGACAGTTACTGTTTCCTACCTTCAGTTCACTTGTCTGATGTTTTAATTTTAACCATGGGATATATACTTGCAGGCATATTGGTATTTTCTCGGCACATTTTTGGGTACTATTTTTTAATACAATTATTCCAGTGGTACTATTTTTTTCTGACACATACGATTGTAAACACCACATTCGCGTAATACAAAATTTAGCATTATAACAAATGCCGGATAGATGTCTGCATTGTTTCTCATCCACACCAAACATGTAGTTAGATCAAAAGTACTATGTAATTTCAAATTACGTTGTATTAATTAAAAAATAATATTAAGAATTCAATCTTATTTCAAAGAATAACTTGTTTTTCACCAAATATTTAAATATGGCATTGTAGGCCGCGCTTTGTCAACCTATATCGAACTGCGTTCACAACTTGCATACATATTTTGATTTATTGAAAATAATAAGTGAATATAGCTTGCATTGAATACAGGCATATTTTCATACAAATGGTTTTACATATTACAGGAGGGTTATTTTTTCTTTGCGAATCTTGTATCTTTCAAATGTTCGTACATACAATATCTTTGATTTTCGTTCAATAATTATTAATGTAGGATGTTTTGATCACATATGCTATTTAATATTTTTTTCAGAAAATATACCTATTTTTGCTCACTATTTGTGCTCTTTAACTCTCTTTATTCATCATTTCCATAAAAACTCTAAATTTTAATATCATTCTGTTAGCACTCTTAGCTTACCTTACACTGCCAATTGTGCTGAGTCTCTATTTCTGTTTAATTAATTTTAATTATTTATATGTAATGTTTATATTTAAATATGAAAAAATTTACCATAATAATTATAGATAAAGTTGTTAAAGTAATTTTTTTAAAACTGTCAAGATATTTATTGTTATAGTTTTTTGTAAGTAGTTCCGTAGAAATCCCTAGAACGCTCTCTTTGGTGCATCCTCTTTAAAAGGTAACAAATATTATTGATTTATTAATAGTCAATTAATGTTTAATTATTTTATTTAAGGATTTTTTCGATTATAATTCTTGTTTCGAGGATATTTCCGCTGAAAATGGTTCCTGCAACGGTGCGTGCATAAATGCCATCTTTACTACTGTGTTTGTGAAGCATTACGATGAGGAAATATTCTCGAATCATGTTTGCTGTATAGGCTAAAATATGTTGATATTATTTTGTGACGCACAGTAGTTTTTTGGGAAGATTATTTCTGTTTACCTACCCAAAAATAATTATTCTACACTTTTCCAAGACATTAAAATTTCTGAACTCTTTGTATCTTTACAATGTATTTGAGGAAGTCGTTTACGTTTTCATTTCCCTGGTGCGCCTAGAAATAAAAAGTATAATTTGATTCCTTCCTTAAAAATTAATGAATATAAAATGTAATATAGTATGCAGCTATATTTCATTCATTGTTCAAGAGGGATGGTATACTCATAAATTAAAATCAACCAAAAGAAATGATAATTAAGAATAATGAAAATTTACTATAGTTTGCTCATCACAGTCAGTGATATGGTATTTCTTGAAATTATTTCCATAAATCACTTCAAGAACATAATACTGAGAATTATCAATCAATTGATTGCACAATTAAGAAATGAACTTGAAGGTATTACATTGCTTCCCTAGTTCTGGAAACGAATTGTAATTTATATTTTTGTACTTTATTTTTATGAAGTAGACTAAAGGCAGGTTACATGCCACATCATTTTTATTACTACTATATAATATATTAGCTGGGTCGAATTTAGCTGGAGTCTGGACAAGCATTCTAGCGACCGGCTGCTATGATGGGTAGCTTTCCTTGGTTTCTCCGATCAATACCAGCCGTGTGCTGGAGCAGTATCTTAACCAACGGGCTACGCACTGCTTGCGATCTGTGGCCCGCTTCCTCTTGTCCTGTTCTCTCCCCTTGCATGCAGTACACTACTACACATGGCAGGCAAGAGTCGGGAGCGAATAGTTCGTCCTGGTTGAGGCGGTTCCCCGCTTGGGGAGATATCTGAATGGGGAAATCACGCCCGATCTGACGTGTAATTTGGCGCAGGATCTCGCCTTAAGCATCTGAAGGTACACCGTCACCTTCACAGTAAACCCTTCTCTACATTAACGGTACCAATGACTAATGCAGTGTACGTGCCCGCAAATATCAATCAATCAACTAATTGGAATATACTAACATGCACTACACTTACCGCACGCACAGTAAGTAATCAATACTCAATCACTCTCACTCTAGATTTCGTGTTTCAAATAAATGAGAGAAGAAGTAGAAAAAATGTACGTCTTTTTAGTGTTTATTTATCCTATATACCTTACATATTTCCTATATACCATATATATTTCCTCTATACCATATATATATATATATATATATATATATATATATATATATATATATCCTATATGAACATTAGTTTTTCTCTCAATATTTTTCGATAAATTAATCTTCTAGCCTTTGATCACAACAGTGTAGAACGATCACTTCGTTTAATGTGGACTACGTTTCCCCGCACCTTCTCCAAGAAAATGCAATGAAAATTACTAAGAAAATTAACCAAAAGGGCAAACATTGAATTTTCACGTAAAATGTCTTAAAAATCTGTCTGTAGCAGCCTTCGTTTGCGAAAACCGCAATTTCATGATTCAAGTAAGTAAAACATACCAAAATCGGTAACATCTTTCCAACAGCACCTGCGTTCGTTCCTTACTTTTGACCGTTACGAAAGGTCATGAGCAGGATCCATCCAGGTACGCATGTTTCACCGGCACAGCTGGCCCCATAGTCGCGCATTCCATAAAACATTTGGCTAAATTTAATCACTCGCGCAAATTTCACAAAGGCGTAGCTCGGCAGTAAGTCAATCGATCCAGTTGGGAGTGCCCCCTTTTTAAGCGAAAATTATTGTTTGATGAGACGTTAAGATTCACACTTCTGTAACATAAGTTGAAAATATGAGGTTTGTAATATGTTAATAATTGTAGCTTATTTATTTGGGCAAGTAATTTCTGAACTTCAGCGCCCACAAGACATTTCACTCACCGTAATGCGAATGCACCCCTACTTATTCTATTCAAATTTTGTCTAGTATTCAAAATACGTATGTAAATAATATGCATTTATAATGCACAAAAAATTACTTAAAGACGTACAAAATTGAAAATAAATAAAGTTTTGTCAAATTATAATTACTTTAAATGTACGTGAGTATCGAAGCGTGGCAAATTCCAGAAAACACCACATAAATAACATTGTTTTATAAAACTAGTTATATACACACACACACTTAATTCTCATTTCATGTAAATCAAAATTAAATTTTAAGTCGTCCAATCTAATATTTATTTCTACACCGCGAAGTACAATCTCCAAGTAGTCTGATTCGCGAAATCTCTTCTTCTCCGAGAGGGAACGTGCATTCCAACAGACACGTGCTGATCAGGATGCAGGGGGACCCCGTTATTGCTCCGGTTGCGGTATCGCTGCCCGTCGGCGTGACCTAAGCCACCGCAGGTGCTGCTCCTGTTATGGATCACACGTCCGTTCTTCCGTCCTTCCCCGCGCCGCGCCGCGCCGTGTTTGCCCAGCGACGACAGGCATTGATTTTCGTGTCCACGGCTGCACCGCTGACGAGCTGCCAGCCCCCGACCTGCGGCACCTTGTGCCCTGGCTCTGCCCTTTCTCCTTCCCGGTCTTTGCCTTGACCTGCCGCCCGGCTATCGTTCCTATTCAGATCTCGCTTATACCACGCAGACAAGATACTTCGCTTTAAATGACTAATCGATGAGAAATGTGGAGTCAAAATGTGTATAAAGAACAATTACAAATTCATCGTTGAAATTGAAAAAAAAAACGCCTTTTGAAACGTCATCCTTCTTTATATCCCCAATTCGTCTGGCACAAATACGAGAAAAGTTGAGTGATATGATAAAAAATATAAACATTAAATACAATAGAGTGGAAATAACCATTATTTTTAACCAAGAAGCCGGAAAACTATTGACAAACTTAATTATTAGCTTGATATTAATAATTCACCACGATATTTTATCAGCACGATGTATTCAAAATATTATTTCACGAAAGACCTAAGCTATTGAAGATGTTGCTTTGTGACAATGCTTCTTATAATTGAATATCAAATAATACAATTATTACTCATCCACATAAAAAGTTACGTGATATCAGGACATTTAATTCTGCAAATAAATTGACTTCACAAGTTATGGCTAAGTGGAACGAACAGAGAGAGAATTTCAAAATTCTTATGTAAGTATATCATATTTTTCCATAGTACATCTCCAATAAATTCTTGCATGATTACGCACCTACAATGACATTATATTTCTAAACAAATTGCAAAACATTATTTCATTCTAAATTTCTCTATCTAATCTAATTCATATTAAAGCCCATTCTCTTACACATCCAACACACACACACACACACACACACACACACACACACACACACACACACACACACAAACACATAAGCACACACACACAATTCGCCCTGAACTGCGCTTCTCGTCTCTCCCATTTCAAGCATTCGCGTCCATCTCATTCCTTTCTTTGCAGCTGATTTGATGGCGGCAATAAAAAGAAATCGACTGCAACCGGGGAAAGTTCTTTGATTGCGACCGATTTCTGAAATGTCTCCATTGGATTGCTGCCTCGTCTGTCGAACAACGAGTGATCAGATATTTCCTTTCAATAATGAAAATGGCCGTAGTTCTTTGTCTGGAGAATTGGGTTGGAAAAGAGATTTGGCTCTTTTCCTCTTAGCTGTGCTTAAAATCATCGGCTGAGTAAGATAAAAAATCGGGCGGGATGAGTGTCTGCTGGAGATAGAAAGGAGAAAATTATTACTTAAATGTTATCAGTTTGTCATTTCTCAAGCGGGATCAAGCCCTAAGAAATATTCGATTAAAAATATTCTGCGTGTTATGCGTCAGGAACGAAATGGAAATGCTTGAAATTACTACTAAAAAGTCTTTTGTCTTGTTGCAAATGTATTATGTTTTGTAAGAACAAAAGATCAATTTGTCATTTCTCAGAACATTTAGTGATGTCTTTTGCTGAATATTAATGTAATTATTGCCAATTTTTTGAGGTCATTCTGAAGAAAGACATAGGTAATTAAGGGTAAGTCACTTCGTGTTCCCAGAATGGAATTAGATCTGTTTCGTGACCTGGATGTCCGCGCACAAGACGTCTGCGACACGAGGTTTCGCATCCATCATCGTTAAGACTTCCTTTATTAATGGGCCTTGCAACACTGGCACAAACCCCGTGCTTGTGGTGGCCTCGCCGATGCTTTCTTCCCTTTTTCAGCGCCACCACGGCTGCACCGCACGATCTCCCATACCAGGCTGTTCCAACTCGGCCTCTCGAGAACACGGGCGCCCGCGTGCAGCCGTGACCAGCCGAGGAGGAGGTTGTGGAGGGAAAAACGCTCTTTATCACTATCGCTTTGCTTTTCATGGAAGCAACACGAGTAGTGCGATGGCTGGCAGAGGAAGTCACAACCCCTTTTTCTGTCTCACCGGATACCATCCCGTCGCCGATGCAGTTGGAGATAATAGATTTGCGGAACTCCATACTTCTAAAGGACATATATTATAATACTCTCAATTTGTAATATCAGAACTTACATGTGAGAGTCTTTCCCAAGATCAATAAAATGCAGCAAATGCATCTTTGTTTGGGTCAAACATATTGTTGTGAGCAGCTTTTCTTTGCAATGAAGAGAAAAAAAAGAAAGAATCCAACATCACTCAAGGACAAGACATTAAAGAGCTTTCTTGGACGCATCGCAACAGCCCAAGGACTTGCATTACTTCACCAGATATTGCTTCACTTGTTAAGAAAAAAAGTCTAAAATTAATTTAATAAAAATATGGTTCTTGAATTCAATCGAATTTTACGTTTCCTGTGAAACTTGAAGGATTCTTTCTGATTATGAGCTCCGATGCTTCCCCCCGCTCCCCAACCAAAGCGCTCCGTGCTTCGGTTATCAGCGACGAATTGTCGCAGAAGGCCAAGGCCAACTCGCTCCCCGAGATCTTTTATTTCGTTAGGCGCCGGCAGCAAATGTTGACAGCAGTCTGTGCCCGCCAGTATCCGCCACTGCCCGCGTGCAGCTGCGTTGGAACAGCCTGTTCCATATCTTACGTTCGATTGATTGATTGATTGATTTTTTCGTGTTTCCGAGCGCGTCAACTGCTTTGGTCATTAGTCCCGTTAGTGTAGTGCATGCTTTTTTTCGCGGGAGTTGGCGGTGATCTTCCCCCGTTGGATGGCGAGATCCGGCGCCGACCTACCGTCGGCTAGTGGGATTTCCCCCTAACCAGGACTCTCCCACCAGCGGGGCACCGCCCCAGTCGGGACAAGCTCTAAGCCCGCGACCAATCTCCCGGAATATGTGGTAGTGTAGTGAATGTTAATGTAAGTGTGTGTGTGTAAGGGGAGAGGATAG
Source organism: Teleogryllus oceanicus (assembly GCA_964035755.1). Lineage (NCBI taxonomy): Eukaryota > Metazoa > Arthropoda > Insecta > Orthoptera > Gryllidae > Teleogryllus > Teleogryllus oceanicus. The sequence continues at coordinate 1,929,189 of CAXIVR010000002.1, forward strand.
GACAAGGATGAGGAAGGAAAGATCGCGCGCGATCCGTGGCCCATTTGTTAGGATACTGCTCCGGCATTCACCTGGTGTTGATCGGAGAAACCACGGAAAACTACCGATCAGAGCAACCGGCCGCTAGAATTCTCCTCCAGATAGCGACTGAATTCGACCTAGCTGAAAAGATAGTGTCGAAAATCCTGTCGCCGTGGGGAATGGGAACCTAGGACCTCCCGGTCAGAGGCGTTGCAGTGGCATCAGTTGATGCACTGAGCTACCGCTCCCGGGTCTTGCGTTCGACTCGCGGAGATAGGTGCATGTGGGTAAGCAGGTCGATAGACAATTCTGAGGCGCATTGTTTGCTCGGCGCGGAGTTGTTGAATTACTGAAGCGGACAGTTTTCTCCAAAGCATTTCTTCAAACATCTTACCCTCCGTTTTCTCGGCTTTCCCATTCTTGGCTCTTAGTGAGCTTCATTTTTCAGTACGAAATGAATGCGAAGGAAGAAAAATGATGTGTTTTTTTTGTACGTGTACTTGCAGTAATTATAAAGAAATCAGGGGTGCAATCTTCTATGCAACTTATGCGATTTTCATTTTTTTGTAATGGAGGATGACTTCTAGTGCCTGGGAATAGAACCACATGTCCAGAAAATGTGCAAAATATACATGCACTTGACATACCTAAAAATTGTAAATATTTTAATATAAACACAGAAAAGGATTGTTATATTGCTAAATACATGTATCGATAATTCTGAAACATATAAAATTGTTCTTTCAATTATAGTGCAATTTATTTTGGGGTTTGATGTTAACCCGTCTCCTTGGTGGTATCGGCGTACCGAAATTGTATTGATAAGTGTTTTTTGTTAATCCGTTGTTATCAAAAGTTATGTACAAGATGTAAACTAGACCTTGTTGCTTAATAGATGAGTTGGCAAATCTGTTGTAACCACGATATCTCAGCCAGCAGAGTTGAAAACTCAGTGACCTCTTCCGGCTACGCGAATAACTTTATAACAATTCCATTTGCATCTTTGAAAGGAATGAACAGATCAGGGAGAATAGAAGAAATTTGTGATTAGTGCTCAATGAGATAAGCCATTCATAGAACTATGAACTAAGGATTCTCTAATTACTTCTAACTTTCGGTATTTATATGCTTAATGCGTGCGCTCTATAGTATCATAAATTTTCACCATGAGAAAAAATGTAAAACGAACAAGTAAGGTAATTTCCAAAACAAGTTCATTTTCGAAATACCTAAATGATTTTTAAATTGGATTATCTCTAGCCTTAAAGAGGATATCATTTAAAAAAATTGGAAATTTTGTTGTTTATATTGCCTTGATATTCTTCCCTTAATTATAAAAGATGTCTTTATGAACATTGTTAATAAATGCGATAATATATTGGATTTTTCACTTCTCACATTATAGTCCTGGTTCTTTTAGTTTTGAATGATCTTTTCCACAATTATTAGTATTTCATTTTTTCTGTTCTACGAGCGTCACTCCGATGGTGTAAGTACTCATACAATAATGACTCGTTAACTAGAATGATTGAAGACACTGAAGCTTGAAGTGATATTAAATCTGAACATTCTTCTCCCTTTACCCAATCAACGTGTTGATTCCCGACGGATGTTTCAATAACGTCAATCAGGGAGCGGTTCGGGGCTTCAATCTGGGCCACTGCGGCGCGATCCGCTCGTCATTAGGCAGCTCGGGCAAAGTGCATCGGTTGGCGGGGCGCCAGGCGCATCGATCGAAAAATGCATAATGAAGGAAGGCCCTGCAGGAGCGGCGCGCGGTGTATCGGAATGGCGTCACGGAGGCGGCCGGCGCGACCCCGGGGGGCCGTTGAGGCCCTCGCCTTCGACTCGATTAACGCGCGGCCAGCTGCGGCCCCCGCGACGCGCCGAGGTCCAGCCCGGCCCTCTACTCCCCGCTTGGCGTGCCCATTCAGCGACGGCCCCTGCTCGCCCCCTGCCGCCCCTGCTCGCCCCCTGCTCGCCCCCTGCTCGCCCCTGCTCGCCCCCTGCTCGCCCCTGCTCGCCCCCTGCTCGCCCCCTGCTCGCCCCTGCTCGCCCCCTGCCCTGCTCGCCCCCTGCTCGCCCCTGCTCGCCCCTGCTCGCCCCTCTGCCCTTCGCCCCTGCTCGCCCCTGCTCGCCCCTGCTCGCCCCCTGCTCGCCCCTGCTCGCCCCTGCTCGCCCCTGCTCGCCCCTGCTGCCCCTGCTCGCCCCTGCCTGCCCCCTGCTCGCCCCTGCTCGCCCCCTGCTCGCCCCTGCTCGCCCCCTGCTCGCCCCTGCTCGCCCCCTGCTCGCCCCTGCTCGCCCCTGCTCGCCCCTGCTCGCCCCTGCTCGCCCCTGCTCGCCCCTGCTCGCCCCTGCTCGCCCCTCTCGCCCCTGCTCGCCCCCTCTCGCCTCTGCTCACCCAAGGCCTCTCGCCCCTGCTCGCCTCCCTGCTCGCCTGCTCCCCCTGCGCCCCTGCTCGCCTGCTCGCCTGTCGCCCTCCGCCCTCTCGCCCCTGCTCGCCCTGCTCGCCCTTCGCCCTCTCCCTTCGCCTTTCGCCCCTCTCGCCCTGCTCTTCCCTGCTCGCCCCTGCTCGCCCTGCCGCCCTGCTCGCCCTGCTCCCTTCCTTCCTGCTCGCCCTCCCTGCCCCTGCTGCCTCCTTCCCCCTCTCTTCTCCTTCGCTCCACCGAGCAGGCCGAAATTCTCTATATGACGTTCATATTCCATGCGCGGAATTAGAATCATGAATAACCGTACAGAGAATGTTTAGTACAAGGTTTGCCAACTCAATGCTCTGTGACGTCACAGAGATCTACTCTCCTGCTCCGAACCGAGCCGCGGAGCAAAGGACGTGTCCGTTGCAGCTGCGAGCGCGCAGAGTACCAATGATGGTATGGAAGGGGAGAAACGGATCGTTTGGAAAATCGATAATTACATTTTTTACATTGTAATTATTGTTTGGAATGTTTGTAGAGCAACAATATGAAAACTTAAACAATAGAACATAGATTATTACCTAACTCTAAGCAATATCTTACTTCATCATATCTAGTACTGTAATTTCACTTCCATTCTTCTGGGTCGGTTGTTGGTTGGTTGATTTTTGATTCTGGGCCCGTCAACTGCTAAGGTTGACCGTACGTTTAGTGCATTTTTATCGCGGGAGATAGCGGTGATCTCCCCTCGCTAGATGATAAGATACGGGGCGGACATACCCTCGGCTACCGTGGATTTCCTCAACCCGGTATCTCCCACTAGCGGGATAACGCCCCTGCCGGGACAAGCTCGAAGCTCCGAGTGACCTGCCGGTTTATTTGGTAGTGTAGTGTAGTGCATGTAAGTGTGAGTGTAAGTAAGGAGTAGGACAAAACAAGGAATGGGAAGGAAAGATCGATCGCGGTCTGTTTGTTAGGGTACTGTCCGACATTCGCCTGGTATTGATCGAGGAAACCTCGAAAATGTACTAATCAAGAGTAGCCGGCCGCTTGAATTTTCCTCCAGACTTTGACAGAACTAGTCAGTGTCGAAAATCCTCCACCGTCGGGGCTCGAACTTAGAACCTCCTGGTCAGAGGCGCTGCAGCGACATCAGACACCCCAAGACTCCTCTCTGGGTCCATTCTTCTAATACATAGCATTTTTTAAGAAGAAAGTTTTAATATTTTATGTCAGTAATATTTTAGACAATCTAATATAATATAAAGGATTTACTTCGTTCTGAAACGGTAATAATGTTAACAAATAATATATAATAATAGATACCCGGGAGGGGTCCCTTGGGAGAATTTGGACCGCAGGTTTGATTATTTCATGTAGTTTTGTTTGAAAATGTTGAAAAATCCTCGTTATTTTCAGTGCCTTTTGCACAATCTTCTATCTGCAACGCCTTTACTCTTCTCATTATTGCAGGCGCTCTGCCAGAATTTACATTTATCTCGCGAGTTTCTCTGAGTCGCAAGACTGCGTAATGCCTATGTGGGTTGAACATTTTAACATACTGCAATTCTTTCGAACACATTAAACCCTTCTTCACTGTTCCAGTATCTATCAAAAGTAACATTTCTTCCCAAATTAAAAGAAAATTAACGGCCGTAAATGGTCTCCTTCTCATGCTGCCTGAAACACAGACAAAGGCCCACTGTCACTTTTCGTCGCCCCTCCTTCGATACCTCCCTCCCCCTACTCTCATGCTGCTTCTCCAAGCGCCTTAACACGTAGGGAAAGCCTGCTCTGACATTTCTTCTCCAGTTGGCAGACGCTGATTTAGTGCATTTCAAAACTTGACCCATACGTTCGTCCCGTCTCAATTGATGGGTTTCTTTCCTTTACTTGTGTGTTCTTTGAGTACTCGTTTCCAAATGAGTTGCTTGCCCTGCCTTTGCCACTTTCATGCAATATAATTTTATGTAATATATACTTTTTACTTTCTCGCCTACTGGTTGTGCAGTAAACAGAAATTATTTTAATAATGCATGGAAAACGGCGAATGTTTGACAGAATAACTCATATATCCGGCTCTGGCAACGAAAAAGGGAATAAATCTTGTTCTATATGCAGTAAATTACTTTCTAACAAGTTGTGTAGTCAGAATCCACGTTTGGTTTGATACAAATCAAAATGACGATTGGCGGCTAATTGGGATTTTTAAAATATCGATTGGAATACTGGAAGTGTTTCAATTAGCAACAATCTAAACAATTTTAGGGCATAGATAAGATATGTAGCCTTTGCGCAGAATGTGAATGACTGGGGTACTTTCAAAGAAAGTTTGGACAGTTTTGAAAATTTTCACATTGCTTTGGTGTTGCCACAATAACTTAAAAATAAAAATTACAGAAAAGGCATAATTACTGCACATGAGTGAAAATTCTTTCTTTACTATATTATAAAAATACAAAATCCAGAAAAATATAAATATTTTAGAAAAGAATACTTGAAAATATGTGATGAAGATAACATTCTGATAGTCTAGTAAGTTCAAATAAGTTGCAAGGTTGTATATTCAAAATTGTGGACTGTAAAGATAACTTTACATAATTATTTAGTACTAGTAAAAAAACTAGGTGAAACTGTGCTGAAGCTAAATGCACTACACTTCTCGAACTTTAACAGGATTACGCGATTACGAGGAAAGTGCTGCTACAATCAATGCTTTATTAGAATAATGAATCCAGCAGAACTGGTAACGAATTCAGGACGTTTGTTGTTCGCGAAATCTCAATGTCTGCCGTCAGTGAGTTGCAAATTGTTGCAGAGTCATTGGAGATAACTTTGCCAGAACGATATGACCATGTGTTAAAAATTTCGGTGATACCGATTAAATTGAAGGAATGATTTTTTCTAACAGTGAGAATAACGACGAGTTTTAAGATATTAGGATGTCTTATGCATCATTATAATATTGCTTGGTCAATATCAATTATACGAGAAGGTATGTGGTGTTGAGCATCACTAGTTTTTATTGTCAGTCTGGGATTATCTCGAAAAACGTTTTGCCGGTCATGAAGGTGTTTTCACTGAAAGAATATTTTTCGGACCTAATTCAGGCTATTTTTTAGATTCTTTAAATATAAAGAGGAATGTTTTGTGTGCTTGTTATAAAAATGACAATTCGTTCGGAAAACTATCAAACGGCATGATTTTTTGAGAAAGTTTAATTTGAGAAAGAAAAGTTACATCTAAATGAGATATCCAAAAGACTACCACCATCCTATATTTTCACCTCTTAAAACAGAATTTTAACGGAGATTTTCCGTTTTTAGCAAATTTCTCGCAAATAATGAGGAAATCTTTCAAAGGGCATGATTTTTTGAGAAAGTCCATAATATTTCGAACTAAATTTATTTCATTCATTAGAGCACAGCGCATTTGGAATCCAAGTAATTGCAGCTCAAATTTGAAAAGTAGTTTGACGGAGGGGCCTTTGAGGAGGCGGAGAGTGAAGCACAGCGGGCATGACGTGCGGACAGGACTGAGGGATGGGGCAGAACAGAACGGGGCAGGGAAGAGCTGGCCAAAATGCCGCAGTGTAAATAAAAAACCCTTCTATTTTACATTGTAGAAAAAATGCTTATTTTCCGGACAAAAAATTACAGTGATAAGTAAATGTCCATGCAAGGTCAGGCTACATTCGCTTTTACGAACGTTTACGTAGTTACTTATGCGTTTATATTAAAAAAAATAAAAAATACGCCTTTCGGCTTAGTGGGATTTGCAGGTACGACAAGGCCCTAATGAAGTAAATATTAAGTGGGTTATTACTATCTTCCATAAGGCTTTTGCATAATAAATAAGTTCTACAAATTATTTAATTACATTAAGAAGCTAATGGTTAATTTTTGTACTGAAATATTCCTCGGACAACCAATTTCTATTCTGAAATTATTACATCACCAAACTAGTAACATTAAAATGTTGGTAACCAGTGCTTACCTGAGTGAAGTAATAATAGTAAACGTTGACGTTGGTGTCGGCAAACACTTGCGCGAAGTGGTTAGTAGGGCAGATGAAGTAGTAATCGCCCACCACGTCGGCGATCTGCTTTTGGTGAGCGTACCCGTCCTTCAAGTTGTCCCAGTCGGTGTACTGCACATACGAAACAGGTAGGGGTAAGATGGTTTCACTTAGCAATAATACAGCAGATACGAGGAACTATCAATTATCGTAAGGGATAAATATAATGAGAAAAGTTTGCTAGTAAAATCATAGCCGTCAATATATAGATACTGCAAATTATTAAAAACACATTTCAGATAGAATAATTCAAGAGTTGTTTTTTTTCAAAATTTAGTTCTACATGTATTTTTTTCAAAAATAGTTAATCTGAGTTTCATTTATGTTCCCTTGTATTCTGTTGTATTAGAACAGAAGAGTTGGTTTAAAATTTTGAATATTATCTGAAGGATGAGGTTGCAGAAATTTAAGATTAATACAATTTATTTGAGGCTGACAACAAAAATACTGATTTTTGTTTGGCATGCAATTAACGATAATAATTCACTAAAGTGTGTGTGAGATTAATCATAATGAACAATAAAAATAAGCGCATAATAGTAGTTTATGCAATTAGTTTATAATGTTAAGGTTTATTGCATGAGTACATGTTTTGAAAACGAGTGACGTTAGAAGCGAGTTTCCAAATTAATACGAATGCAATAAAGAAACATTATAAACGAATTGCATGTGATATGTTTTGTATAACAGCATTATAAATTTATAACAGAATGAAACATAATTTTACTCAACAACTTTTTTGTGATGTCTGGGGTATTTCACATCTGTGCGAGAAAACGGTGATCGGTTCTTCCGTTTACCTCTACCACTCCACGATTCTCTCGCTGCGGTTGGCTGAATCTGTGATGACGCAATCATTCGCGCATTAAAATCTATTACGTCATAATTTTTTCCGTAAAATACCTAATTATGAACGATTTCTTGCATCAGAAAAGGTCGTATACAATGTTGGTGTTCAGAAAAAGTCTATTTCACTGAACTTCGGCACGTGGACACAAATTTAGAAATCTGTTTAGATTCTTTCTGTGTGAGTGTATTTTCCTTCCCATTGCACGATTACAGTGGGTGCTACGGCCGTGATTGTGAGAAGCAATTTCAGTGCACGCGCGAGCGCACGTGGACACGCAATGGTGCCGAGGTGGTGTGGGTATCTGAGGTTGGAAAATCTGCGTCCTGCGCATGTGCACGCGAATCAATTCAACAGCCGTCGTCGTCGTCTGCTTCATGGATTTAGGCCTTAAGGCCTGTTTCCAAATCAAGAGAGTGAGTCTCTCCATCTTGTTAAGGGGCGACCAACATTTCTTCTTCCTTTAGGATTATATGTGTACATTGTTATGGGAATTCTGTTTGAAGGCATGCGTTGGATATGATCATGCCAGTTACTCCTAAATGATTGGATTCAACAGCCGTCCTGCAGTTAATTCACAGTGGGGGTGTCTGCGAATAGCTTGCGGGAAAGGAATAGTGGATCGCTTGCAATGCGAGCCAAGGTAATACGAAACGCGTTGGTGACTTTTCAGAAATGCAAAGCTGTAGGGAACGGGATTTATTGTAATAAAAAATGCAAAATATGTACACATATAGAGTTATTTTTTCCAAAACATGTAAGAAAAATAGAAAATATGTAAAATAAAAATTCATTATTTTCTTTAAAATTGTTCTCTACAAGCATTTTCCGACCATAGAACGTCGCCGATCAGTTCTTAAGGATTTGGAGTGGCTGGAAGTAGGGTCTATCTCTTCTGAAGTAATTGTACACTACACTTCCCCACGTATAAGAACTTTATTCCAAATATAAAATACGTTATTTAAAAATAGAATATATTACAATGTTTACGAAGAGCCGGTGTACAAGTGAATAGTAGTACCGTGTTCTGAGTGATGGATTCCAAGGGAGGGAATTAAAGGATATATGTTCCATCCTACAAACTGAACATCACAATAAGATAATTTTCTGAAAAAAATATTTGTTAATTTTCGATCGAGTAACGAATTTGCTGTTTGAAACATTGAGCATGCACGTGTTTGAAACTACTTTTTATTTTCATAAAAATCCGCTCATCCTTGACTCGCAAGTACGCAGTAAGCGGGGGGAGGGGTTCGTTTGACAATTCATGGCGGATAATGGGTGGTAATGGAAGCGCCATCACAGTTGATTTGTAATAAAGATGATTCCGTACCAAATATTGCAAACGCGCATCTGAAATGTTCCGTTTCGACATATGAATATTTTAAATTGTAGCAAAATATGTAAGTAATGGGTCGAAATAGGTAAAATATGTAAAAATATGTAATTATACCAAAATATGTAATTATACCAAAATATGTAAAAATATGTACAATAAAATCCATTCCGAATGTCTTGTTAACTCTAGAAAATATAATTGAATGCGGGTATCTAGTTCCTGTAAAACATGTAATTACATGGAAATCCGTTCCCTAGTAATATGTAACCCTGAGAGCGACACATGACTATATTATTACATACGTTCCCACACACACGAGCACACACACTCAGAAACAAGTAAGTTACACATAAAAAGCTCTTATATACTTAAGCATGCGTGTAGTATACTTGCACATGAATGTATGAGTCTGAACGCTAATCTGTCCTCATGAAAACACTGTAGACCCGCTCATGAGCAGAGTTTGAATTACATGAACCACAAACACACGTCATGTGTGGGCACACTCATCCCACTCCACACACGCACGCTCGCGCGCCGGGCACACACATCAGAAAGAAAGGAACGCTCCAACGTTGCCTAACTTACGCACTTACGCTTATTTACAAGCGCATGTTCACGCAAACACGCACGCACATTAAAAATACGCAGAAAATATTTCTCGCAACGTAGTAGTACAGTATGCTCACGTACCCCACGTAGCCTTGCGTCACATGTTCACGCAGGTAAAACGTCAGGCGCCCGAAAGTGCGAGCTTTCTCATATTTACGAACACGCACGTGCCACTGACAATGGTAAAAAAAAGATTGCCAATTTTACGAACGTTCACAGTACTAAAGTACACCAAGTGAACTCCGCTCCTTGATTACACGGAACGAGATAGTTGCCTATATTACTGACAATCATTTCTACATAAAATGCACTTGTCTATACTCCCTTTTTTATTTGCTCTTTTTATTTATTTAAAGGGCACATGAACAATAAACAATTTTTAATAGGAATCTTTTAAACTAGTGGTGCTAACGAGTACATTCTTTGTATCATTGTTTCTGAGTTTGCAATTTTCAAAAGTTCAGAGAGTTCAACGGAAATGAAATCAGAGCTATTCTTTATGCGTGCCTTGTTCAATTTTTATTTATATTTGTTTAGAAAATATTTTTTTGTTATTTTCAACAACTTCGTGCAAGAATTACGCAAAGTTAACTCGTTTAAAAAATTAGACATGACCTTTCTTAAAGATCTGATTTTTTACTTTCTTGCAACTGAGTAGAGAGATACTTATGTAATAGTACGCGAAAAACTGGCTAATTTTCGGCAGGAAAACTCTGATTACGGGACCCTGGTAACGAAAAAGTGGATAAATTGAGTTGCTACATGTAGAAAAAATCCTCTAACACGTGCTTTAGCCAGAAACCATTTTCTCTGGGTCCTCTATACTGAAAAATCAATGACGGCAAAACGACTGTTTTTCCGTCTGCGAACAACGCTAGTGGCTAAACTGTTCAGTCGATTTTCTCCAAAATTGATATTCTCCTATCTGTCTGGCTGATGTCACGGCTCCTTCAATTTGAAACCAATATTTCAATTTTTTGGGGGGTATATTACATGAAGCTTCAGGGACATTTTCAAAAATTTAAAAAAGTGGCTTCATGGATTTTTATTAAATTTTGTTGTTGGATAGTGTGAAGGACATTTAAGAGAATGATGCGGATCTCATGTTCATTGATAACTCTACATTCTCGAAAATGGCAAAAATTCAAAATTTGTTCGTCTTCCTACAACCACAAGTATGAAGATGAGATTTTTCCAATGATAAAATCTTACTTAAAGATATTTTAAATAAGGTCATTAAAAAAATTGAGCAGTTTTTTAGAAAAAAATTAAAATTTCCCAGTATTACCAGTTTTACGCAAAATTACGCGAAAAATATTCATATTTTCGAAAAATATTGTGTATCTTATTTCAAGATCTGTCTTTAAAGAACGTATTTCAGTCAGGAAAAGAAAATACATATCTCCAATATCGTAGTTTTAGGAAAGCGTCGAAAATTTTTTGAACTTTTGCGATATTCAGGAATTTCTGCGAAAATGGGACTTGCATCATTTTGTTAAGCGTCCTTTACGCTATCAGAGCACAAATCAACAAATTTGGAGCCACTCTTAAGAAAAATTGTTTTTAAGTATTCCAAGTATCCGTTTTGCGAGCCACTGTCGTGTGCGGTACAAGCCGTAAGGCCAGCACCCGACCTGAGACGTCTTGGGGGGGTGGCGAACACAATTCACCAGATGGTCGACTAGCTCAGTATAGACGTCCCAGTGTGGACAAATAAATAAAAAATAGGGGGCAGGGTCGTAAGATCGTTTATGGATTGGATGAAAAAATTACAAACAACTCGGTGAGAATCACTTTTCACTAAATTCAGAATATATTCTAAAAATATTGCTGCTTTGACAAATACATACAATGGACATAAGAAAAATCAAATCAGAATACTCTTGACCAAAAAAACAACACAAATAACACAATACACAATTTCCTACTTCATCTAAAACCCAATTGTTTAACAAAACACTTTCAGAAATTCGAAAGAATCGTTAAAATATTACTTTACAAAATTTGAAAAAACACATTGAAAATCAAAAATTAATACTTTTCCTTAACATTACTTTTACAACAAAAGACTCTTTCTCTCTTTTAAAATCCAGAGAATTACTATTATTATAATTATACTCTTTACACAAACTCTTAATCACTATATTATAATATTTGATTTTGAAACCCCTTTTTGAAGAAAAGATTGATCTGTTCTCACGTTTAGAAGTCAGAAACAAATGTACTTTTACTTTTCTTATCTTTTAAGCGTAAATCTGTTACCCTCCTTTTTCTTTCTACGTGATAGATACAGAATGAGCTTTTTTATTAAACTGAATCACTCCTATCCTTAAAACATTTTTTGGGGGAAACCCTTACTGTGTTCTCGCCGCGTAGAGCGTCCACTTTGCTTCCTTCTACACCTTTCCACCGAGCTGCTTCGGCCTTAAAGCGTCGTGGCCTCGGGTTGAGAACGCGTTCCTCAGAAATCGCCTTCTTCTTCTCGTTCAATTTTTATATGCTTGAATACTCTCATATGAATTTTACTTTATTTTCGATTACAGTTAATGACCAACTGGATATTCAGAGGAAAATGAATCCAGGATCACCCTTTTTATATGAGCACCAACTTCAAGAGAGTATTTAAATATACGAAAGCTGGGAGAGAGAGAAAAGAAAATAAAGAGAAATGAATGCAAGCTATTAATTACTGCCATCTATTCAAAACTCCACTCCTAATTCTTCCATTATAAATTCATAAAGTTTTATTATCTTTCTTCTAAGATTATGTTTAAATCAATTTAAAATAGAATAATTACCTCTTCTGGTCTTCTAGAAGATTTTTCCCTCAAAAAGTCAAAATCTGAAATCCGCTGCAATGTCACTTCCTGGGGTCCCGTTTTCCATACGTCCGCCCAGTTCAGCTGCTACCTTCAGAAAGAACTTTTCTTTCATCCGACCTCCGGTCTGCCCTTGGTATAAGGTGGCGGCTCTTGTTTTAAATCTAATTATCATTCCAAATATCCACCCGCGTTGGCGCGTTCAAAATATTCTTTTCCCTCGCTTCTTAGGGCGGTATGTGACACGTTTTCGGAATCTAAGAAAAACGGGGGGTCACATAACCCCTTCTTTGGAAAAAAAAGAATTTATGGGATTTGATTTCATATGCCGAAAATCTTTTCACAAATTTATTCTTCTTTTTTTTTTGATTCTAGAACGTCGAGCAATCTTGTTCTCTTCCCTCTTCTCTACTCCTTTTCTTCCTCCTCATTTTCCCTTTCTTCTTTTCCTCCTTCTTTCTCCCTCTTGTTTTTTTCTTTTTACATGATTCTTGTCGGTTACTTTATCTGTTTGTTTGTTTCATCATTTTGCCACTTATTTCATTCTTTAAATGGTCGCAAACTGGGGAAAATTTTACTTTCGATTGTTTTCCCCACCTTCATCTAGTGTGTTTTCCCAGCACGGAAGAAATATTGCAGTGTGCATGGCAAATTAGGAATAAATCTGGCGTAATAATTGACGCAACCTAACAAACTTTTAAGTTGTTTCGTGTTTTTTGGGCAATTTTATCTATCTCTCGCCTCTTTTCCATATTCATTTTGACCCCGTTAACTGTCACATCATAACCCAGGAACTTAACTTGTTTAGTGCAGAAATTCCTCTCCAAATTCAGTTGTAAATTATTTTCAATCAGACGTTTCAACAAAATATCAGCTTAGTCATGTGTTCTTCAAATGTCTTAGAATACAAAGCACGTAAATCAATATAGATAAAAACATCGCGGGACATCTTTTGCCAATGATATTGTCTAAAACATTGTACAAACAGATGCACTGTTCTTGAGCCCAAAATGGCATTCTTTTGAAGACATACGAAATTCCCCCGGTGAATAAATCCTGTATATTGTCTACATTCTGGTGCTATCGCTATTTGCCAATACGATGCGGTAAGTCGGTTGAACTCAACCACTTGATGCGGATAATTGATTAGTTAAACCCTCTACACGCAACGGTCTGTCTCTGTACGGAAAAGGTAACGATTCAATCGCCTTGCATCAAAACACAACCTTATCTTCCCATTACTCTTTTCTACGAGCACTATCGGATTTAGATAAGAGGTTTTGGACTTCATGATGATATCATCTTTGACCATGGTAGCAATGAGCTTATCCACCTCTTCCTATGTTTTTCTGGAATGACATATTGGTAACCCGTGAAGGGTGTTTTATCTGTTAATTCTATTTCAATTGAAAATCTTTTACTGGATTTTGTTTTGAAAACACCTTTTGATTCCTAAGTAATACTTCAGTTAACTTTTTTTCTGATATGCATTAGACTATCGTTTCTCTGCACAGTTCATCATCAAATGAGATTAATTCGATTGATAATATCCCAACCTTTTCTTCACTAGATTGTTCTATTTGGTTTGGGCGGGATGGCGTGTCGAAACAAACCTTTCTAATTTTCCGACTCATGTCCCGAGATGTACTTGGTCCTGTATTTCTGGGTTGGAAAACTCCTCTATCAATAGAATTTTTCTATTTCACCCTTAGACAGGTCCTGTCTTGTCTAGCATAAGTTTTTTTTCTTGGTGATGTTTCGTTTGTAAGTTTCTCCGTTTCTGGTTTGTTACATTATGTTGTTGCTGTCTGCTATCTTGACCATTTACGACCATTAGCTTTTGCCCTTCTTCCTGTAACCTTTCATTATACACGAAAGTGGCATCATACAATCCTAGTTGCGTTATTAATTTTCAGTGGACATTGGTAAGAGTTTTAAGCAAATTTTGGTCGAGGAAGAAAATGACGTATTAATAAACAGACAATTTCTTCATCCGGTATCGTCGGAGTACATAATTTGAAACAAGCAATTTCTCCGTTGCATATTCCTGCATGGACATCGTACCCTTCTTCCACGTACCCTACATTACATTAACTTTAAAATTGATTTGGTTTCGTTATTCCAATATCTCGAATAAAATTTTCTTTGAGTTCGGGCCCTAGTTTTGGAAACTCTCCCAAACTATCTGCCCCGATTCGTGCATTACCCTGCAACATCTGATAAACGATTCGAGTTTTCTTACTGTCCGGGAAAACAATTTAAAGAAAAGAAATTATCTACCCTTTCATAAATACCCTGGATTTTCATCTCCACTGCACTGAAATTAGGAGTACACGGTAATGAAACACGTGCTGAACACTTCCTCCACTCGGTGGTAAATTTTCTAATTGATTTTTCAGTTTACTACTTCATTCTTATATGCATTAATTTGATGTTGTAGAACGCCATCCTGTTCAGAAAGAGCCTTTATTCCACTATCTAATTTATAGCTTGAACCTGAACTTGTTCAGTAACAATTTCTGAACTTTTCTACCCTTGTTCTACTCAATCTGCCTGTCGGATACGGCGGTTATAAGATCCGATTGTGTTTCAACTTTGTTTCAAATTCTTTCGTTACTTGATCAACCCTTTCTTCTAATTCAAGTCCAGCTCCTAATTTTTTCCTAAGTTCTCATGTTCCTGTCTAATTTTTGTGAACCCCGCTCTTAAATTCGACCTTCCACTGCTCCGCTAATTCAGTAAACTGTGCTTTAAATTTTCTTCTAACTTCCTATTATTTTCTTCAATTTCGTGTCGAATTCCGTGAATTTTTTTTCCAATGCATTTATTGCCGAGTTATTTCCTCTAATTTGGTTTCCAAAGTAGCCTTGTTCTCCCCTAGTTTAGTTTCCAAAGTAACTTTGTTCTCCTCTAGTTTAGTTTCAATGCATTTATTGCAGTTATTTTCTTCTAATTTGGTTTCCAAAGTATTTATTGCCGAGTTATTCTCCTCTAATTTGGTTTCCAAAGTAGCCTTGTTCTCCCCTAGTTTAGTTTCCAAAGTAACCCTAATTTTTTTTGGTTTCTTTTTTTCATCCTGCATGACTAACCTCACATCTAATTGTTGCATAAATTGACCTATTAACCGTTGCATCATTGAATTAGCCCTCCGAGGGTTTTGTTCTTCCTCATCCTGATCTCGTGTTGGCGTTGGCTGTGATTCTGTTGGCGACGTCGCACTAGTTTCCCCCTGCCGTTCCTAGTTCTACTCCTGTCGTTTCCTCCACGATCATCGTACCTGGTGCTTGTCCCCAGTTTCCTATCGCTATCTGATTCCCCAGAAATTCCTTCCACGTGGTAAATTCCCAGCCACGTTATACTTATCTGCCATTTTGAATCTATAACTGCCTAGAATCAATCAATTCTTTTCCCAGACACTTAACCTCTCACAAAATATTTCACACGAAATACCAGACACAATGAAACTGATAAAACTCTCATATAATAAATATCCTTTGAAAAAACACTTGAAATAACACACTTTTCTCAACAATTGTACTCTGCAACCTGGTCAGAAATTTTAGTGAATGTGATTCATTTTACTAGTAATTTTAGTTACACCAAATTTTGGTCTCGTTTATCCAAATCGAGTTTGTCGAAATGCATCCAATAATCGAGCCCCGCTTGGGCGCCAATTGCGAGCCACTGTCGTGTGGTCAATATAGCAGCACCGACCTGAGACGTCTTGGGGTGGCGAACACAATTCACCAGATGGTCGACTAGCTCAGTATAGACGTCCCAGTGTGGACACAATAAATAAAAAATAGGGGCAGGGTCGTGAAGATCGTTTATGGATTGGATGCAAAATTACAAACAACTCGGTGAGAATCACTTTTCACTAAATTCAGAATATATTCTAAAATATTGGCTGCTTTGACAAATCATACAATGGCACATAAGAAAAATCAAATACGAATACTCTTGACCAAAAAAAACAACACTAATAACACAATACACAATTTCCCACTTTCATCTACAACCCAATTGTTTAACAAACACACTTTCAGAAATTCAAAGAATCGTTAAAATATTACTTTACAAAATTTGAAAAAAACACATTGAAAATCAAAATTAATCTTTTCCTTTAAAATTATTCTTTTACAAAAAAGGAAACTCTTTCTCTCTCTCTAAAATCCCGAGAATTACTATTATTATAATTATACTCTTACACAAACCTTAATCACTATATTATAATATTTGATCTTGAAATCCCTTTTAAAGAAAAGATTGATTCTGTTCTCACGTATTAAAATCGGAAACAAATGTACTTTTACTTTTCTTATCTTTAAGCGTGGTAAATCTTTACCCTCCCTTTTCTTTCTACGTGATAGATACAGAATGAGCTTCTTATTAAACTGAAACACTCCCATCCTTTCAAAACATTTTATTTGGAACGACCTTACTGTGTTCTCGGCGCGAGAGCAGTCCACTTTGCTTCCTTCTACACCTTTCCACCGAGCTGCTTGCCTGAGCGTCGTGGCCTCGGTTGAGAACGCCGTTCTCTCAGAAATCGCCTTCTTCTTCTCGTTCCAGTTTTATATGCTTGAATACTCTCATTGAATTTTACTTTATTTTCGATTACAGTTAATGACCAACTGGATATTCAAGTGAAAATGAATCCAGAGATCACCTTTTTATATGAGCACCAACTTCAAGAGTATTTAAATATACGAGCAGGGGAGAGAGAAAAAAAAAACTGGAAAGAGAAATGAATGCGCATTAATTACTGCCATCTATTCAAAACTCCACCCTTTTAATTCTTCCATTATAAATTCAAACGTTTTTATTATCTTTCTTCTAAGATTATGTTTAAATCAATTTATAATAGAATAATTACTTTCTGGTCTTCTAGAAGATTTTTCTCAAAAAGTTGCAAATCTGAAATCCGCTGCAATGTCACTTCCTGGGTACTTTTTTTCCATACCCCGCCCAGTTAGCTGCTACCTTCAGAAAGAATTTTTCTTTCATCCGACCTCGGTCTCCCCCTTGGTATAAGGTCGGTCTCTCTTGTTTTAAATTCTAATTATCATTCCAAATATCCACCCGCGTTGGCGCGTTCAAAATATTCTTTTCCCTCGCTTTCTTAGGGCGGTAGGGACACGTTTCGGAATCTAAGAAACGGCGGTCCGTTTAAAACTCAGAGTCTTCAGTTCCTTAAATCAGGAGGAATTGGAGAAAATTGGCTGAATGATTGTGGCGCTTGCGTTGTCTACGGACGGACAGACGGACGTTTTGCTGTAAATCGTTTTTTCGGTATTAAGGACCCACAAATCATGGATTCTGATCCCGGCAGTTCGTTAGAGGAAGTATAGTACTATATTTAGGAACAAGGTTTATCCTCTTTTCTGTTACCAGGCCCCAGCAATAAGAGTTTTCTGTCAAAATTTTGCGTTTTCCGGAACTATTGAATACTTTCTCTCCTTACAAGAAAGTGAGAAAAAAAAAAATCTAAATCCAACACAGTAATATTTGTCAATATAAAATGCTTACTATACAAATGTTACAAACTGAACGGAAACGTCAGAGCGGATTTTTCCTATAGAGAGAGAAAGTAAAATACATCATAAGGTGGGAAATGCTTAGTCGCATGCCAATTAGGGAAGCAGTCAACGACTTACCCCAACGCAGTTTTTACCCTCTCTTTGTTCAGGTAAGGAGTGACTGTGAGTTTCATCATGAGTTTAGGACTTGCAGTCAGACCTACCCATTGACACGTTGAAATTGTGTTGTTACTATCTGTCAGTACAGAGAACAGTTCGTAGGTACTGGTGCAGGGTTTCACGTGGTCGTAGTACATGGTACGTAGGTACATGGGAAATGCTGAATACATTAAAAATATGGTGGTCATCTGTATCCTCACGCAAAGGGTCTAAAGTTCAGAAAATGTTCAGAAAATGTATTCCCTTCCTCATACTTCAAAAACCAAAATAATGTAACACAAAATTGCAAAAAATTATTAATTTTTGCTAATTAAGTATAGTACTGGTTCTTAATTAATGATTTGTTTCGTTTAATTATTTGGAAACTTATTCCACGGACCTTTTATTGGTGTTCTCTGGGTACCATATTGTCATGGCATTGGGAAGCGGCTGTTGTTTTCAGATTTTGCCGAAAATGTTTTGATGTGTGTTTTCCAAATATTTATTAATATTAATGCATAAATTGATTGCCGAAATGAATGTGAGACTGGTTACACATTCCTTGATTAATCAGGTTGTGAATAAAATTGATGTTACCTGAATACCCCTTAGCATCCGCAAATGATTTCCTTCATCTTCTAGAAATAGCCGTATTTGTTAGACATGTTTTTTTTTTCTGAGGGTTTCATAATACTGTCGTGTGATAAGTTTGTGAGAGTTAATGCCCTCTGGACTTATTATCTTAAAGATCTTTACTAGCCTGTGTCTTCGACTGCTGTGAATAATGAACAAATTTTCTGTGAACGCTTTGGGGCAGGGTCTCAGACAATACGCATTTGCGTCCTGTTCAACATGCATTATGAAGGCGAGCTCACTTTGAACCCTTCTTGTAGTATGTGAACAGAGCGCTGAAATGAGTAAGTCTGGTAACTCTGTAATTAAGCATTTAGGGGCTTCATCTGTTATAAACTTGTCTCTACACAGGAATTCATTAAAGAAGTTTTGTTGCACCTTAAATAACCGAACTGTTTTATTGAAAATGAAATGTTTGAATGAATTTATGATATGAATTTTTCTAAACCAAATACAGCCGATATTTTATTTGAAAATTTATTATGTTTCCTTGCCTATTTCGTTACGTTTAAAAACACTTGTGTCATTGTGTAATTCGAGAAGTTTAATAATAATATTAGCAATGCTTCTCATCAACGTTTGCTCCTCGTCTTTTCGGAGAATTGTTTCTCAAAGTAAACAAATTCCCAAGGTCACAGGGGAGTCAGGCACACATTTTGTAAGGTAAACAGTGTGAAATACTTCTTCTCCTGCCGCACGGTGGGCTAGCTATTTGTGAAATACTGTTGATCTCTTCTATTATTTTTACTATAGCCAACTTGGATACTATTTACAACAAACATTTATTATTATGAAGGGGATTGCTTCCACTGCTATTATTATTAATATTGTTATTTCTACCGTTGCCCTCCTATGCTCACAAATTTTCTCGATGTTACTTTCATCATAAACATGGATTCGGTCGTACAACATATTAGTCATTACCTGTTGCACGTGCACGTGTAATTCTATACGGAATCACAATCACAAAATCTATTAACTGAAACCAATTATTAGATTGACGGCAACAAATATAAATTATCAACATTTTTCAACACTAAACATTTAACGTTTATTCATTTATATATTACAAATTCCATTGAGGTAATGAAGATTACTTTTTTGTGCAGGACATTACATTACCGTAAGGTTTTGAATAGAGTTCGTAAGCTTACTCCAATATCTTATTAGACAGCTTCTTGGTTTACCAGCAGAATGTTGTCCACGGAATCCTTATTCTGGCGTTCTTGCCTATCATTAAAATGAATTTAAAATGTTCCAGGATGACCTCATAGATTTGGTATTAATAGTATTTAATATTTCCTAT
Source organism: Teleogryllus oceanicus (assembly GCA_964035755.1). Lineage (NCBI taxonomy): Eukaryota > Metazoa > Arthropoda > Insecta > Orthoptera > Gryllidae > Teleogryllus > Teleogryllus oceanicus. The sequence continues at coordinate 1,948,935 of CAXIVR010000002.1, forward strand.
CAAATCAAACGCGGTTGCGACTTACCCTATCAGTGTTTCGTATGAAACACCTAGACGCAACTGTCTATCTTCAGCTACTTATCAAAAAATTCCTTCTATCTACGGAGCTATCTTAATATGCATCCCCTCGAAGCACGGAGGCTATTTAATTCAAAATTCCAACTACTACATTCATAAAATCTATAATTGCAATTCAATACTGCTATTGAAACAATACCAAGCTATCAGTCTAATCATAAAATCCCGCCTCAGAGTCATTTAAATAATACCCCAGCCTATGCTGAAAATCCTTTCGCACCTCACCTCCCGCTGACGCGTGCACGCTTCAATACCCTTTAAGAGGGGATTCCTTGCCCTTCTACAAGATCACGGATTTTAATTCCCTCTCCACACCTTTTGCATTTAATGTGTTCCAGGCCGTGTCCTATGACACCACTATGACACCAAGCATGGAATATTACGCTTGGATGATCAGTTATCCTAACAACACGTATTCTTTCACTTTCGAAATTGCAAACAATGCCATTATTACTGACGCTGGATGACAATTTTAGCATTCAAATTACACCCGGGGTTCTTAGCTTATCACAATAGGAAACGAACAAATGATCTGCGTAATGATTGGTATAATATTCTGTAATATAACGATCCATTCGTGCGTCATTAAATGTATGCATCACTAATGTAATTGAAAAGCTACAGAGCAATGCATTCAGTATGCAACAGAGTTCATCTGCCTCTGCTTCTAGAACTGTCCCCAAGGCCTAGCTGTAAACGAGCGCGCCCATTAGACAGCGCGACGTTGTTTTCGATCTGCGTGGCGCGTGCAGGGGCCAAGGTCGCGGCTGTCTCTGAGTGGAAAGCCCGGGTGAGGCTGGGGTGTTGGGGGGCGGCGGCGGCGGCGGCGGCGGCGGGAAGGCGCCCTCGCTCCGTGATTTGGAGCCAGGGATGTGGAGGGAGTTGGCGCCGGGAGAGACGGAAGGATTTGGATGTACGCGATGCAAAAGCAACGGGAGCAGTAGGACTCGAAACAGAAAGGGAATAGTGCCAAAACGTTGTTGGTAAAAAGGGTAGCAGGTTGTGAAACGGTGAATGGTGCAGGGGAGAAGGAAGAATGATGAGGTTGAAGGCGACGAAAGAGGAAACGGTAGTGAGGCGATGGCGACAAGAGTGGTAATAGGGCGGGAGGGGGCGCAGTGAACGTAATCGTTAGATAACTGCTGCGTGAGAGGAGGCAGGGGAGAAGACGATACAGAAACGGCCATACAGGCGGAGACGGAGAAGAAAAAAGCTGGTAAAAGATACCTAAGACTGAGACACGAGAAGGCTAATATGAGGCAGGATGGGTGGGAATTGTGTGTGGACGAGTGGTCGATGAGGGCTAGCGAAAACCGGAATCAGGTGGAAGTGAATGAATCAGTGTGCGGTAATGTTTAAGGACGCCGTAGCTACTTTGGTCATTATTCCCGTAAGTAAACTACGTGTTGTACCTCGTGAGAGGGTGATGTTCATCCTCTACAACATGAGACTTACACGTCGGCTTGTGGGTTCTTTGTCCTTCGCGGTTTGCTCTCCCTCCCTCCTCCAGATCCCCCCTAACGGGACACGTTCTGAGTGTTTGCTCCGGAAACGTAGATGTGTGTGTAAGAGGTGATGAGAAAACGGAACAAGAATGAAAAAGGGATGACCACGCGCGGTCTGAGGCCCGTGTGTTACGTAACTGCTCCGTCCGTTCGACACGCGGAAGTGAAGGGAAGAGTGCCGGCGCAGGCGGAGGAGATCTTCTCGAAGGCAGAGGGCCACATTGGCAGGCGCAAGAGGAACTGTGGCAGAGGCGATGCGGGGGAGGAATTGGAGGCGGCGACGGCGGTGGTAGCGGCGCGCGGAGGTGCACGCGCCCGTCGTAAATTCCCTTTATGGCGGCGCGGTCTCCGGGGTCGTGTTTTTACAGTGCGCACCGGCGGCGGCGGCGGCGTGGCGCCGCTCCTCCCCGCCGCCGGGCACGCCCCTGCCGCCCGCCGCCCCGCCGCCGCCGCCGCCCCGCCGCCGCCGCCGCCCGCCGCGCCGCCCCGCCGTCGCCGCCCCGCCCCGCCGCCCCGCCGCCCGCCGCCCCGCCGCCTGCCGCCCGCCGCCGCCCCCGCCGCCGCCCCGCCCCCCGCCGCGCCGCCCCCCCGCCCCGCCGCCGCCGCCCCGCCGCCGCCGCCGCCCCCCGCCCCGCGCCGCCGCCGCCGCCCCGCCTGCCGCCCCGCGCCCCCCGCCGCCCCCGCCGCCCCCCGCCGCCCCCCCCGCCGCCCCCGCCGCCACCCCCCGCCGCCCGCCGCGCCCGCCCCCGCCGCCGCCCGCCCCGCCCCCGCCGCCGCCCCGCCTGAGACCTTCGCGATGCCATCCAAGCGCCCGGGGCATATCAATGCCCGATAAATTCTCGGGACCTCGTTCGCGGCCCTGCCGCCCGGCGTAGCAGCTCTATTGGCCTTGTTACAGGGAGCGGCGTCCGCTCCAACGCTCCTCCCGCACCACTCCGATTTGCGCTTGGGTTTCTGGGTTCCTTATCTGGAAGTGAACTCGTCCTGCTGCTTGTTTCTGTCAGATCTTCCTTTACTATAGTATAATTTGTCTAGCTCAAATGACTGCGTAACTGTTATCGATACTCGTTTTACTTCTTTCAGTTTTTTTTAAAAATTTGTCTCCTTTCAATTACTTCTCTACATAGTGTCGGCACGCGCAAATCGAATTTTTTTAAACGCCTCTCTGTCTGTTTATTCGTTCAGGCTGCTGTATCATCGCTCTGGTATTTTTATAGCCAACTGTGACCAATTTGTGCTTCTAAATGTATTTTCAAGGTTTGAAATTATATTGTTTTTTAATTCCAATAAATTAATTTTTAATTTTTTTTGGTTTTTTAATAAAATGATGCCACTAAAAGTCATGAAAACTGTACATTATAACAAATATCATTTTTCGTTACTTTTACCCTCTCCTCAATTCGTGAATTTTAGGACTTTAAATGATGTTTTGTGAATTTCATTCCATTATATTTGTTTTCAATAATTCGCAATTTTGAGAATTCACCAATACAATTCTTTTCAGGAGTTCAGCTTTACTCAGAGCATGTGTGTTGTTTATTCCTAGCTGCAACTTTTACACATGCAGCAGAGGGTTTGTGCCCATTTTAGGCAACTTAATTGTGCAACAGTCATTTGAAAATGCCAATCATTTAATTGTTGTTTTCAAGATAACTAAAGAATTTTATAAACGGAGTACGTGTAAGCAGAATAAAACACACTGTTATTCATGATTAGTTTTCATTCAAATGGATTAAACATAATAATTTTAAATTTGTTAGTTTTCGGTACATCTTGTATTATGTTTTTGTTATAACGTCTTCCAGATCTTTACCAAAAGTCTTGCATTTTAAATTGTAATGCGGTATTGAAGTACAGGGAGGAGAGAATTGAGAAACTCGACGAAGTAAATTAACAGTAAAGTCTCCTAAACTACTGACCACGGAGATGGTGGTGTAGTTTAGAAGCACATTAATTAAGTTGTGAGCAGTCTGGTGAGGTTTATTAATGAGATGGTATGCATTTTAACTCCGAACTTTGGTGTCAGAATATATTCTCAAAGCACGTATATTTCAAATGAAGTTCCATGTTTTTCTTGACCAACAACGAGTTATATCTCGACTAGTTTGATTAATATTCCATGAGGTAAGTTTCTTGTTCAAGAGTAAGAAGACATGATAAACTGACGTATACACCCTAGAGAAATTTACAGTTAATTTACGCTCGACTGTCGCTTTGGCGTATATAGCTCGCCTGCGAGTTCTCACCTGTATAATTATGGCCTGTCTTTGAAGTGGAGTGAGGTTCTTGAAAATACTATTGATGATCTCGAGAAACTTCTCACGCTGCAGGAAACTGGGCGCGTCTTTCTCGAAGTAGTCGTTGAAATCATAGAGAATGAAGTAGGTCCCTGCGAAAGAGAATAAATAATTTAGGAAGCTGATGCATTATGCTAAAAAAGTACTATACTACAGTATTACCACTATAGTATGCAATATACAAACTACGGTGTCATTTTGAAACATCGATTGTGTACGAGATGATACCATATCACTGAGAGTTGACAATGATATTGTATAGCCAAGTTAAAACGCGATAATTAATCAGTAGTGTTGTACGATTCTATTTTTCTCAACTCGTAATGCAAGGTGTTATACAACGTAATATTCAGTTTGTGTCAGTAATACTTGGTATGTACCTTTTTCATTCGTACCTGCATGATAAGAACAAAATAACTTAAAAATTAGTGGTTATTTTGGAAATGAATTTTATTTTATTTTTTATAGAATTTTAAACATCACTGGATCAAAATATAAAAATACATCTTACGTTAGAAAATACAGAGCAACGAAACGGACAAGGAAAAAAATTGTGTATCATTAACTATTCGTACACTTAAAACTGCACCCAGGAAATCCAGTATAACAAAATAAATGTTTCTGATATTTCGTGGGATATCCTCTTGAATTTATGAGAGCATGATATCTTTGTGCATAGATCTAACGAGGTGACTGCATGTTTGAAGCGTGATTTTTATCCATTCTTTTGCTAAAGTCTTTTCCAGATCATCTTTGCAGGATAATTCGCTTTGCAAACTTCCTCTGCAAAATTGCCCACAGATGTTCGATGTGCGTGGTTCAAGTCTGGAGAATTTGCTAACATTTTCAGTTGTTTGGGGACCTTTACTATTAACTATTGCTTATTAATTCCTGCAGTATGCTTGGTATCATTGTCATGTTGGAACATTGCTTCAAATTTCTTTTCACGATGTCGTGATATACATGTTTATCCATAATGTCTTTTATGAAATGAATATTTCCTACTCATCTTATTGACAAATATCCCATAATACGATTGGATATACCTGCGTGCTTCACAGTGAGAATTTGTTTTGCCACTTCATCCTCACTTTTTACTTTTCTCCATGCTGTCGATGCCATCGGAGCCAACACATTTATCTTAGTCTCGTCCAACTAGATGACATTCTTCGTTCTTGTTCAATTGTTCCTTTGCGAACCGTTATCTATCTGGTCTGTTCTTCTTCTTGCTAACATAAAACCTTTTGGGCGATTTCTTCCTTGATACCCATATCTGTATCTTCGAATAGTAAAAAAAGTTTTGAAATTTTCACTCACCGTCTCAACATTAGATTGCAGATGTGACATACTCAAAGTGGGTTTTCGTGCAATTAATCGCTCTTCCCTCTCGTTTAGCTTTTTTTCAAACCGTTTCTCTTGACATTTTGGGTTGCCCCACTTTACTTAAATTTGTTTATTATGTATTGAATAGTGCTATTTCTTCATCAGAATTCCAATTTTTCTGGATGAGTTTTCTCTCAAAGTTGAATTCACAATAACTTTCTTGACATCCTCGTTAAGTTCCTTTGTCTTAAGCATTATCGCCTTTTTTGACTCCAATATTGCACAAATATTACTGTTATCTTACTGAGTATACAACATAACTCTACTGATAAAAGTAACAAATTGCGGGACCAATTTATACCGAAACTCATACTACGTGGTTCAATTATACGAATAAGAATGGTAGGTAATTTAGCCAAGATGTGGATATTTTAATTTCTGCATTATTTATAGACGTTCTTTTTCGAAATGCAGAGTATACATTATATGATAAAAAAAATTATCTTCAATAAGCAAAAAGAAATCATTCCATTACAGTGATAAAAAACAAGAAAATATTATATTTATTTTTCGTAATGGAACGTACGATTATCAATAAAACATACTGTATGACATTTACTTATTTTTACTTTGTTAATCTTAGTTCGTTAGAAGAGAAAATATTGTAATTTTTCGCCAGAAAACGGTGAATTTTCAACAGAAAATCTTTTATTGCCGGACCCTGGCAACGAAAAAGTGGAGAAGTCTTGTCGCTGTATATAGTAAATGATTATCTTGTCCCTATGGATAGTAAAGTACAATTTTTCGAAAATATGAGTAGTTGTCGCTTAGTTGTGCATGAAATGTTGACAATTTTTTAACATTTTTTTTCAAATACGGCTCCAAATGTTTTCTTTACATTTTCTCCTCGTATGTATTCAAGAACGAAAAAATGTCGCACTAGTTCCATTTCTTCCCCTCTGTATTTTTGAAAATAGCAAAAAGGTAACATTGCAAAACTACAAATTTGAAGATAAAAGATTTTTTCAATCAAATCTGTTATAAAAAATAAAATTTTTGAATAACGTCATGGACAATTTTTTGAAGAAACAAGCAGTTTTCCCGCAATTTCTGTATGAAGTTTATGAAAATTATAAGAAAATATTTTCTCAAAACCGCTCCAAAATTTATTCCACGGATAGAACAAGGGACGCTTAAAAGTATGTGTAGTCTGTTAGTCAATATGAAGGGATGGGTCTGTTACAAAATAAACTATACCATTTCTCTATACATTAATCGTCAACCTTACAATTTACGACTATATGGGCACAGACATATTCAAATTGTATTCCAAACACAGAGATCATAGCGCATTTAAAGCATTGCATTTGCCAGTTTCATTGATATAACTATAATTTTAATATATTTTATGAGTGAAATTCTTACCAAACCTGCCATAATATTCTACCGGTATTTTCTGCCGTATCATGTAAAATTGATTTGATATTTTTAAAAATTCGGAATTTTTCTTTCAACTGTTCTAAGTAGACGTTCGCGATCCTAAATTGCTGAACTCTAGGACTCATTCCTATTTGAAGTACTCAAGAAGTATTTTAAGAGAAAATATAGAATTGTATAGTGTAAATATAGTGACGATTTGCTCTCTTCTCACTGTATCTCAGTGTCGAGTTTCGTTCAACCAATATCTGGTTGCAGCACTACTACACGCGTGCTTTTTACCGGGAGCGGTAGCTCAGTGCATCAACTGATGTCACTGCAGCGCCTATCACCAAGAGGTCCTAGGTTCGAGTCCTGGCGACGGCAGGATTTTCGACACTAGCTTTTCAGGTAGGTCGAATTCAGTCGCTGTCTGGAGGAGAATTCTAGTGGCCGGCTGTTCAGATCGGTAGTTTTCCGTGGTTTCTCCGATCAACACAAGGCGAATGCCGGAGCAGTACCCTAACAAACGGGCCACGAAACGAGCGCGATCTGTCCTTGCTCTTCCTTGTCTTATCCTCTCCCCTTACACACACACACTTACACTAAAATGCACTACACTACCACGTATCCCGGGAGACCGGTCGGGAGCTTAGAGCTTGTCCCGGCTGGGGCGATTCCCCGCTGGTGGGAGAGTCCTGGTCAGGGAGAAACCCCACTAGCCGACGGTAGGTTGGCGCCGGATCTCGTCATCCAGCGGGGGAAGATCACCGCCATCTCCCGAGAAAAACATACACTACACTAACGGGATTAATGACCAAAGCAGTTGACGCGCCCGGAAACACGAAAATAACAAACCAAACCAACGCGTGCTTTTGCATCTTACAGCTTTTGCCTGTGGGCACTTTCTCAACAATCGTAATCAACTCATAATGTGATAGAAAAAAATAACTCATCAGATCAATATACGGAATGGATTCAATTACTTATATTGAATGTGTGTTTGGATTTTTTACTAATTTTTTTTTATATTCTTCCATGATTTTAATTATATTTTCTCATTTCAGGAAATACCAGTGTTTCAATATGTCAGCCGAGAGAGTGCTGGAGAAACGGTTACAAAATTATGAGTTTAAGAGGCAACTGTAAACATGTCATGCGATTTTGGAGAAAAATACAAAGGTAAATGACCACGTATCTTATTTTTTAATTCTTTTCTTACAGGTGTATTATTGCGTAGCAAAGTTAAGATTCAGATATCTGAGCGTTAGTCAAATATATATAAAATGTGAAATATGTGTTTAAAGTGATATTTTGTTATTTTATAATTAAATCATCCTCAATGAAATAGGAAAACCTACACGCCCTTTTAAAAAATTCTTGTGATGCTAGAGTAGCGCATACTTTCTCGAATTCTTTGTAAGGGTCACGTAATATCATAATAACAGAATTTTTATCGTACTAATATTTCAGTCATTTCTTGAAAAACGAACTTAACGAACCGAAGCTGAGGAATTTAGAAAAAATATACCTATTGGTAAATTTAGAAAATTAAAAAATTTAATCAAAATGGCGTTTATGTTGGTTTTTTTTCCGTATTAGAAGATGAGGCAAGTTTGAAGAAATTTAAGAAAGTTTTAAGAAAATCTCTCAAAAAAGTATTTTTGTTTACATATTTACATATTTGTTGTATATTCACGATAAGACTCAAAATTTGGCGAAAACTTTAAAAAAAAGTGGGGTTGATAAAGTTTTAAAGATATATTGAAGAGTTGGTGCACAAAATTCTCTGGTGTCAACGTTGGTGAAAGACATCATAAAAGAGTTGAAACGTTTGCAATTTTAGAAATTTTATACGGTATAAGTATGGCTTGTGATTTATACGCAATAAAGAAAACAAAATATATATACGTACGAATAAATATATTGGAGTTCCGTAATTAAAAATTGAACACATGCAAAGAAATGAAAAGAGGAAAATAGGCGAACAGCAAATAGTTACAGAAATCATATAAATCGTTAGCTTACAAGTATAACATGTTATGTCAAGATCTTGAATAAAATAAATTTCTAATTTTTTAGCAACATTATTTAAAAAATATTTAATGTTAATTTCGAAAAATAAAAAGATATTTCAAGGAACATGTGATTCTGTCTGAATTCCAATAAAATTCAGACCAGAGAGAAATTCAGAATAATCAAATGCCTATAAACTTACAAACCTTGACAAAACGTATTTCACTTGTAAACATGAACTAAGGGAAATGCGCCTGTGATAGTAGCTTCCTGAGGTCACAGTATCGACCCATGGGTTGCGACAGTTCGGCTGAATTAGGTTTCGCACATGCGATACGACACTCGTCACATGCAGTGCAATTACATCTTTTTAATGTGTGGACTGCTGAAACGTCAGCGACAGAAAAGTTGATTGTAACATTCTGAGAATTTTCTGCCAAAGAAGTGCGAATATGCAGAAAAAAAGGTTCAATTATGCCAAAATATTCATTTATGATATTAAACGCAGAAATAAAAGAATTAGAAAGAGCTTAAATTTAGTATAAATATCTTATAATACCTAGAATTTGTTTAAACTGAATGCTTTAGTGAACAGAAAAAATATTTAAATACGTTTAATCACAACTCTAGTTTTAAAAAAGTCGAAATTTTGTTATATTATTAAGGACACATTGATCTATTTGAGCAAGGATTTATTTAAAAAATTTGGAGTTATTTTTAGAAGTTTTTGGAAATGATCTTGGGCTTGCAAGTAAAGTACTCATAAATTAATCCGTTTGAAATTCACACGGCCCTGACTTCCCTTAAATCTAACAGATAATGCCCATTTAGGAGACTGTCCTGCCGTTGGGTGAAGGCGGGGAGACGGTGGCACGCACGCAGGCACATTTAAAAAAGAATCGGTATCAGGGATACTTAAACCGTGTAGTTTTGTTAACATCTCGACATCAATTTTTTGCAACATTACATAATGTTTTCTATATTACATGTTTAGGCGTACTCCGTCTGTATCAGCACACGAGAAAGTAAAAGTATAAAGGAAGAAGTTTACAGGAACGCTTATCCGCAATAGCAACTTTTATTCAATGTTCCTTGTAAATGAACCCTTAATGTTATATTGTTTTGCAAAAGCATCCATTGCGAAAGGGAATATAAAGTAATTCGCATCAACGGCTGAACAGCCAAAAGTAGCTCGCTACTTAGGGGAACGCTCCTTCTGTGAATTTAATTCGCGTGTGGTCCTTGTAAAACCTCCTCTTTGGGCTGTCGCTTCTCTTGGCGCGGGGTCGCTCTGTGCATCGCGTGCACCGCAGCGCACGGAGTTCGTCGCCGCCCCCGCCCTGCCGCCCGCCGCCCCGCTGCCCCCGCCCCCCCCGCCCCGCCGGCACCGCCGTCACAGATCCCCGCCGTCACAGACCCCCGCCGTTGCAGACCTCCGCCGTCACAGCCCCGCCCCGCCGTCACAGCCCCCCGTCGCAGCCCCCCGTCACAGCCCCCCGTCACAGCCCCCCGTCACAGCCCCCCGTCACAGTCCCCCGTCACAGTCCCCCGTCACAGCCCCCCGTCACAGTCCCCGTCAGAGTCCCCGTCAAGCCCCCGTCACAGCACCCCGTCACAGCCCCCCGTCACAGCCACCGTCACAGCCCCGCCGTCACAACCGCCGCCATCCCCGCCATCACAGCCCCCGCTCCCGCCAACGCCACTCCAGGCAGACGATTGCGCTCATTGTCCGAAAGGGCACAAGTTGGAGGACAGGTGTGGTTGCAGGCGAGCGGGCGGGCGAGTGAGTGCAGAACAATTCCCTCAAGTGGCGACCCGTGTCGCGGCGCGCGCCCGAGTTGCCACTGCCCACGCCGCGGGCTGGCAGGCAACCGGGAGCGATGGCCTCGACGTCTCCCCCGCTCGGCCTGCGCTGCCTCGCTCTTCTGCTACCTCGCTCACTTCTCCGTCGGCCCTGTGTTAACCGTGCGTACAGCCGGGAGTTTGATCTCGTTTGCGGGGGTCCACTCAATAGTTCGCTCAAACACACAGGGTCTATAGATTGATCAGCCGCGTGATGGGGCACTAGCAATCGCTAAACCGAATCTACTCAATTGTTCTTGGACAGTCGCAACACTGTATGATACTCTGCGAAAGTTGTAAATATTTGTCCAGCCATCCAGCGACGAACTTATTCGTGTATTCGTGAGTGATCCTCTCGTGAGATATTTTATCAGTATGATTGTGTAATCGTAGATGTGTCCACGAGGACAATAATCACTGCTCTTCCATCCTTGCATCCTCTCTACTATATTTCCAATAGGGCTCCTGGTATTTATTAGAACAAGACCATCGCTTATCTTGTATAAATGACCGAACAAATAGTATCAGCATAGAAAAACGGCAAATAAATTATTATTTAGGTTCAGCAAAGAGAGATAAAATCAGATTCAACCTGAGAACGCAGAATAATCGATCATGTTCTTTCGTGTAGGGCGGTGTGGTAATCAGTTCATCAGTTCACCTCGGCAAAAATCTGATTTATTTTCGATAGTCTATGTACAGTAAATTGGTTCGTCCTCATATTGTAGAGTATTCTATTTCCATTGCGGCGATGTCATGACTTTCTGGCTCCTGATTTCTGCCTACACTTGTCCTTTGGCCATTATTCCTGCGTTGTCCCGCCCCACGACCAATGCGTCCCAGTTCACACCCACGCCCGCCCGCTTACCTACGCCCACCACGTCCACCCCGGCCCCGCCCACCCCCGCCCGCCCGCCCATGCCTCCGCCCACGCCCGTTCATCCACGCCCGCCGCGCCCGCGCCCGCCCGCGCCCCGTCCACGCCCGCCCGCGCCCGCCCGCCCGCCCGCCGCCCGCCCGCCGCCCGCCCGCCGCCGCCCGCCCCGCCCGCCCGCGCCCGCCCGCGCCCGCCCGCGCCCGCCCGCCGCCCGCGCCCGCGCCCGCCCGCGCCCGCCCGCGCCCGCCGCGCGCCCGCCCGCCCGCCGCGCCCGCCCGCGCCCGCCCGCGCCCGCCCTCCTACGCCTGTTCGCGCAAGCCGCGCTCTCCCGCCCCCCTTGCGGTCCGAAGGGACGGCTAATTTAGCCGGGGCCCGATTTGGTGTTGGTCCAATGCTAGTATTGATTAATTACCCGGCGATGTTCTGGCACTGACCTGGATGTGGTTGTGCGAGTTACGTCATCGAAGCCTCTGTATATCTGACATTCGCCATTCGGGGCGAACATCCCATCGCGTGTCTCCCCGGAGCGCGAAAGCCCTATTGTGTTCCAGACATCGCCCGCGTGGAGGTGTACATGAGTCGCTGCATTCCATGTATTGTGATGAGACATTCATTTTTCTTTATTTTAAATGAGCGTTACTATAATTTTGAACTGATAGACGTGAACACGGCACTTGCAGACCTCTTTGTTGAATACAAACCAAGGAGACAATTAATTATGCAATAGAAAGTCAAGCTCATTTCACACTGAAGACAATTGTTATTGTAACAATATAGTACTCATCCGAATTAATTGTTCCTTGAGGTAAAGCTTCTTCATTACACACTTCCTTGTAAATTATTCCTTCTTTTCTTTCAACGTCTTACTCTTTGCAGCGTTGGTACCTGTGATTACAAACGTATCCAACAAAACGTTTAGCCACTACAAAAATGTGTATTTTTAACAATACATTGTAAACGGCGATCTTAATTCTTCAAGACGCACATTCCCAAAATGAAAGAATACATTCGCTGCGTATTTTAAACAACACACGTTCTCTTCATATAAATTTTTGAACTGGATACTTTCCAAAGAACATCCACAAACTATATAATTTTTGTATTTACATTCTTTACATGGGGCGACACCGCTCTAATTGGAATTTAGTACGTGTAACTTTTCCTACCTATGTTGTACGAAAGTGTGAATGTCAAATTTTCAGTTTTTATTCTGAGTATATTTGGTATTGTCCGGAATAATAGACATTCTGTGAATTAATTCTACATGTATTTTGTTTTTAATCTGCCCAACAGTTGAACATTTATATTTCTTTTACTAGATTGTAAGCTTTGAAAACCACGTTAATAAATTTTTCTTCGGTGGATACGTTAAAAATCACGTAGACATGTTAAAAATCAAAACAAAAAATTACATGGACGCGGTAAAAACAAATCTGTCGCTTAGAATGAATGAGAACGCTACTTAAGAACCCTTTTTAACTTTCAATGTGAGGAAGGCGTTAATAGCCATGCTTTTCCGTAGGGTTTTCCACGCGAGTGGGTTTTGGCGGAAGGCAGCGGAGGCGGAAGGAGCGGCCGGCGAGCCGCGAAGAGAGGGGCGAGAGGGAGCAGCGTCGTCAGGGAAGAGTCAAATTGCGCGGTTGCACCGGAAGCGGCGGGCGGAACGGAGCGTGGCAGCGTGGCCGGGGCGGGCGGAAGGTGGTTGGAGGTCGCCACCCATTTGCGTCGGATATTGGTCTGCGCGACGTCCGCCGGCCCCGTGCCATCCGGAGCCCCAGCCGCTCCCACCGACCCGTCCCAGACCTATATCTCCAACGGGCAAATGCGCAGTCGTCCGTCATTTGTCAGACATTCCGTCTCTCTGAATTCAAGAGGAAAGACGATTGAGATCTGTTGTCATTATGTATCGATTGATTGATTTTTCGTGTTTCCGGGCACGTCAACTCCTGTGGTCATTAGTTCAGTGAGTGTAGTGGATGTTTTTTCTAGGGAGATGGCGGTGATCTTCCCCTGCTGGATGGCGAGATTCGGCGCCGACCTACCGTCGGCTAGTGGGGTTTCCCCCTAACCAAGACTCTCCCACCAGCGGGCACCGCCCAGCCGGGACAAGCTCAAGCTCCAACCGGTTACCCGGGATATGTGGTAGTGTAGTATGAGGATAGGACAAGGAAGAGGAAAGAAAGATAGCGCGCGGTGTGTGGCCCGTTTGTTAAGGTCCTGCTCCGGCATTTACCTGGTGTTGATCGGAGAAACCACGGTAAACTACTGATCAGAGCAGCTGTCCGCTAGAATTCCCCTCCAGACAGCAACTGAATTCGATCTAGCTCACAAGCTAGTGACGAAAATCCTGCCTCCAGCGGAACTCGAACCTAGGACCTCCCGGTCAGAGGCACTGAAGTGATATCAGTTGATACACTGAGTCACCGCTCCCGGTTTGTCTTTATAAATGTGGAATGTGTGATAAATTTCTTCTTTATTATACAGAAGCGGTTATTGATCATGCTGGTAAATATTAACTAATAAGTAGCTTAATCCGTAAGAATAACTCATTTAGAGAATGGGCTGCATCATTTCAAGGATATTGACGATTGCGCTCTCTGAAATGTTTCTTCGCAAAAAAATCCACACAAAATACTGTACTTTCTCTTTGTGCAATCTGGAGAAGTATGACGTATATTTTTGGAGATGACCCAGATACGTAACACTAAAGAACAATTGATAGAAAAGAAATCAGTCGTAAAACTTTCATTTGTCACAAGCAAACAAACAATTATAAAAAGAAAATAATACTTGAAAGTATTGAAACTCCAAAATTATTTTTCAAAGTTTTTGAGTTTAATGAAACGAAATTATGTAGAAAAGATTTAAGTTTCATCATTGTAAACAAAGTCCTGCAACACATTTCTCCAATCGTGAAAGCAATTTCAGAATGTGCGTTATACTCACGGACTCACGGCATACAATCGATTTCATTTCTTTATTCGAACCGTACATGAAGTACCTATGTACAAGCATCATTCAACCACTCCTGCCATTGAAGAGATACTTGTTTTTGCCCTTGCACAAGCGTGGCTAAATCATGTTTTTTAGGATGATGATAATGAAGGAGCTATGAAAAAACACTTTGAGGGTATGAATACTTCCTGCATCCAGAATGATAGCAGTTCATCCTTCATATTTGTATAGTATTGTATAGTGGTTTAGTTGATTTGGTTGCAGTTTTCTTCACCGCCAGTTCAGTATTGTGCTTTAAAATTTATATACATTTCTAGTCCCGAAATATGAAAATACGAGCATTCGTAATGATGTAGTAGCTTCTGTGCGTTTCTGTTTACAGAGTATTTACATATGATTTTTATTTGTATTCTGAATGTTCATAATAAACATACATTTTCAACCTACTAGAGTTCTTCCTACTACTGACTCTTTCTCTGGGTACGTCTCCTATATTATTCAGTGATAGATGAGTTTACAGCTCAGTCAATCTTTACAGAGGTCTGTAAAGAAAAAATTTCACGTAGACGTAAGAATTGCACGCCATATATGACAGGAGGAGTGGAGGCTTATAATGTGAATAAGAATTTTAAAAACATTTTAATGAACAACTGTTTAAATAAGAAATAAATCATGACAAACAAAGCTCATTAATTTGTTTCAAAACAACTTTTCGGCCAATGTTGCTCTTTTTCATTTCTTTTCTTTTTTTGAAGAACGTGTTCCGTGATTTTCGAAATCCTCCCAAACAGTAAACGTTCCCTCACTCATCTGCACTGCCTCGCCGCTGAGGGGAAACCACTATATTCGACATGGAAGAAGTGGAGATTACAATGTGAATAAGAATTTTAAAAAACAGTGAAAAACTATTTTTAATAAGAAATAAATCATGACAAACGGTGCTAATTAATTTCCCTCAAAACAACTTTTCGGCCCGAAACGTTTGCATTTTTTTCTTTGCACAGCGTGTTCCGTGATTTTTGAAATCCTCCATCACGGTAAATGTTCCCTCGCTTTCCTCCCCTGCCTCTCCGCTGGGAGGAAACGACAGACAGCAGCCTCCTCCATGCGGCCTTCCTCCGAGCGCGCGCTCCTCTCGGGAGCTCCGGCAAATCTCAGCCCGCACGGGAAAGGCGAGGCGCCGAGAGGGGGCGCGAAATATCGAGCGACGTCCTCGCAGCCGAGGAAATGCGCGCGATTAGAGCGCAAAACGACCGGAAGTTGTCAGAGGGCCCGAGCGCATCCGGAAGGCGGCTGCGGCACCAGGTGTGGCCCAGCCGCTCCGCCCACGCGGAACCGCGCCCCACCAGACCGCACCGCCGCTGCCTACAATACAGATTTATTCAAAATGCAGGGCCTCTCATACATAAAGATGAAAGGACGTCTACCCTCATTTGCGAAAGCGGTAATGCCGTGTATAATTATTCGAGGTTGCGGGCGCTCCCAGGCAGCTGGAGGCTGAGCGCCAGGCAGCGCGTGGAGACGCGCGGACGGCACCGCTGCGACCAGCGAAAGGAAAACGTGCGCCTCTAAATGAGCGAGAATGTAGAATGAAAAACACAGCGTAAATAAAATGGACGGGGAGAAAAAATATTAGGGAGATGACAACAAAGTTCAAGGAACTTTTAAAAAATGTTAACAGTCAGATATAAAAATTTTGAATGAGAATAAAAGCTGATTTATGTAGTTAAAGAATTTAGTCCTCAGCAATTAAAAGGCTTATTAGAACAAGAGCCATCTCCCATTTTTTATGAAATGAGTCATTAATATTAAATAAGACTTCGAATGTCACTCTTTCAGTGTAATACACATATGTTCTTTAAATTCAGTATGGACGTATAAGCAAGTGTTTAAAAGTTTAATACTGTACTGAGTTATATTACGATCGTTCTAGTAGAATCTTCAATATCTCAGAAATAGGTCAATATGGGATTGCCCCTTGTTCCTCTGAACCTGTCAATTATATGTTAGTACTTATTCAAATACTAAAGTAAAATTACTTGAGAAGAAACCCAGAAATTGTAAGAAATTGTATATATTGAACGTTTCAATTCCAACTTCAAAATCGTTGCGGAAGGTGAAATGAGTTACAATCAATACAGAAGAATCATGGAGACCTACAGAGCATGACGGACAGCAGAATGCCAGATTCTCATTGTTATAGCTGTATTCGTATCGTGAAGTTGGAAGCGTCAAGGGTACGGCTGTCGGCTTTCCGTCGCCGCAGGGGCGTGGCAGCTGTCGGGGCTTTGGCAGTCGTCGGGCTGTTACGACTCGGCCGCGGGCGGCAAGCGACGTCGCGTGGGGCGAGAAGCGAGCGGCTGCTGCGACCGCCCCACCCCACCTCCGCCATCCTCTTCATCCGCGTCGTCGGCGAGCACGACGCCGCGCGGCCAACGGTTTGGGCCATGCTGGAGCCCTCTGGCGGAGACGCGTCACCGCCGCCCGCATGCCAAACAGAGGCCTTCCTTCCACACCCCACGCCACTACGCCCGCTCCCCCGTCACGCCACGCCTGCCCCCCCGGCACGCCAAGTCCCTCCTTCCCGCCCCGCCACCCTGTTCCGCCCGCCCGCCATCCCACCCGCCCTGCCTGCCCCACCCCCCCGCCCCGCCCGCCAAGTCCCTCCTTCCCGCCTCGCCACGCCCGCCTTGCCCTGCTCCGTCCAGCCACTCCGCGCCCCGCCAAGCTCCGTTCCATCGCCCGCACACCCCGCTCCTTCCCCATACAACCCACTCCGTGCCCTGCCCCCGCCCCGCCCCCGTCTCGCCACCTTGGGCGCGCGCGAGGTCGCGGGTTCGCGCCCTGGGGAGGAGACGCTCTGGCTGATTTCCCAGGCCGCTCGTCCAGCGAATCCGCGCCGATCGCCGCCGCGCGCCGCCTCCCAAGCCCCGGAGCAGGCCATCGCTCTGGCGCGCCTGCGCCGCTCCTCCTGGCAACACCTGGGCGGAGAGTTATTGCGTTGGCCTCCAACTTCGTAGTTACGTTCTTTCTACAATGCACCGTTTCAGTTCTTAACTTTTAGTGGCGGGGTAAAGATTGCTTAATGTTCTTTTCTTTAACATTTATCGCTACAGTCGTTTCCTCTCAGTTTTCATCATAATGATTTTCTTCTATTTTTCTTCATTGTGTGTTTCTTATTATTTTATTTCATATATTAAAATTATATATTTTTACGAATCATTGGTTTGGGTTTTATTCAACATCTTATCTGATTCTGGTCTGTCTCCTTTTTCTTTATGTGACACTTTCAGTTATTACCGCTTATTGCGCTCTCGAAAATTAGTCGCGATTTCTATTCGAAGTCAGGAATGAAAAATTCATGTCAGTTGTAAACAACTTTAAAAAGAAATAGCATTAATGGGAATTGCATGGATTTAAACAACATGCAATTTTTTCAATACCTATTTTAAGTATTATTTAATTAAAAACTAAATAAAAGTATATTTGAATAATTCGAAAATTGAAATGAAAACAATTATTTTGTACCTGCATAAAAATAATTTAGATGATTACGTGTGTGCAACCAAGGAGGTAATTCACCAAAGAAATAGTAAACTTCAATGAATGTTAGTTTTTCATATAAAATAAACTACATTTGCTGTTTCTAAATTTTCAATATTTATAATTTATGATTGAACAATTCAGTTTACAATCGTTTAACTCTGGGATGAAACATTTTATTTTTTTGACATTTCTAATGTCACGAAAGTTACGGTTTATTTGCCCATCTTCGATACAAATTATCTCCCCCGCAGTCGTAACACTCAACCCGCACAATTAACTTTTAAAGCTCACCTAATTTGTTAAAAACTAGACGTAACTCTATAAAGAAAAAGAGCTTTTATGTTAGCATCAACGTTACGATCAGTACTCTCCTGGCATCGTTGCCTACTTGGCTTTCACCTGCGGCCCCATCTCGGCATCGCTCAGCTCTCGACCAGCCACCAGCCCTCATTATTCCGTGCGGGCCCGCTCTGGTTTTTATTCCCGTTCGTGTTTTATTACCTTACGGTCCATCTGCTGATGGAATCAGGGATTTATTCAAAATTCATGAATGGCACCACTTTATACGCAGTTTTTCGCAAAACGTGAATGTGACGGAGGTGCAATGAATTCCGTATAAATAGTCAAATGCAATAAACATTATTTCCCGTTATTGGAGAATATTGTTTTGACAAGTGCGTAGCCTATGGGAGTAATTTCATTGCGTTTGGCACGAATGCTTTCACATCGACTCTCTCACGCTAACGAGCAAACTAATTGATATTGCATGGAATTTCTCTGCTCTCCTGTTATAAAAAGGAATTTTTTTTATTGAAGATCAATTTCATCGCACGCACGCAGAACGAATACATAAGAAGTTGTTCGTTCCGGCCTCAACGACTCGAGTTTATTTCCTATTCAAGAAGCAAACAAGAGTGCTGTCGTAAAATGTTGATGGAACATTTCGCGATCTACTGAGTAGGCGGAACGCGGAATAAAAAGAGATTGGATCACTTTCGATAAGCGCTGCCGCAGCTGTTCGCGGAGTATCGCGTCCGGTGGAACATGACGGCGCCCGATTGCCGGCGGAATGGGATCCGACCTCTCCGCCCACGGGGTGGCGGGCGATCGCTCCGCGGCCGTCTTCTTTTTTTAAGTTTTTATTTCCTTGTTCGACATTATTATGTCTTTCAAGGGTTTGATGATACATTATATACAATTTTGTTGTAATTACATTGCGTCATGTATGAACAATGGTAGAAGACTAATATTTACAATAACACAATAACGGCTAAGGATACCCAGGAAGGGTCCTTCAGAAAAATGCATACAATTGGAATTAAAACATAAGTATTTAATTTGTAAATGTTGGAACCTGATATAGAGCGATTTTCCTAAGGATGACCAAAGTGACAGTTCACGAAAACAAATGAACATCACATGTATTTCAGGGAAGTATCCTCCGCCGCGACAGCTGTTCAGCTACGCCCCTTCGTAAGTGCTACTGGCGCCTGTCAAAACATCCTCATGCAAAAGTCTTAACAGTTTCGCTAAGGTATAAGCACGAACGCGAGTCCGGGAAATATATAAATTTAATTTCGTATGTGGAAAATCTCTTAACATGCTCTCACAATCAGTAAAAGAATACTGCCACGAATGTAATGAAAGCTCTCAATTGCAGCTCGACACAACAGCCCAAAGGCGGGAACCGCGTGCATCAGTATGCATCTCGCATTCAAGTATCGGTTTTAAAATAAAATAATATTATCACCAAAAAGTGAATCTAATGTAATATATGAAAAAGAGAATTTTACAGAAGAGCATATAACACTGCACTTCCTAATTTCAATTATTTCTCGTGGCGCACTATATTTTGTCGAACGAGGACATCACAAAGGAAGAGCAGAAGCCATTTACAAGTTAGCCAACTACGAACGAACGAACGAATGCGGGAAGGGAGTGTAATGGGCTCAAGGGCACGACGACCACAGAACCTTCAGTTATGTTGCCAGCACTAGCTGTCACTTTGGCTCATCCTTAGGAAAATCGTTCTATAAATGTTGGAACCTGATAAATGCTGGAACCTGAGCCGTCTTCTAATCCGCAGCTCGACCCCTGTCAAGGCGAACCTTCCCCCCCCCCAGACATCGCTCGCTGCTCTGTTCCTCGGCTACTCCTTGATCCGTATGTTTTATAGTCACCATTCTGCATCGCGCATGTTGGCTCACGGTTTATGAACAATTAATGAAACATTTTTTACAGATCTCAATTGAAATTATATTCGCAAATGTGTGACGTTTGATAATAAAGCATTCAGTGGTCTTCTAATGAATGTTTGAATTTTTAGATAAAGACGTTGCTCGGTAATTATTTGTTCGCTGTACGAGTTCTTTCAAATGTCGATTGTAGGGTTGTGTGCATTCAAGTCTTTTTTAAATTTGTTTTTAAACTACATTTCTTTCTTATCGACATATATGTCGGAGATGAATGGCACTGCAGGTTTTTTAAACATTTTAGAAGAAATAATTCTTAGGGAATCTGCACTTCACATCATTATTATTATTAATTATTATTATTATTATTATTATTATTATTTACATGCAATAAATTTAATAATTGTTTAATTTATTTTGATTACAAAATTTAATGTGATAAGGCATATTATTATTGAATTTAAATTTGTGGGAGGCAACAGAAAATCATTTCTTGACAAAGTGGAAACGTATCCGGCAGGTAATTTATAATTAAAGACCAAGAATTGATTTCAAACAGCTCAGTGTGAATATTAAAGATCAGAAGAAACGATGGGAGAGCATTATATAACCATTCAATGCCACTACTTTTAATTCTTTGGCTAATCGTTATTTGGAATTAAAACAAAGAACTTTGAGAATCCCTTGCTCAAGATCTTATTTTCAATTACTTTTAGCGTGTGTATACATTATTCATGTACACGTGTTAGTGAGAGATGAATAATATGTTCAAATGTAAGTACTCTATGGTTATAGGCTATAGGTTCTCAGGGATGGTTTAAGATGAATTAGAGGATAAAGTTAAATTCTTGAATACGTTTTATTTGCAATATCTTTTATAACTAAATTGATGATGACAAAATTGAACAGGCTTCTACGTCATTTTGTATCTGAAAAGTCTTAGATATTTATCAAACAAGTGTTTTGGAGTCAATGGTATCCTTTTACTTCTCTCAGTGATTTTCAATGGGAGAGGAATGTTGGAACGTCGAGGAATCAAGACGTTTACGACCAAACGTCGAAGGGTCAAAAATATCACATCCATAGGGCCCGCTTCATGCCTCTCGTAATAATTTGCCGCGCAAGGAACGTTTAACCCTGCGCAAACTGCATAAACGCAAGGACTTCGTTTTAGTACCTGCGGAGTATGCCACGGAGTGCGGAGTATGCCACGTCATGAAAACAATTAAATACCACTCCAAAGTTGAGCGTTGTGGACAGATGAGACCTCTCCTGTCCCACAGAGTAACCCCGTGCGGATGTCGAGGGAAGAGGTCGCGGCTCGGGTAAATTACTCGGTGGCCAAAACGTCGGTGGTTTAACCTACGCTAAAACGTCCCGACGTGCCACTGCTCCCGATCGTGAGCGCAACCAACACACCATCTGGCCTGCTAAGTGGCCGACAGACTGCAATCTTTGACTGACGACATCAAGTCTCCAGTCAGAAATTCGGCCCATCTTATTGATATTCTTCAGAACCAACCGCTACCTGCTTGCCAGCTCTCACCAAAAACCGGCAACTGAACGGGGAATGGGGGGGACTCTGGCTATCAGAGCAAGTGTGATAAGGAATCCTTAGACTGGAAATTGAACTTTTCAAGGGCACATTTTGAGCTAAAGGATACAGTGCTTACGCTGCTAAAGAAACCGTACGGCAGGCAGCGACCACCTCTAGCACTGCTGACATCACTACACCTAGCGACGATGCTAACCGCAAGATGGCCATTCTACCATTTATTCAAAGTTTCACTGACAAAATTGGTAATCTTATGAGCCGCGTTGTCATGAAGACAACCTACAAAGCCCGTGAAAAACTCGGGCAATTAGTAGTACGCGTTGAAGATAGCGACTCACCTCTTCTGTCACCAGAGGTATACGAGATCCCATGTATCTGCGGGCACAGTTAAATTGGCACAGGTAACCATTAGGAAGTCCTTCTTTAGCACTTTCACCACTACAAGTATAACAATACAAATAAATGGAATGTAGCCCTCCACGCATGGAAAATCGACAACGCCATTCTTTTTTATAACACCCACATTCGTGCCAGGAAAGACCGCTGGGGACTGGAGTCTGTGAAAATACTCAAACATTCCACAAATTTCAATGCCGGCCAAGGTCTACGTCTCCACGAGACCTGGAAACATCTATTTCATTTCTATTTTACCTTGAAACATCTACTTATTTTTTACCACGATGCCTGGTGGCGTCAGGATATGGACCTTGCTGCTCCTTGACGTCCGACGGGCGGACCCTCTTGTCCAACTCTGTCCAAGGGGCCAGTTTCCTGTTTGGCCGATGCTTTCTCCGATTTTGGTCGATTCCTTGGCTAACAGAGGGGCATCTCGCTCTATATAATCTCGTGCGCAGTCCATCTCCGAGCATCTTGCCCTGAGAAAGGTCGCAGAAAGGCGGCCGAATCGTTGGCTTCTGTGTGTAGGGCTCTGCGTCTTCCGGACAGCCAAGAAGTTGTAGGGAGAAATATTCCCTTAAGATGCACTCCTCGCTTCACTCTACTTGGATTTCTTTTTCCAGAAGCTTGGGGGGCAGGAAGCAACGCACACATTGAGCGCTTCAACTATACATATTTCGAATATTTAAAATCAAAGTATTTGATATTTCAAAATTTAACTGAGTATTTGTAGAAAGTTATTTCAAGTTTTTAAATCTATATTAATGAATTTTTAGTGTGAAGAATAGATCATCACTTTTTTGAACTTGTTTATTTTCGTTTTTAGTACAATTTTTAGTTTCTGCTTTAAAGTACATTTTTTATTTTAATTTCTTATTTGGCAGTTCAATTTTTTTTAAATTTGAAAAACGATTTTTTAGACTTTTTATTATTATTATTATTACTATTATTATTATTACTATTATTATTATTACGATTATTATTATGTTCGACTCCTGTCGCTCTTATCCCCAAGCATGGGAATTTAACCAGGCCTAGGGATCGGGGACACCGGTAGCTGGCCGGCGAAGTCGGACTACCGACCCAATAGCGCCGAATACATACATACATACATATATTATTATTATTATTATTATTATTATTATTATTATTATTATTATTATTTATTATTATTATTATTATTTATTATTATTTATTATTATTATTATTAAAATTAAATATTTCACGGAAAAGCAATTCTTGATAACACAAGGGATTAGGACATCTCGTAAAAACAAGCGAATTCTTTCTTTCATTTCTAAATGTCATGACGTATCTCAAGATTTCTTATCTACTTTAAAAAATACAAAACATTGTTACGAAAAGTCATAAGGCAGGCTAAAATCATGAAAACGATCAGGATATTTTGAATTCAAATAATAAACAAAAGCAATGTGGAATATAATAAAAATACTACAAATCAACTAGAAAACCCGTAGAGAATGTTGTTTTAAAATATAACGATATAAATGTGAACGATCCGGCAACAGTGGCTAGTCTCTTTAACCAATACTTTTCGAGAATTGCTGCCGATCTCACTAAGGATCTTCAGGCACAAAATTCAAAAACAGACAGTTCACCCAAAATTGTAGACACAATGTTCGTTTCCGAAACTTCTTCCTATGAAATTCTCAAAATAATCGGTAAACTAAAAAATAAATATTCGTCCGGTTTAGATGAATTCCCGGATTCTTTGTTAAAGACTTGTGCGTATGCCATTATACACCCGTTAACTCATATTTAATGCATCTTTATGCACTGGAACGTTTCCAGATATTTTCAAAACAGCTAAAATTAAGCCGCTTTTCAAATAAGGCAACAAAATGAAATTCAAAATTATCGGCCCATTTCTCTTCTATCAGTCTTTTCAAAAATATTAGAGAGACTTTTTTACATACGAATGGAAACCTTTCTCACTAAACACGACGCGCTTTCAGATTGCCAACATGGATTTAGAAAATCAAAATCAACAGAAACAGCTATATTTTCTTTTCTTAAAGATGCGCCTCATCATTGGATAAAACGAGGCACCTATTGGATTATTTTTAGATCTCTCAAAAGCTTTTGACGTCATTTATCATGACATTTTACTTTCCAAATTACCTTCATATGGAATTCGTGGTATTGCTCTAGATTGGTTATGTTCGTACCTTAAACAACGATCTCAGAGAGTTGAAATACCTTACTGGAATGATGGAACATTACGTACGCACCTTTCCGACTCTTTGCCCGTTGCATGTGGAGTTCCTCAAGGATCGATTTTAGGCCCTATTCTGTTCCTACTTTACGTAAACGATATGCCCTCGACGATTCGAAACGGAAGAACGGTTCTCTTTGCGGATGATACGAACATCCTTTGCAATAAAGAAACAGTAAATAGTACAATATCACATGTTTCAAATTGGTTCCAAAATAACAAATTAATAGTGAACGAAAAGAAAACGGTTTTAATGCAATTTTCCATTTAAAATAAACAATTCTGTGCCCCATTGAAAATGAACAGTGTACCATTGACTGATGTTAAGGCAACAACAATTTTAGGTCTCTCAATTCAGTCAAACCTAAATGGAACGTCCATTTAAATGAATTGAACACAAAATTAAGTTCATTATGCTACGCGTTCAGAATTCTTGCAAATTCAGTCAGCTTTCATACTGCTCGTTGTGTATACTTCCGAATGTTCATTCCCGCCTGAGATATGGCAATTTATTCTGGGAAATACATCCTATAGCTCCCAGACTTTTAGATTACAAAACGAATTGTACGAATAATAACCAAATCCACACACGTGATTCATGTAAGCCTCTCTTCATTAATCTAGGAATTCTACTATTACCGTGTCTTCTTATTTACGAATCAGTGGCTTTTGTAAAAAATGACTTGCTCAAGGGCGGGAATATATTTTCAGAAAATGCCGAAGTCTATTACTATAACACTCGACGTAGAAATCATATTCATCAGGTGACAGTATCAACAGCTCATTACAAAAATTCACATACAATACATGTACATTATTTTACAACACTTTGCCAGATGACATTAAACGATTAAATTCGATAGAAAAGTTTAAATCCCAAGTGAAATCGTTTCTGCTGCATAACTGTTTCTATACAATTAGAACTATACTGAGCATCACAAGAAAAGTAACATTAATTTTAACAATGATGCATAATGCATTTTACCATTTGAACTGTGTAAATGAGTATAAACAACCTGTAACAACTATTGTACTACAGCTTCCGGGTCAATGACCCCCATCTCGATCATGTTTTTCGTCCAGTTTCCCTGATCCATTGAGCAAATGCTGAGATGGCCCCTTGTTTTGCTTCTGGACATAAATGTAACTTCATTTTCTGTGCACGTCTTCAAATTCAGTGGAAATACAATTATTCAAATTATCGTTTCCATGTTGTCATGGCAGAAGTAATAAGAGCCAAAATTTATTGCTTATTATCCTTGAAAATAGATTTTATTACATGGGAGTTTTTTGATTTTTTCTCCCTTTCAAAATTCAAAATTTATTGCTTATTTATGCTTGAAAAAGATTTTTACATGGGAGTTTTTGTTTTTTTCTCCTTTCAAAATTCAAAATTTATTGCTTATTTATTTTTGAAAATAGATTTTACATGGGAGTTTTTTCCCCTTTCAAAATTCACAATTTAAGTAGTATATGACTTAGTGTAGGGATCACAGAATTTTGAAAATGTGACTACAATTCACTTTTCCCCATAGCACGTCATACGCAGTTTTTAACTGTTTTTTGACGTAAAATAAATAAATAAATAAATAAATAATTAAATAAATAAATAAATAAATAAATAAATAAATAAATAAATAAATAAATAAATAAATAAATAAATAAATAAATAAATAAAAATAAATAAATAAATTCACAAAATTTTGAAACTCTGTTGTAAACAAAGCTCGTTAGTTACAATTTTGTTTTAAGAAAATGTTATTTTCGGGAATAAGAAGTGAAAAGATTTTTTTATGGAAAAAGTTAGAGGAAAGAGATAAAATATCACTAACATTAATTTTTGTAATGATATTTCGCATTAAATATTTTTTGATATTTATTGCATTGATGAAGTGTGCCAATCACGACACAAACACGATATTTTTGTTTTCCAAGAACAACCGTAAATATTCTCTTGCAATATTCAACATTAGTGAAGTCGTGCATTCTGTTACATCACAATGAGGCGGGCTAGTGATGTTTATTATTTTGCATCATTTTGCTGTTTAGTACGGAAATTACCTCTAAATTCCAGGAGATGGTAATTAATTGTATTCTGTAAACGACAGTTAAAGAGAAAATTGCTAAAAGTAAGAAATGTGAAACAAAAAATATTAATTTATTTTCCATTATATTAAGAATTTAATTCCCCAAAAAATACTATCATTGATTCCCATTTGTAGTATTTAAATAAGAAGGAACGAAATGGCATATTGCTTCGATGATCCCTCGTGAATTGTTGACGCTGCTCTCTCCCGGAACACCATTATTTCGAGGTTTCCCAATGTTTTCCTCTCGGAATAGCAGATTATGGAAGAGCCAAGAAACATTTCTTACCTGCTTCTGCCTGTTGCAAAAATGTAGCGATTAAAATTTGCGTTAGTTTGTGATGTGTGTAACATTTCAAAGTATAATGTTTAAATACAGTAAAATGTCTGAATCCGTGGATGACCCATGCATGTTCAACATTTGTATTTCTATTCTTCCTGACAAAATGTTTTGGAAATTCACATTTTGGAAAATATATTATTTCTTTTTATCCTTTCATCTACTTGAACGTTTTGTTGCTCGTTAATTTATTCAGAAGAGTAAGATGTAAGAGTAAGTTTAGCGTGAGAATATTTGGTAAATAAATATGATGACATAGAGAATCATCTTGGAAGAAAATGACACTAGGAAAACTACTGTAATAAAAGAAGCCACGGCAAAGATAGCATCTGGACTAACGACTGGCAAATTGAATGATCAAGAAGAAATACATTATTTCTGGAGAATTGTTTTGAAAACGCACGTCGTTTATCGGTTGCCGTTATTGCATTACATTTAAAAAAGTTATCTTAACACGCAATTCGAAATTATACAATATTAACATGGTTTTATTGACCAAAAATCAATAAATCGACGTTATAGAAAAACGTCATTTTCAAAAATCACTAATTAATTTTTTCATAGATTTAGCAAGTTATTTTTCCGTTTAAATAATAATCGTTGCATATTTTGTTATAGGTACAAAATTGTGAAGCTGTTGAGACAAAATTGAATTTTAGCAATTTGCTGTATTACATATAAAAGTGCAATTTTGTCGCTCTTGTTGCTCATTTATGAAAATAGAACATGTACGGAAAAACGAAAATGGTCTCCCTTTTTCCTCCCAAGAAGACCAAAAGTGTTAAGCATATGCCTTCTCTTGCCACGCACATTGCCAGCAGTTTCGCTGTTAGCGCGCCGTCCGTGGAGCGCTGCGCGGTCCGGCGCTCGGCGTCTGCAGCGCGAAGTTGGCCGAGGAGAGCGGCGGGGGAGGGGGCGGGGGCGGGACGCAAATCCCCGACGCGCGATTAGCGTAATGGGCGGCGGGGGCTCAGACGTACGACGCGGTGCGACACGCCAGCAGCGGCCCTTATCACGTCCCCCCGCCCTCGCACTCGGCCGTGCCCCGCGAGGACGCCCGCCCTCACCCGCCCTCGCCCGCCGCCATCGCTCCACGTCTCAGCTGACCCCTTCCTCCCGACCCCAGCTCCGTCTCTGTCCACGGGCGACCGCCTGCTCTTCTCCATTTCTCATGGCCCCTCGCGGCCCCAGCCCTCGTCCTCAAGGCTTTCAGCACCTGCGCGCTCTCGGTAGGCGCGCATCTAGACGGACGCTGCTTTCGATTAACGTTTTCCCTCTTGCTCCTTTTGGTTCCATTTTCAAATTTATTTTTGGCTTATTTATAATTTACTCTTGTACTGCAATGTGTGTAATTAGTTTGCCTAATCTTACGTGGCACTTATCCTGACTGGCATTTCATTCTGCTTCAATCCACTTAGAAAATATTTAATATTGCATGATCTCGTTACATCACGTTAAAACGTATGTCACTTTGTCATTCTGCAACATTCAAGACCGATGTTCAAGACGTTACACCTACTCGTGAACTTTTTATCCGCTTCTAAACGGACGGCTCATTTCCAAATATAACGGGATGTTTTTCTCCATCGTTCATTTCATGCGTCTTTTTTTAACATCGTACATTTTTCCATTGTACCTTCGTATGGACACTAAATATTTTTATCTGTATAGCGCGTTCCCCAATAACTCGATTCCGACCACTCGCATGTCGGATTTTGTTTTCAAATGTCTCTCTTCCAACTTCCCCTACGCCGATAAATGTCCAACCTCTCTCTCTCGTCTCTTTGGAATGTGTTTCTGAGCGTAGACAATACATCTCCGAGGACGCTTCTGATCCGTTTATTGATACTTCCTGAGCCCCAATTATCCCTTTTGCGCCCGTTCCGTTGCGTCACCGAATCATTCGAAGCGTAATTAGCAGATTGGCGCTGGAGCGGCGGCGGCGGCGGCGGCGGCGGCGGCGGCGGCGGGCGGCGGCGCTGCGGTCTGGGGTGACGGAGGCGGCGCAGACGCCTCGCCTGGAAGTTTTATGCGACGCCCTCGCGCGGCGCTGATGAAGAAATGAATAAGGCAGGAGACGGCTGCGGAGCGGGGCGGGGCGGGACGCGCCGCGCTGGTCGCTTGGCGCTAACCCGACGTGTGAGGCGCTGCAGTATGCAGGGTCGTGCGCGCCCTTTCACGTAATTACCGCTCTGAGCCGCCCGCCGCGCGACCGCCGAGCCACGCCTCAGCCACCGGCAGCGGCGGGGGGCGGCAGCGACGGTGGGGGCGGCGTGGGCGGGCGGGGGGGGGGGGGGGGGGAGGGGCGGGGCGGGGGGCGGGGCGGGGGCGGGGCGGCGGGGGCGGCGGCCGTGGCGGCGGGTGGGAGCGGCTGTGGGGGCGGCAGTGGGGTCAGCGGCCGTGGCGGCGGCAGGGGCGGGGAGGGAGTGGAGGTGGAGGCGAGGGCGGTGGTGGGGACGGAGGCGGGGGCGGTGGTGGTGGTGGCGGCAGTGGGGTCGGCGGCCGTGGCGGCGGCGGGGCGGCGATGGGAGCGGCGGCGGGGGCGGCGATGGGAGCGGCGGCGGGGGGGCCTTTCCAAAGGGCGACACGTGCCGCGCGCTGATGTCTCGGAGATCGTCCTAATGAGATACACGGCGAGCGCTTGTCCTTGCGGGCGCCGCCGGGCCGCGCTATCTACGCCATTTGGTACTGTGGAAATTGAGGAACACGTGGCAAACGCATGAAGCAAATATACTGCGCTTTGTAGACCGATATGAAAATTTGTCGTACGTATCACTGATAGCAACACTAATCCAACTGCTTATCCATTTGTTTGATGGCGCTATTCCCAATTCTGTTCAAATAACTCGTGACCGTGAGAACATCTGTGCTATATGAGAGTGATTACAAAAATGGAGTGCTCTATGACGTAGAATATTTGCGACTCCCCTGACTGCGTAGTGGAGGTGCATACACCATTTGTTACAGTTTCAGTTGAAAAAATGTAACTGCAGTCGTACGAAAATTCAGCTGTAGATTATTATTATTATTATTATTATTATTATTATTATTATTATTTTATTATTATTATCAGCGTATCGGCCATTTCTAACAACGCTACACGTTATCTTCCGAGGAACAGTCATATTCTGTCTCGGGGAGAGACGTGTGTAATTACGGGGATCAGCTTTTCAGCTGTATCCCTTCCTAACACAAGGTTATTAAGCCTTCATGATCATGATGATGATGAGTGAAAGGAAATCGCAAATACAATCATACTTAAGCAGGACTCGAACCTGCAGCCTCTTGCAGCCTCCTCGGCGCAGACGACGGCTGTCGCAACCGTCTGCACCACGGGCCCAGCTTAATAATAATGTTGATGATAATGATGATGATAGTGATTATGATGACCTTAATGATGAGGATAATGATGATGATAATGACAATGATATTAATAGTGGTGGCGATGATGATGATGATGACGATAAAGATAGTGATGATAATGATAATGATGTTGTTGTTGCTGCTGAGAGGATTTAGTTATAGGGTACTCTATCTAAATCTGTGCTTTCTCATAATGTCTCGAGTTCTTAAAGGGAGTACGTGATTCAGAAAATACTTTCTAAGTGTACTTTGTGCTGATGAAAGTTACATTTTTTGTTTTGAAAAAGACACGAGTAATGTTTTTCTTAAAGAAGAGTTCGAAAACAAATATCGACTGAACGTTGGAAGTAGGGATGGCAAAACTAACATCGATGTTTTTAAAATTGATGCTTGGTGTTCGATGTTTTTTTCATAACGATATATTTTTCAATAAACATAGATGTTTTTTAAATATTTCTCGTGATATAAATAAAATTTCAAGTAACTATTTTTTTTTTGCTTATTGCTCAAAACCAGCAGCCGCTGACATCTATCACAGCCCAGAGGGAGAGATTTCTTTATGGTTATTTGGGGGTGTGTGAAATATGTCTCACTTTATTGTAATTTTAACAAAATATCTATTATGTTTCATGCGACAAACGAACGATTGACGAAACTGAATAAAATGATTCAATATCTGCTGTAAAGACGGATCTTAATATGGGCAGAGATAAAAGCGAAGCTAATTGTTTGAAATACAATTTTACAAATGCGAACCACATCTGACTCATCGAAAAGAGAATATTGCCTAAACTATAATATTGTGAAGCCTATGAGTGAAATGTTCAGTTTAAAGATTAATGACTTAAGTACTAAAATATAACGTAAGGAAATAAAATAATAATTATTATTTTATGAGGGGAAAGAGTTAATTCAGCGGTTTTTTTACGGCTAGTTTTTAATCACGATTAGAGCAGTCTTTTGCATCCATAAATCAGCTTTAAATGTTCTAAAATTATTTTAAATGTGTGCATCTGTCCCGGTTTTTAATGCATTTAGCATCATGAAAACTTTTTCGACTGACGAACTGACTGAATGAGTTGAGTCGCTTTGAAGCAAGCGGTGCATTTTCCTTATACATTCAGTTCACGTATACGTATGTTAAAGAATTACGAACGTTCGTGTCGAAAAAAATCTTTCAAAGTTTTATTGCGTGTTGTGTTTTTTAATTAATTATGTTTATATTATATTTTCCGAAGATTTTTGTACGTGGTTCAATCGCTAAACTGATTTTCAACCTAGACAATATAGAATATTGAATAAAAATTAAGATGACAGTGATTTAAGACAATATATACATTCAACTAATATTTATGTATTATTTATCACATTAGATCCAGGTCGTTTTACTTCGATGATTTATGAATGAAAGTGAATATATGGAAGAATAGCAATATACGATATCCTTTATTTTTTATTCCCTTCTTTTCATTCAATAAAGATTATTTTTTAATATTTTATTTTTATGTGATTAAACAATAAAATATATGTAACTCATTTATACGTGTATTTTTTTAAGTGGCCGATATTAAATCATTGTAACACCTCCTGCCTTATAAAACGATTCTTTTAACAGTAGAAAGTACAGTTATGAAGTCATGAGCTCCATTGAGAAGGACTTTGCAAATTACTTAAAAAGATTCATTTTATAAGGCAGGAGGTGTAACAATGACCTAATTTCATCGGCGACTTTAAAAAGTCAAAATATAAGTACTATAAATAAAATGAAAAAGGATGGGAAAATGCCACCTGTTTTATCATATTTAAAACAAATATATTTTAAATATCAATGTTTTTAACATCGATATTTTTTTTCGAACTGTAACATCGACATAGATAACTATCAATTTATCAATGTTTATGTAAAATTGTCCATCACTTGTTGGAAGTAAAGGTCAGAATTAACTGTGAATGCCTGTTTCCGCATTGCTCGTGTACAATACACGTTTTACTTTGACCCTACGAAAATATTTGTTAAGCAGCAAAAAATGAGAACAATTATAGAGTTAAGAATAACAGGTAGTAAGATCACGTTATTAAGAAATCTTCTCCTAGCATAACGAATGTCAACTACGTTTTTGAAAAACTGTCAAACTTCATCAAAATTCAAACATTTTAAGAACATAAGGCATGTTTATTATTCATCCCTTCTTGCCCTGTCAGATTGGCTGGCAGGATGGTAAGTAGGCTTTTAAAACGTCATATCTGAAGATCTTTTTTCCGATTAGTTCCCAAGGAATTAAATGTAGAAAATCATAATGTTTTATTAGTCATTAAAACCATTTCACAGTTCTTTGATACAATAGTTTTTCCTACAAATTTCAAACTTTAATAATGATGATTACGATGGTTGTAAGATTGTGGGACCCTATAAGATTTACTTCAGAAAAAGTTTCTTTTTCAGAAAATCACCTTTCAATGTGTTTCCCTACCAACCATGGTTATACTCATTCGAATGTTATAATTCTCTTTGGATTTATAATGAAGAAGATTATAACGAGACCACCATTCTAGTGATATTATAGCCCCAAATGCTTCAAAACCGTAACAAAAATTCAGATCTGTGCTTTTTGTTACAATATCCAGAAAGGAGTGGATGAGTTACGTAACGAAATGTTTCATCACCTTAGTCTTGTGAAATGCAGAGGTACTCAGACAAGGTAAATGAGATGTATCTGAGATGTTTTCATTAACATTAAACACAATAGTCATTTTCAAAGAAAATTCAATGTGGGTACCTTCCACAGCTGTATAAAAAATGTATTTGTAAAAAAAATCTGTACATATTAAATATTAAAGTATCACGTTTATTTTCAGTTCGAAGATGAAACCCAACATTTTCGAAACTTTGTAAGAGAGTTGTTGTTAAGAGAGTTGTAACACCCGTGAAATTCCTCAGGTACCAATTCTGCAGAGATCTTGTTTTAATGACATAAATATTTTGAAAGAATTTAGACTATGTGGTGTACATAAACAAATTTACCGTATCATGTATCCATATCCACCTAATATACGACCAAATGATCACAATATATTTAAGGAAATGGCGAACAATTAAACATTTAAACTAAATTTCTTCAATTTTACTTAATCTATAGTCGCGGGGACATTGGGATCTGCTGTCAGGAAAGTTTGCAATACAGTACACTAGCAAATCTTCCAATTCTAGCAATAATTTACTCTAAACCATTGCAAAAACCACATACAAAATGCCATGCCACAAGACTAAGTTGAGGAAAATTGTTGTAATGGTAGTGACAGTAGTATTAGTGATGCTGGTAGTTATTATTATTATTATTATTATTATTATTATTGGTGGGTGGCGGTTTTAGTTGTGGTAGTTGTGCTGGTGGTGATTAGTATGAAGTAAATCCGGGAGTGTCCACGGCTAAGGTCATTACACCCATAAGTCTAATGCATATTTTTTCCTGGCAGTGATCTTCTCCGACTGGTTGGTGAGATCTGGCGCGACCTGCCTGTCGGCTAACGGGATTTTTTCCAATCAGTTATCTCCCACCAGCGGGGCTCCGCCCCAGTTGAGACAAGCTCTAAGCTCCCAACCGGTCTCCCGACATGTGTGGTAGTATAGTGCATGCAAGTTGAAGTGAGTGTAAGTAAGGGGCGAGGATTGGACGAGGGAGAGAAAGGAAAGATCGCGCGCGAACCGCGGTCCGTTTGTTAGGGAATCGCTCCGGCATTCGCCTGGTATTGATAGGAGAAACCTCGGAAAAATATCGATTAGAACAGTCTGCCACTCGGATTCTCCTCCCGAAAGCGACTACACTCGATCTAGCTATCTAGCAAGTGTCGAAAACCTTGTCACCGTCGGAACTCGAATCTAGGACTTTCTGGTCAGAGGCACTCAGTGACATCAGTTGATGCCATAAGCCACATTTCCCGGTAGTAGTAGTGGTGGTGATGGTGGTCGCGGTGATAGTTGTGGTAGTGGTGAAGTAATGTAGGTACGGTTTGCCACGGACATTTTATTTCAACTTTGCTCTTCTCTTTTTGTTTGTCCAATGTATCCCAGTTTCCATGGTACTGAAACTACTGTTCTCTTGATTTCAAATTGTTTATCCCAGTATCTGTACTATTCGCAAACATTTATTTTGTTGCGATTTAAGACCGGTGTTCACAAGCAGAAGGACGCTGTGATGCCACAGCCCTTCGATCATGGGGTGGAAACTCGTCGGTGCGGTGAGGTGGCGTCTTCGAACAACGGCGGTCGTAGGGAATCCGGGCTGTAAGGCGAGGAGCCGGGTCGCCGGAGTCCCGCACTTCCCGGCTCCGTTTCCAACGGAAACTGTCGGCGGGGGAGAGGGCGGGGCGGAGCGGGGCGGCGAAGAGAGTAGTATTGCGAGAAGCCCCCGGCGTAGCCGAGTCCAAACAAAGAAGCGAGCGCGGCGCAAACGAAGTTAATCAAGTTGCCAGGTAGCGTCCTCTCATTCCGCCAGTCGTAAACTCCGCCAAGGCTCCGGCGCTCGCGGCGCTGGAGTGCGTCGCCTCCGCCCCGCCTCCCCTCCGCCCCCTCCCCACCCCACCACGCCCCTCCCCCCCAGCCACTCCTCGCTACACCCTGTCACCCGCCACTCCAGTCCCGCTTCATCCCGCCCCGCCGCGCCACGCCAACCCTCCCCCCCCCCCCCGCCACTACAACACCCCACGCCCCGGCTTCTCCCCTCCGTGCCCTTCCACGGCCCTCTGCGCTTCGCCCTGCGGCGTTATTCTGCCCCTCCGCGCGACTACCTCACCCTCGACGCGACTCGACCAGCGTCGCGTCGCCTTCGCTCTCCCGTTGCTCATCCGTAGTGCTGGCAACCAAGTGATTTGTTTCCCTCCGGTTCTTTCCCGCCTTTCAATCGGAACCTCCGGTTGACCTCCGAGTGAATTATGACCGCGAAATTCAAATAACTCTTTGTCCAGATTTCTTGGGTAATATTTGAAAAATAAAATTAAAATTATGCATTATAAAATAACTGCCAAAACTCTATCCTGAAAACGTTTTTCTCAAAATCAGAATGAGAACACACCGCCATACACATTTACCTACCTCGTGCGGTATTTCCTACGAAATAATACAAAGTTATTTAACATGATAATTAATCATTTTATTCGTCGTTGATTGCATGTGATGTATCTTGTTGCAGATTTATTATTATTATTATTATTATTATTATTATTATTATTATTATTATTATGTAGTGGTGGTGGTGGTGGGAGGAGTAGGACTAGTAGAAGTATTACACCTGGCGTTCGAGGTTTTCCATGTGGGTCAACATTAGCAGTCTCTATTTTAAAGTAAAAATTCATAATTGAGTTTAGAACTGCACCATACAAGCATTTTCAAATATTTAAGAAAAAAATGCTGGGAAGAATTTGCAATCGATTGGGAGCCAATGAATGATCTGCATGCAGACTACTTTCGTCCGTCCCACGCAATTCGAGTTCCATACGAAGTATTAAATTCGTACGTAACAATGTTTAAGATGTGATACTCTTGAACACATGTATCACGTAGCTAGTGACGGATCGGGGGGAGGGGGAGGACCTCAAATCCAAAATTATTAGTATTGAACTCACTTTGTTGAAAATAATTACCACAACTGATCGCATCGAATTCCAAAATGAATATCCCCACAAATGAACACACTTCTTTAAACGAATAGGTTCTGGTTCCCTGACCTTTAGTTTCTCAGCGGATGCAGGAAGGACGATAAGAGGATGGACACAACATGAACGCGAGTATGGTTCAGATTACTTCAGCAATGAAACACCTACACGATTTACTAGAAGAAGGGAGGTAGATTTGATAATTGTTCACTGCGATGAAGGTCTTTAAACATAGTATTACATTGGTTTATTTCACAGACGCGATTCCAGGATTATATTTTAGCAAACTCATGTTGGGATGGTCCATTTCAACATGTCAGTACAGTAAAATACTCTTTATTAACGGAAGTGTCTTGTACCAACAAATATATAATGTTTGAATTGCTTTCGATTCACCTCTCAAAAGGAGTATGCAATTAAGTTAATGAATCTCTAATCTGCTTCTCATCAGGTGCTACCAACACATAAGTAATTAAAACATAAAGAAAATTTAATAAAATCAAGATTTCGTTTTAGATTTCGTTTTATTTTCATCTTTGGCAAAATGTATCCACACATCGGAATGCCTTTTCGACATGCTGAATGTTGTACAAATTTCAGAACTTAACAGTCGAAATGCTAGAGACACACTGACTGAACGTCTCAACACTCCACGAACTTTTGAAGTAGCACGCAAATTTGACGTTCCAACCGTAATATTCCAATGCACTTCATTCCCCCGCGCTCCATATCGAGCCAGAACCAGCGCTACGCGCGCGCATTCTGATTGGCTTAGTGAACTGAACCAGTTCCGCAGCGTGAACGAGTGCAACTGGACCTCCGATTCCTCCGGTTCCATTTTTTCCTCCGTCGGAGGAATCGGAGATAACAGGAGGAGCGCAGTAATCGCGAGATCCGATTCAACCACTCGAAGGCGAGGCTTCGTATGCCAGTCATGCATCCGTGCCCATTGTCTCGTCGTATGTTTCTTCATGTGAACCAAGGAATCCAGTAGTTTCGTATTTCATCTCACTTTCTCGACCGGTACGTCTATTTTCTTTCTTTTTTCTCCACTTTGTCTCTCTGCTTTGGCCATGTTGGTACTTATCGTTACCTTCGTTCCATTGGTACCCCCAATGTGTTGTACAAAGCTCATCTTTTTTAGGTAGAAAAGATCATCTGCCCATTAACATTGCTCTTTTTTTTATGAAATATGCTACTAGTATAATACCCGGCGATGCCTGGGTTTTGTTCTCATCCAATCCTTGTGAAAGAGGGAAATGTCCATACTTTTTGTAAAATGAAAATCCATGAAGTTCAATTGTAACGTTGTAATATTTTATTGTATTATTTTATTTTCGTGTTTTTTTTCAAGAGACATAATCTTTTTATTCATTAAAAATATTGTGTTCTCAATATTTTTGTTTTCTTCACGTTTTATTATGTTGGAATATTCGGTAATTTTATGTGACTACACACACGCAGGTTCGTCAGAAAGTTTCAGTTCAAATATTTGTAATTCAAAATCATGGAAAAATTGGTTTCTTATGGAGGATTGGGCAACGAATAGTTTGTAGTTACAGATGATCCGGTACTCTGAATTTTCTATAAAAATAATTCCAACTGAATACATTGATCGTTGAGACCTTCAGTAACCGGCATTTGTTAGGACCGTTCCAAATTGGAAATCCATGAAAATGAAATTAACGTCTACTATCCAATACATTTGCATGATACGTGTAAACCGTAACATTCAAATGCCAGAGTACATAGAATGTTGCGACGAGAGCAAATGTCCAGCTCTATCGCAAAGCGCGCACTTATTGTAAAACCATTACCCTTAGTGTGTACAGCGGAACATAGAAACAATCGCCCACGGGTTCCGAGTATGAAATTTAAAATACGACACTCCAAGGATCAGCAGCGAGTACAGTTTCCTTTTTAGGACGCGACGCTTTGCATACTCCATGAATAATCCGCGGCCTGCTCCAAGTGTGGCATTCGGCGAATGGACTGGCTTATTGCGCCGAGGCCGTTACCGTTCCGTGAATATTCAGGAGCGGCTGCTGTGGTCGAAACGAAGTATTGCATTTTCAGCAGAGTTACGCAACTCGCTCGGGGGACACCTGCACTTTTCTCTGGCGTTTCGCTTTTGTTGAGTAAGGATGACGAAACTCCTACATTTGTCAGAACCGAAACCAAAATGCAATGTTCACCATTTGCTTTAGTTAAGGAATTTCATGACTTCGGATCTGGAATTTGTATGTGGACGTTTGGAAATCAATAATTGGGACAGGAAACCTTCATACCTTTGGAAGGAAGACAGGGAGAACTGCCGTTAAGGCATTCGCAATTCGTCCTGTTTTTCAAGCGATCGCGAGATGAAAGACATTTTTCCCTGTATGCCTTTTTGAGCGAGGACTGTAACTCATACTATGTAGCTTCTGAATTGGCAGCTTATTGAAACAAAGACGTTCATTAAATTTATAGATTAAAAGGAAATGTTAAAGTACTTTTTCTTTATTTTCAAGGTTGAACCTAAACGAAATTCAACATATCGCAATAATATATAATTAATGTACTAAAATATTAACCTATTTTATTGGTTAAAAAATTCTGATTAAAAAACTTCAAAAAAGTTTATACAACGATTAGCTTAAATAAAATGACAGTTTCATCAAGATAGCTTTCAGAAGACATCATAAGGATGAGATTCAGATCATTGATTTGCACATATATTGACGATGTATTTGATATTGTGGTTATTAAATTGAAGTGTTAAATTTTCTAGTTTATATTATTGCTTTAAAAGTGCTCTTTGACAATTGCACAATGTTGTATCAAAGGAAAATTATAACTAATTTCACTTCGCCGTGAGGAAGGTCACAGAATGGCGGCCGAAATTGGTACCTGTTCCTAGGACGCGGTGTCTCTCGGACATCCAAGAAACTAGAAAAGACTCAAGGTATCTAGGTGATGCGGATCTTTTTTAATATATTTTCTATGTAATCGCTAATTATCGTAGACGTCGATGCGACTTAAAATTTAAAAAACGCCGTTTTCTGGGGCACGATTACATAACTTTCTCTTCTTCGGATGTATTCGTTAGACTAGAAAGTAAAAAATCTTAGAAGAGGGAAGTTATAGAATGCTGCTCAATCACTCGAGTTTCCTATTGCATGCCGCTATCGAATTTAACAACTCTGTACATTTCATTCACTTTTCCCGAATTTTTCACAACATAGGTTCTTTAGAAAGTAATTGCAGCAGATGGAAAGGATCATAACCTGAAATATATGGAAAACAGAGCGGGAGAGGAAAGTTAAATTGGTTTCGGTTCTCCGGTATAAACCCAAGAGTTATAATCACCCATCTACCTTGCTCCGTCCGCTGCTTCGAAGGAGCACTTTATTTCGAAAGAGAAGGTTTATTTTCCATGGAGTGTAGCAGGGGCACGCTGGAGCGCTCGGAGGCTGGGGCGCCTTCGGCCGCGACGGCACGTCCAATTACACGCAACGCGCGGTTCGCAGCGCAGCGGCCGGGAATCTGCGCAACGGGCGACGAGTGGCATCGCCCAGGGAGCCCGCACCCGCACCCGCACCCGCACCCGCACCCGCACCCAACCCACCCCACCCCCACTCACGCCCGCCCGACCCACCTCCGCGCCCGCCCGCACCCACGCCATCCCTCTTCTTGCCGATACGCGCTCATCGATTGCTTCCAGGTAGATGCATGAGGAAGCGATGCGAAGACGGGCAGCGCGACCGGGGTGGGTGGCTCAGGGCATCTATAGATGACACTGCTGTGCCCTGTCCGGGAGGTCCTAGGGTTCCACTCCGGGCGGTGTTGCAGGAATTTCGACATGAGCTACTTGACGGGTTCAGTCGCTGCCTGCGGGTTTTTCGTGTTTTTTTTTTCAATTAATGCAAGGTCAATGACTGAGCGGGACCCTAACAAACGGGCCACGGACCACGCGCAATCTTTCTTTCATTTTCTTTCCTACCCTCACCCTTTACTTGCACACATAATTACGTGCCCTACACTACCAGCCAGGCCGGGAGACCGGTCGGGCGCTGAGAGCTTGTATGGGGTGGGACGGTGGCCTACTGGTGGGAGATACCTGCTTGGGGAAAACTAGCAATCTGACAGGTTGATCAGCGCTGATTCTCGCCATCCAGCGGGGGATGATCACCACCACATTCCGAGAGGAAAACATACACTACACTGTGATGGACGCACCACGGCGCGCTAGCGATTCCACTGCAGTGGCGAGGCGTAGGCATACATTGGTTGCCTTTGCCTTTCCTTGAACAACTTTGCATACATAAGAATAGCGAATTCGATTAAAACGCATACTGAATAGATGATTGCAGTTAAAGTATGTGTCTGCCCATACGACATGAAGTCTGCGCTGTGTGGGCGAGGAACTCTGTCATTAGTCCAAAGCGTATTCATTCATTCTTACGGACATTCGTCTTATAATATATTTTTGTTCCATTTTATGAAAAAAGGTGCTCGCTTTTTCTGCAAAAACCCATTTATCCATTTCGTATTCATTTTGTTCAAATTGTTTCCCGAATATTGTTAAGGCACATGATGCATGTTATAGCTATTTAATTGTAATTCTAAATTTTAAAAGGATGATTTATGTATTTGTTTTAAATAAATGTAAATTAATACTAATTTGACAAACATAGAAAAAGAGATTCATGTTAATTTTAATGTTTTCCGTAATAATTCTACCCTTATCGAAAAATTATCAAATGTTGCTTTAAATTTGTTAACGCAAAATTCACGAATATAATACCGGAGGTCCTAGGTTCGAGTCCTGACAGCGGCAGGATTTTCGACACTACCTTTTCAGCTAGGTCGAATTCAGTCGCTGTCTGGAAGAGAATTCTAGCGGACCGACTGCTCTGATCGGTAGTTTTCCATGGTTTCCCCGATCAACACCAGGCGAATGGCGGAACAGTACCCTAACAAACGAACCGCGCGCTATCTTTCCTTCCTTCTCCTTGTCCTATCGTCACCCTTCTTTTCTGAGAGTAGAGATTTTCATAGTATATCAAAACGAATTGGAAACTACGCCCAAAAAATTAAAAATATAATAATTTTTCTTCGATTATTGAGCTGTGGTGTGAACGAAAACCAGGAGAGGAACTAACAAAATTGAGGCTGTGCCAAGTATAATTGCCTCCGTTTTAAACTTTCCAAATCCAGAAGAATGTCACAGCTTTCGGCGAACATCAGCAACGATGTTGGTTAAAACTGTTGGATATATCACTGCAGTTAAGAAATTTGATGAAGGAAATCAATATCAGTAGCGAGGGTTGTGTCTACACTCCATAACAGAAAAATTGGGGAAAAGGTCACTGATTCAATTTCAATGTCAGTTCCGTATTCGTACTTCAAAATATACTTCGAATTCGACGTTAACTACGCATTCCACAGTAGTTATTCCTTGATACGCGAAGAACCTCGAAGAACTAAAATTACAGCGTTTGAAAAAATGCTAATATTGAACTATTAGATTTACTTGATATACGAGAGTTAGAAGAAATATTTTCTACTGCTGTTGTATCTGGGGAGGAAGAATATTCAGGAGCGCAGTGTATTTATACAAACCATTTAAGAAATTAGCGGCCTAGGCTTACTTAATCAGGTTCGCCGTTCTTTTCTTTCTCATATGACTAGCTTACTAGAGTTTGCGTGCACTGCATC
The DNA here is from genome assembly GCA_964035755.1 of Teleogryllus oceanicus. NCBI lineage: Eukaryota > Metazoa > Arthropoda > Insecta > Orthoptera > Gryllidae > Teleogryllus > Teleogryllus oceanicus. Next base: position 1,990,308 of record CAXIVR010000002.1, read on the forward strand.
CAGAACAACTGGAGCGAGATTTAAATTACATTTTGTTATTTGTACAAATTTCTCTGGAGATGTGGTTCGACACTGGACACCTGGCCCAAGACAATCATTTAGAGAAGTCACTTGACAATTATTTTTTCACATGTAATTGTATCTGATGATGAACTCCAAACTCTTACATATAAATTAAACTATGGTGAATGGTTAAATATAGAAATATCGGATAAGAAATCAGAAGGGTTGTCCTTCTTAAGAAAACGTCCCATCTGATCAAAAATTGTAATAAAAAATAAAATAACACACGAAACCTAGTTTAATTACCTGCGTTCTAATATTTCCCATTTCCCAGCACCTATTACTTAAACTGGTTTTCTCACATGCAAAGAATATCTTGATATAGGAATCCAAAGATGATGATCTATTACCACCCTCAGGGAGGTAGAGATCCTGGCAGACCGTGATGAAAGTGGAAGGAGCAGCTCAACCCGACTGAAGCTTCCACGGACTAGACTAGGTCCAAACCGTGCAGTAGAAAAAGAACTATTAATTTTCATTTCCTTTACTAGAACAAAGATGACCCATAAAATCAGCGGCGCACCCGAGGAGGAGGTGTTTCATGGGGCTTCAGCAACCCCCACAGAGGCCAATATTAAACAATATTGCTTAAATAATTTTCTGTACTAAAGAAAGTCATTCAATATGTCATTTGTTTACGTTATAAATATTAACTATAAGACTATATTTAAAAATACATTTTAAATTCAGCGTAAGTAAAAAATTATTTACAAGACAATTATCTTAAAGTGCGCTGGACACTGTCCCTGCAGCGTCCCTTTCCCGCAACCCCTGATGCAAATCCTAGATGCCCTTCAGATTAAAATGAAACTAGTGGCGCTACAACAGCATATACTTTTATTTTCTAGCATTTGCAATTTTCAAAAATTCAGAGCGTTGAACAAAAATGAAACCTGCTCCATTCTTTTAAGTGTCCCTTGGTCTATAAAAAAAATTGCAGTGGTAATTGAGAAAAAAATTCTTATAATGTGCAATAACTTCAAGCAGAAATTGCGTGAAATTGTTTGAAAAATCGAGAAGTATTTTTTTTTTCTAACAAATTGTACACGACATTTTAAAGACGTAATTTTTTTAAACAGATTTTTGTTTAAGATGATCTCTACCTTCAAATTTGTAGTTTTGTAATGTTAATTTTTTGCAACTTTCTAAAAAATAGTTCGGAGAAGGACCTTTGATATATACGAGGCGAAAAATATAAAGAAAAATTTGCAGCGATTTTGAGAAAATAATTACTTAAAAATTGCCTATATTCCACGCACAATTATGTGAAAAACTACTCATATTTTCAAAAAATTGTACATGGTTTTATTTCACGATCTATCTTTGAAGAACAGATTTATTAAGAAAAAAAATCAATCTTCAGTACTGCGTTTTAAGAAGACTTGCCCGAAATTTTGGTAATCTGCAAAGAGTATTGTGACTTAACTATGCTTCTATGTTTTATAACTCATAGTAATTTTAATAATACTTTTTTGTGTGAACCCAAACGTTTCTATATGTAAACCTACTATCTCTTGTATTTGAATGACCGTCAACTTTTGTTATTGTGTCAGTGTAGAATACAACGCTTCTGGTAATATGTAGTGCGATTTCGATACTGTACGTTTGTCAGATTATTATATAAAGTATCCGCGGGTGATGGTTATGGGGTTGTAAAACGTTGGTTGAATAGATAAACATGTGATAACAATAATGAAACATGTTTTTTAGAACGGTGCGAAAAAAAGACGAGCTCGCAAAATTACATCAACACGATAGAAATCTCTCGTTAATCCTTGAAAGAGCAAATAAGTCCTAAAGCGGGGACTTTTCAGAGCAGTGATTTCAATCTTCTCACAGGTTTGTCCGACAAATTTGCGTGAAACACGCCAACATCGAATCTCACGAAAAAAATCTCCCTGCGCAGCTGGTACTGGTGCACACTGCCCAGTGGAACACCTACTCGACGAAATAACATCTAAGCAACGCCCACACTGCTGATGATTAAAAGATAAATCAGAAACCACAAACCTTGCTTATAATTTTACATTTCTTCTTCTGTTACTTGGATGTATTTCGATAATATATGGTTACCGGAATAAATGTTACAAGACTGATAATTTCAAGATGGAAACGTGTGTTAAATGTATGTACTTATCTTTCATCTCAGCATTTTTTCAATGAAAATAAAACGTCCTTCAGTAAATAGTTTCTAACGATAAATGTGAATAATGGTGATAAGGGTAAAAAAAATGTATTTCACAGAGGAACTAAGGAAAACTTTCTCGTCGTATTTTCACGCAAAATTACGCGAAAAATTCAAATTAAAAATTGTTCATGACCTTAATTTAAAATCTATGTTTAAAAAGTAGATTTCATTAAGAAACTAGAGGTGCTAAAGAATGGCACAGACTTTCTTGCAGAAATATTTTCTAAATTCCTTGGTGTGGACTGGCTTTAAGGTATTGCTCCATTTTCTATCGTCGTTCAAAGTACATTGTTTGACATTTTCTCAACTTTTCGGTTCCCAACTTTTCGGTTTCAGAATAGTAGAATCGAAATATGACTTCACGAATATTAAAGAGGAGTAAAACCTCGTCCTGAAATTTGCATATTAACGGCGTGAGTATTTAATTAAATTATGTTTGCTTAATTTTTCGAAAAGAAACAAAAAAATGAAGGAAAATTAATTATTGGTCATCTTAAATAGTGCAATTACCATTATTTGTACGAAAAGTTTGAAGAAAACATTTGAAGCTATTTTTGAGAAAATAGTGTTTGAGCTTTTCTGAAAATGCGGAATTATGAGCTCATTTTCAAAAAAAAACTGTAGAGTTTTCGAAAATCTTTATTTGACATTATTTAATCACATGTACTCATAAACATTGTAATGTAAAGAAATCCCTCTAATGTAAATATTACCAACGTGAGAGAGAAGTCAAAAAATACATATTTGTAATATTTGAAAATACAAAAGAATAGGGCCATATGTCGTTTATGTCATCGGTTAGGGTAGATTTGGCCCTACCCCTACCACACATTTAAAGAAAAAAATTGGAGCCGTTTTTAAGAAATCTTGTTTTTGCTATTTTTTAAAATTGCAAATATTGCACGAACTATTGCGCGAAAAGTATTATAATTGCACAATTTTTTTCAAAAAATCTACATGACCTTAATGAAAAAACTATTTATGGATAACAAATTTCATTCGAAGGAAAATCTCTTTTAATTAAGTTAATATTCGTAGAAGACGCCGAAAAATTCAAACTTTTGCAATTGTCGATAAGAGTTAAACCTGACAATCGAACCTATGCCACTTTTATAAGTGTATTTTACTCTATTCTTACACGAAATTTAAAGAAAAAATTTGAAACCGTTTTGAGAAAATTTTGATAATGTCCTGGGCCTTGATGTAAAGTACCCCCAAATTTGAAAGAATGTTTTTCAAAATTTCAAAGCTTCAACTAGAGCCAGATGAACAGGGGTATTTTCAATTAGGAAACGTTCTACGCATGGTTTCGGCTCTAGTAGTATTCACGGATGGATATACGGAGGACAGAGAGACGTTTTGAAAAAAACACTTTTTCGGTATCAGGGGGACTCCAAAACGTGTATTTCCGTTGAAATCTGGAAATCAATTTTTCGCAGCATTACATAACTTTTCTATAGTATCTCTATACGAAAAAGTAAAAGATCTCTATCTTCATAATTGTAATTGTAGGAAGATGCCGAAATCATTTTGGTTTTTTAAAAATCAGTGTTTTTCAACGAACATGAGATCTGCATCATTCTCTTAAACGTTCTACACACTATCCAACATCAAAATTAATTTAAAAACAAAGGAGCCATTTTTTTGTCAAATGTCCCAGGAGCTTCATGTAAAGTACCGCCCAAAATTAAAATATTAGTTTCAAATTTAAGGGGCCGCGCCATCAACCAGATCGATTAGGGAATATCATTGTTGAAGAAAATTGGCTGAACGGTTTAGCCTCTAGCGTTGTTCACAGACTGACAGATATTTTGCCGCCATTCGATTTTCGGTATCAAGGACACAAAACAAATTTTCGGTACAAGATGTTACAAGATTTCTTTTCTAAATTTATCAATTGGATTTATCCACTTCTTCGTCACCAGCGCCCTGTAATAAGAGTTTGTCTGCTGACAATATACCGTTTTTTTGCGCAGTATTACATGACTTTCTCTCCACTGCGTAAGTGGTAGCGAGAAAGTAAAAATGAACACTGGAGTATTTTGTACTACTTGGAGGTTTTGAGGCTTTAGGATGATATATAAAATATAAAGACAAAATACTAAGAGGCAGAGGGAGTGCATGAAATGCCAAATGATGTACGTAATCTCAAGTGTAACACCGCATTCGAGATTCCAGAAAAGGTCGTTCATTGTATTTACAGTATTAATTATTATGTTTTAATATTTGAATGAAAAATTACGTTTGCAAATACATATGCAAATGTGTTTTACATTTCTTCAATGCACGTTACCCAATACAAAAATCGAAATACGTGATGGGGCAATTTAAATACAATTTTCCGAGTAAACAAATTCCAGCATTACTATAATTTTATTTACTTTCAAAGCAATATTAAAAAATGACCGATTTTCATTAAGAAAACTAAAAAAAATAGAATTTTAAAGCTCTTACATCCAATGTACAATTTGTCACGTTTCATTACCGCGAGAGATTATTTGGCTCTGGGAGTGACTCCGACGTTCAGGGAATTTGACAAACACCGCGTGCGGTGGCCTCAAGGGCCCGTTTGTTGAGGGGGGAGGTGGAGTTGGCTGTTTCCAGCGCCGGACGGCGGCCTCTGGGGCGGCGTTTGGACGCCTGTCGCCCGCCGTCGCCGGCCGTCGCCCGCCGTCGTCCGCCGTCGCCGGCCGTCGCCCGGCGTCGCCGCCGTCGCCCGCCGTCGCCCGCCGTCGCCCGCCGTCGCCCGCCGTCGCCCGCCGTCGCCGCCGTCGCCCGCCGTCGCCCGCCGTCGCGCCAATCGATGGTGCCCTTGATATAGCCCATGCGCGGCGTTCGTTGATCGGGACGATCCCCAGTCTCCCACGAGCGCTAGTGACTGTAGGTGACGCCGCGCGATTGCTCTACCCTGATGCCAGTAAAAAATATCCTCTATCATCTCCGTAGAGTGACTAAACCAAAGACGTTCCAGGAAAGGATTTAAAATCATCGAACATTTTTAATAATGGCGTAAATAGAAGAAACTTATTATCAGTATTTTATGGTAACAAGTAGTATTTAATACTCTATTTCCATATTTAGACACAGTGCCAAGGACAAGCTTTTAACCCTCAAGCTGGATACTTCAGAGGCTGGAAGATCATTACTTCTGAACATTAATTGTTTGTACTGAGAAAGAAAACCAACGTTAACACGAAAACATTTTTTAAATATTGATATAACAAAAATTTAAATAATATAACACTATATATGTTACGAAATCTCAGCAATTCTTTTCTCCGTGCGTGTTACTCTCCCGTGTAGTCGAGTACGGTAACCTTTGTTAGTTCCTCAAGGGGAAAAGGATTCCCAAGACTACTACAGGTACAGTTACAATATTCGAGCAAACATGACGTTATTACATTTTATAATTTATTTATGTTCTTAATGTAGCTTAAAAAACCGGAAATAATATTTTTTAGTTAGTTCCATTTGTTTCAACACTTCTTTCAGTGTTCTTGGCATTGAAGTTACTAATTTTTGGATATAGTTACTCCCAATTTTCCACAATTCTTCTCGTCATCTTTCATTTAATTGCTTTTTTGTCCGAATGTTGTGTTTGGGAATATTAATTTCTGATTCGTGCCAAAGATTTTCAATGTGGTTTACGTCTGGAGATTTGGGTTGCGTATCAGAGTACTTCGGGACAACGAGACAATTTAAGGAAAACATTCCCTCACAATGTGATGTCTTATTTTTAGGGTCTTTGTCTTGAAAAAAAAAATTAAAACAATTTATAATCCCCAGTTTCTCTACGCTTCTGTATATATTGTTCGTCAGAATATTTGGATACTAAGTTTTGTCCACATGGTATCTTGAATAAAAGCATTTTCCCCCTCTCCACTAGTGATTACGCAGCCATATAGCATCACGTGCCCACCTCCATATTTTACTGTTGGAATGAGATTCTTATTATGAAATGACTCATTCAGCTTTTTCTTCACCATTCACCTACCATCTGACTCGAAATTCAGTGTCATTTACAAATAGGACACTTTTCCACCATTTTTTTTGACTTTGTCCTATATACTGCTTTGCGAATTGCAACCTCTTCTTTCTATTTGTTTCGCTGATGAAAGGCTTTCCTAGCAACTTGTCTTTTATATCCAATATTTCTGAGCACTCGGCGCACAGTCTACGGATGAACGGGCGTCCCAATTAAAGTACGCAGTTCGGCAAGTAGCTCACAAGCACTGGCCTGGGATTTTTCTTCATTCGTTGCAATAACACGCGTTCTTCCATTTTACTAAACTTGTCTGGACTCGCTCTGCGTGGTTTGTATTCAACCTCTCTTCTATCGTTTTTTCCTATGTATAGTCATTAACCGAATTCTTACAACTATTTAACATAAATACTATTTATCTTTGCATACGGCCCTTGGCATCATGAACAATCACCAATTATCGCCCCTCGAACATAGTATTTGCAGTTCTGCGGTCCTGCTGGGTGGGTTCTGCTGTTATTCTTAGTTCTGCGGTTTCTGCTGTTAAAACAGTTACTGAACATAAACTGAGATTTCGGTTCATGATTAGAGATGTTTCTAACCCACCATCTCTGGCAAGAACGAAAATGATTTACAGTAACGAAGAACTTGCAGAATTTCTCGAATATTAAAGTGGAGTGGCTTCCTCCTTTCTGAATACGCACGTAGTATCTTTTACGAATTCTTTAAACATTCAGCGCTCCACTTGATACCATCATTCGCAATAACGGTATAAATGTTTTGTGTATAAAAAATTAGTGCATTATAAGTCAAAATGCATTTGAGATTAGGTTAACAAGAGGAAAGAGGACGTTGCCCGAATATTAATGGGGCTGACTATTGCAATAATGCACGAATCTTTTGAGTACGAAATGTTTGCAGAAATAAGTCTGGGTGCTATCTTGGCCACGGGGATCAACTATTCGATGTCAGATTTGGCTTATAATGATAATTCAAGTGCACCCAATCAACAGCAACAACAACAAATGCACAAGTTTGTAGGGTTTATTAATTCCTCAATTAACGATAATGTATGATCGACACATGAAGTGTGTTCGAATTGGTTTCTCATCGGCCTCGCTTTCTGCTCACCGCTGACCAGAAACGCCCGCAAGTGTGTTGGTGATTAGTGTATGGTCGCAAATGCTTCCCATCGAGATGTAACCGACTGTCGGCTAGATAAAATCCCAAGGCAAGGAAGAAAACGTTGCTCTTCGAAAATTTTTGTTTCCGAGAATGCTCGACTATGTGCCCATTTCCAGGCGCGCTTTTCAAATACTAAGCGCTTCACTGAGACGTGCGCTAGATGGTTTGGTTTGTTTTTTTCGTGTTTCCGGGCGCGTAAACTGCTTTGGTCATTAGTCCCGTTAGTGTAGTACATGTTTTCTCTCGGGAGATGGCGGTGGTCTTCCTCCGCTGGATGGTGAGATCCGGCGCCGACCTACCGTCGGCTAGTGGGGTTCCCCCTAACCAGGACTCTCCCACCAGCGGGGCACCGCCCCAGCCGGGACAAGCTCTAAGCTCCCGACCGGTCTCCCGAAATATGTGGAAGTGTAGTGCATGTTAGTGTAAGTGTGTGTGTGTAAGAGGAGAGGATAGGACAAGGAAGAGGAAGCACAGATCGCGCGCGGTCCGTGACCCGTTTGGTACGGTACTGCTCCGGCATTCGCCTGGTGTTGATCGGAGAAACCTCGGAAAACTACCGATCAGAGCAGCCGGCCTCTTGAATTCTCCTCCAGACAGCTACTGAACTCGACCTAGCTGAAAAGCTAGTGTCGAAAATCCTGCCGCCGTGGGGAGTGGGAACCTAGGACCTCCCGGTCAGTGGCGCTGCAGTGACATCAGTTGATGCACTGAGCTACCACTCCCGGTACGTGCGCTAGAACTACGCGGATTTGAGGGGTGGAGGAGTGGTAATATCGGAACGATTTTGGTCCTTGCAATCGTGCAGGTTTACCCCCCCCCCCTTTTGTCGTGTTCGACGCGACGGAACTTATCGCTATTTCTCTATTCTGCCAATCTAACAGTAACAGGGCGTAACTCAATGTAGCACCGAAATGCGTGCCCAGGAAAAAAACTAGTATTTCACGAAAATCAAACTTTTCTCCGTGAAACTGGTTGTTCCAAGTTAGTTATAAGAAAATGTACCGTCTTCCAATTAGGATGGGAGTAAGATCATTTTTTCTTGGTATTAATCAGAGACACATTAATTTCCTGTTGAAAATTTGCACAATGATTATGACATTGAAGGAATCTTCACATTTAAGAGTTTTGTTCATTATCTGATTTTATGTAATAAATTGCGGAATGAAAACTATGCAATAACTTTTCATTAAAATCATGCAAAAAATACCTCTCCCTTTTGGAGAAATTAATGTACAGAAAACTCATTGAAAAATAAAACTGCAGGTAACTATGGCTTTTAATTTTGCTGTTTTCAGTCGTAATGGATTTTCTGAACTGACCCGTTTAAACATATTACTACAGCATTATAACAGCTTGTCACAGTATTTAGCACACAGCATTAATATGTTTGCCTTGTTCAGAATGAAATGAGTTTGATTAGAAGTAATCAAAGCTTCTCGTTGTTAAATTGGAAACACTAGAAATGTGTAAATTTGCGTATGATTACCCTTATGGTGTTTCAATTGACATCATAATTTTAAAACAACAAGTTAATTCTGCAAATTTATGTATTTCAAAATATTATTAAAATTATAATTTCTTAATTTTGTGGAGAAAAGCCAATATCTAATTACGCCCGTGACATTTGGAATTCATCAGAATTATTTATTTTTTGTTATCACCAATGACTTTTCTTTGCCTAGGTTTGCCTGCAATTGGCAATGACTAGGTAATATTAGTAATAGATTATCTAAAATTTCGACAGTATAGATCACTATTCTTTTTTTAAATTTATTTTCTTCCTGTTCGGCAGTTTTGCCTTTCAGGGGTTTGTACATTTTCATTTGTAATACATAACGTTTTGGCATTCACGTTTGAGCATACAACCTCTCACTCTTGATCACTATTCTTAATTTACTTTTCATACATTTCTAAATAAATTCTCAGATCTCGCCCTAAAAGTAGAGATATAGTACAAAGATACCTCTACTACCCTAGCAGTAATGGACCTTGTATTTGTCTATCCCAGAGGAAATAAATTTTAAAATATTAATTACTTTTCTGTGATCCCCTGAATCTATTACACGTAAGAACCCACTTGCGTATATGAAAGTTGAACAGTCCAAAAGCTGAGTTGGCTGTCGTGCTGAAAATCGATGCGTCTTCGTCGCGCCGCCTGTGAAGTTTCGACAGGGTCACCAGCCGCCGCGCGGCGTCGTCGAGGCCTTCGGTTCGAACGGGCGCGTTCGCGGCTTGATTGCTGTTGGCCCCGCTGGGTGTACACCACCGATCGACCAGTTTTCGGTCGATCGCGACGGCTTCGGGGCCACCCGGCCCGTGATGCTCCGAGCCGGATCGGGGGCGACTCTCCTCGTCGACATCGGCCAATCTCCGTGAAGCCGGCTTGCCAGCTCTGTGGTCCGCCGGTGAGAAATAAAAATCCCCGATTTCTTCGATTGAGTTGATAAATTGCTCTTTTGGAGCATTTTTTTTAAAACAAATGTGGCAATTGTTAATATGATGTTAAAATCGAGTAATTAATTCATACTCACTGGTTAGATTTTTTTATTTTCTGCTGTATTTTGGTAAATGGCTAGCCATCTTCAGTTTCAAGCTAGCTGACCGTCTATCTTTCAGAAAATGGCTGGCATAATTATTGTAAAATTATGATAACTAACGATTAGTTAATTAGTACTAAATGTTGGTATGTTTTTCGTGATGGTTCGCTGTTGGGCTAGCCAATTTCAGAAAAATTATCGGCGATCGTGGTGCTGGAAGCAAGACGTGACAGTTAATGATTCGTGCAAAGGCTAATGGAGAGATACAATTGGTAATATTAATGTAAGACAAACTTCTTAGGCAGCTTAGCGTTTTCAGTTATCATAGGATATAAAATCGGTTTTATCATTTGAGAGAGAAAAAAATATCACGCAATGTCCCCAGTGGGACTTTCGTGCGATAGGTTTCGCAAAATATGTGACATTGGTTTTCTTCGTTTAGCTTACCTAATCAGAGGGAACATTTATAACAATTGATCATATGTATGAATCTTCATAATATTTGTTGGAAACAAGTGGGAAAGAATTTGAAAGGCCCCCTGCCACGAACACAACTTAAAACATTCATGCCTTACAAGAGTTTCAAACCAACTGCCTTGGTGTCCTCTTATTATTACTTCACTGGCCCGAAGTCCCTGTTTGACGGAGCCGACACTTGTCCGTGCCCTCGGTGTTGGTTCGAATCCATTGTAAGGCATGAAAGTTTTAAGTTGTGTTCGTGGCAGGGGGCATTCCAAATTCTTCGTTTATCTGTATCTTAATCCTTCCATAATCTCTTGGCAACTGGATGTGAGATAGTATGTAACATGAGGAACTATATGCCTACATTCAGAATAATTGTCTCTGAGATAGTGCGAAGGATAAAACGCGCAAATATGTAAAGATTTAGGAACGAAATATTCCTATTAGTTGTTCGGAGAGGAGGAGCTCTACATTATAAATATTCCGAAAGGAGCGGTATGAACCGCGAAAGGCCATGTCAGTTCAGTTAGACGCCGAAGAGCAGCTGGAAAGGGGGGGACCGAAAAGCTCGTCCACACTCGAGATAATAGAAAACTATCTTGTTCTCTGATGTCTGTGCAATTCTTTATCTCCACTAGTTTCATGCTAATGGAAACGTTTTATTCAGAAAATCTTCTTTTGGCAGCAGATCTTTAAACCAAAAGTAATAATATAGAAATTAAGACGACTCAATCTTAGTATACTTGCTTTAAAGTTAGGATACAATCTCTGAGTCGCAGTAAATTTTGTTATAGGTTGTAGTATCGTTTTGGGGAATAATTATTTATTCACCAATGTCGTTATAAGGGTTCCACTGATCGAGCGGCAACAAAAATCACCAAAGCCTTAGGGCCAAGAGATTTCGTCGTCCGAGGTCATTAGAGAAAGTTAACGTCGGTGGTACATACAAGATTTAATGTTTTACCTGATTTTAATGGCTTGTATTTAATTCTATACTAATTAACTAGATGTTAACTTGACTCGATTTGTAATACCTTGATTTTCATCTACCTTTTCATATTTCCCTACTATAATTCCGTTTAATAATACCCTCTGTAAGAGAACGTGCAACGTCATTCAGTTGTTAACATTTTCCCCTCGTAACCACGATCCTCTTGATGCAGATAAGTAATGTAGCGTTTATCAAGCATTTATTGAAGATGATTACAAGCAATAACGAATCTGTAAATACAAATATATAATTTCTGTAATAGAACTAACGATGTAATACCTGTAATAGTTTTAATAACTATGATGATGCGACTAAATTAAAAAAATAATATTATGTTACGAATTGCTTAACCATCGTTTTAGTTGAAATATTCTCTGAACTTTGTGCTATAGAAACTTGTGGACATTTGATGAATTTTCAAGAAACCTTTAGTTATGAGAGTATGCGAGACGGTGTTTTTAGCGCAGTATGCTGTAAAGTTCAAGGAGTGACAAATGTTAAATGTTATTCATATGTATAGATTCGGGGTTTATAAATGCGATTGTTGGATACAACAACTGCCAATAAAATCAAATTTGATATAAAGTTGTTTTTTGAAAATGTTAGTATATTGACATTATTGGATGAGGTTCCAAGCCTTTTGATGAAGGTTTTGTATGAGATGGTTTAAATATTAATTTATATAAATTGTGATGGACCCATCCTGCCGCTATGGCTAGACACACGCATGCGCGCAATGCGCGCAGCTCGCGGTCTGGGCACCGCACAAAGGGGGGGAAAATACCGGCACACCGAAGGGCGTCGGTAATCAGCGGACAGGTGTGCGCGTTAAATTTATCAATGAAGGGCGCCAAACGGGCACTTACCTGTCACCTGGCACCGGCATTTCGAGAACCTCAGGGTAGGCACTCTTGAATGAGGGCATGCACCGGGTTTGCATACTACCACTACTTTACAATAATCACAAAGTTTTGTAACGTTAAGTGTCAATCACCTGAATGGCAAGAACACATTTATTGCTTTTGTTTCTATAATACAGTTTGGGAAAGGAAGCCCTTAAACTAAATTATATGTTATTTACATTAAATAACACCTTTCCTATTTTTAATGTCTTTGGAATAATTACAAAATGAAAGTCTTTCGTTCACCTCTTTCGATGATTGCACATCCGTAGTCGTCCTCGAAGCAGTCGCTGTCGCGAGCCGTACCACGGCAAGGCGCAGCCAACCGGAAGCAGCAGTGCGTGCGGTGCTAGTGCTCCTGGCTCCGATCGGTGGTTATGGGAGGAAGTCGTCTGACGCCACCCACTCCTCACCAGGCCAGCCTCAATGACTCGGCTGCACAATCATTCCTTCCGGAGGCGCCGGCCCGTTGAAATCGGAATAAATTCCTGATTGTCTTTTTATACTGGGCGGCCTGCACTACGTTGGTCGACCCCCAAGTCACTGCTCCCACTACCTCTCATCAACACCGCAGTCTCAATTCTGTCTCGTTCTCTCGCCTTCATCCGTCTTCTGCCAAAAATCCGCCGCTCTCGAGCTTCCTGCGTCGCATCCCCACTCTTTTTCTTAGTTTCGCCCATCGCTCCTTCACGTGATTGGAATTTTGAATGTTATTGGCCGAAATCTTAGTTTCCAGAATATTCGACGCGAGTCGGAAGCCGATAGGGTATTTTCAAATTAACCTCATTTTCTGGGCGCCTGATTGGTGGTCTTTGTTGTGCGTGTGTTTTGGCCAGTACATCGGAGATGAACAAAGCAGTCCTTTCTGCTGTCTTCGTGACGCTTATATGGGTCCTACGGGAACTCTTCAACAGTAGCCGGATCTCTATAATTTGCTTGTTCCGGTGCCTAGCCGTGCACGTGGACTGGCCGCGCTGGTTGCCTGAAGGGCTGTCCCGAGGACAATTGCACCCTAATCGTAAATCTTTTGAATCTTCTGGCACGCGTTCGCGCGTCTTGCGCTGAGCCGTGTCAAATCAGGACCTTCCTAATCGGCGTGACAGAGGGAAGTTTTGGGTCCGGCGACTAGCAATGACCTCATTGCAAAATAAAATACAATAATTATGTTGCGTAAATTTTACAAATCTATATAAATAAAAATGAATAACCGAAATGTATGTAAGCGCATAACTTTCTAACAACTGCACCAAAGTCGATAATTCTTTTTGTGTGTTCGTTATTGTCAGGACAAGGTTTGTATAAAAGATAACTTTAAAAATCGAACTGAAAATTTTAAAATATCTCATAATATGAAAAGTGAGTGAATGACCGTGAGAGATATTCAATATACTAACAAATTATTAGAAGAGAAAAGGGAGAGGAGATAGAGAGAGAAAAGAGATAAGAAAGAAAAGAGAGAGGGAAAGAGGAAATAAGGTAAAAGTGAGTATTTGAAAAGAGAGGGAGAGAGAGGGAGAGGGAGGTGGAATGAAAGAAAAAAGAGAAAGAGGTAAAGACGGTAAAAGTGAGAGGAGAGAAAAGAGAGAAGGAATGAGAGGAAAATGTAGGGAAAGTGAGAAAAGGAAACAGAGAAGAAATGAGAGGGGAGAGAAAAGGAAAGAGAGAGGACAGGAAGAGAGAGAGGGAAGTAAGAGGAAAAGAGGAGAGGAAAAGAAAATGAAAAGGAGATAGGACAGAGAAGAGAAATGAGGGGAAAGGGAGATAAAATGAGAGGGAAAAGATAAAGTGGGAAAAAGATAAAAGTGGGAAAAGAGAGAAATGAAAGAAAAGAGAAAAGAGAGAAGTGGAGAAAGAGAGAAGTGAGAGAAAAGAGAGAAGTGAGAGAAAAGAGAGAAGTGAGAGAAAAGAGAGAAGTGGAGAAAAGAGAGAAGTGGAGAAAAGAGAGAAGTGGAGAAAAGAGAGAAGTGGAGAAGAGAGAGAAGTGGAGAAGAGAGAAAAGTGGGAGAAGAGAGAAAAGTGGAGAAGAGAGAAAAGTGGAGAAGAGAGAAAAGTGGAGAAGAGAGAAAAGTGGAGAAGAGAGAAAAGTGGAGAAGAGAGAAAAGTGGGAGAAGAGAGAAAAGTGGAGAAGAGAGAAAAGTGGGAGAAGAGAGAAAAGTGGAGAAGAGAGAAAAGTGGAGAAGAGAGAAAAGTGGAGAAGAGAGAAAAGTGGGTAAAAGAGAAAAGTGGGAAATGAGAGGGAAAGAGAAGTGAAAGAGAGAGTAAAGAGAGGAGAGAGAGGGAGAGAGAGAGAGAGCAGAACGTCTGCCGTGTTCTGCTCGTAGTACTATAAAGTAGAAGATCCAATTTGCACTACCACTAGTTCTTTGTGATATCGATGAATGAAATAAATTCGTTGTAATTTAAAAATACAAAGTGCTGCATTTGTTTGCAGAATTTTTGAATGATTGTTTTGAAGATGCTTCGATGGTAGAAAGTGATGACGACTTAGCGAATAACTAGGGCAGACCTTCACAACGCCTGTTCCCGCGAGCTTTCTGCACTTACGAGCCGACCGTGTGCCCGCGAGAGGTGAAAGTGCAAGTAGTGTTAGTGTGTGTGTGTGTATCGGGAGAGGGGGAAGCCTGACGTTGCGTGACGCGATGCGAAGATTGAATGCAGAGGTGTCCAATGCAATAATCTAAGCTGTGGAATCATTTTCCCACTTATTTAAATGAAGGATGTCCAGTATTTGAAGCTACAAACGCCATAAATCACTATTTGTGTTCTTCTCTGCATTGCTGTGTATACACCTTTATGGGGGTTTATATATTGTTTGAAAATGAAGTTTAGTATATGAGACTGGGTTTGCTTAAGCTTTATTCACTTGGGAAAATTATGTTTCTCACGCTGCCGCACTCGGATCACAACTGTTCTCCCTCGTGAATAAAGCTATACTTAAACCCCTTGTTATATAAATATTAGCTTTATAGAACCGTTTGATATTTTAATTAACCATATTAATGAAAAAATAGTTTATTCAAACAAAAACAATTTAGTATCATAATTTTTAATTTAGAAAAACACGAAATGTTTTGTTACATCTTAGCAAAGCGAATTACAAGCAAGCATGTAATTATAACACTACAAGTAATTAAAATACTTGCTGACCAAATCAAATATGTATAATTCGTTGTAGTTTCATAATTCACACTGTCATATATCGACAACAAGCATTTCAAATATAATACAAAAGGCAAAATTACTTGAACTGTTTCTAACCGTCATATTCTCTCCGATTGCTCTATGAATTTTCGCGCCATGGTTCGAATTACGCATTCTAATTGGTGGTTCCTAATCCTTGAATGAATCTCACATCCGCACCTTTCATCGATTTCGCATTTGCACCCGAGTTGCTCGCGCCTGATCCTGAGGTCAGTGAAAGTGAAAATGAGGTGCAGCCCTGTACTAGGATAATGAACATGGTGAACAAGAACTTCGCTGCAGCTTGTGGATAAATCGTGTTTAAACAACAGTGTATATCAGGAAAGAATATGGTATGCATTAGCCTACATAGTTATTACAAAATAATTTATCTAGTAAATGTGTTTTATTCTTTTGCAGACGTGGAAGAAATGGTTATCTGGTTTTATTCCTTTTCTTGGTGATCAAACAACGTATTGGTGAGTCTCAAACTTGCTTTTCCAGTATTATATTTTGTACTTTTTTTATACATTTTTAATGTTAGAACTGTAATGAACTTAATTTATAAATTTACATATTATATGAGAAAATATTATTTGATACATTATTAATGGTATCGTGTCTTGTAATCGCACTTTTACTCGAGTTGTAATAAAAGCATAAGTATGTGATTAATTGAAAAGCAATGAAAAGTTATCGTTTTAATACTAATAAAGTAACACATTAAATCGCGAAAATAAACTTCAAATTTTTGGTTAATTCAGAGAACAGTGGCCGCCATCTTAGATTGAGTTCTTCTCCATGTCCTGCTGTGAGTTGTGGAGCAACTTACTTACATAGCAGTGTAATTTAAAACAATCACTGGATAAAACAATTTTTAATAATATACACATTCACAAGCATGCGAGTTGTGTAGAAATTATCAAGTTTAACATTTTCGGCATTCAAAAATTATCGTTATGTCTCCGAAAAATGATGTAACACATCTCATTTAGTGTTTTTAACAAATAAAATACAAATTTGACAGCAAAATTTTCCTGTCAAATATCCTTTTAATGCTGTGCAACTTTATAAACAACGCATTTGGACGCCAAGTGTCCACGACGCACTATCTCGCTACGTTATCCCACGGATCCAACGTACGCGTGATGGCCTTTCGGCCCTCGCTCTCGTTTCCAGGCTCATGTTGTTTAATAAGCATCCCTCACTTTTAAGGGAATTACTTTTAACCCTATAAAGGATATACGAATGCAACACTGGGCGATAGATGCGTAGGGTAATTTGTTACGACCTCAAAGTTTAGAAGCAAAAACAAAATGCAAGGTCAGTGAATATTTATTGAAAATGAAAAGCAATTTAGTTGCACTTACAATAAATTGATTTTTGGAAGATAGGCTTATTGGATTTGAAGCATGTATTTTTGTATGTCCATTTGTTGGACTTCGGACACACAATGTTGCATGGTTGTGCATAGAGATGAGTATTAGACAGTCTTCATAGTGGATAATAAATTAAAATATATTGATTTGGGGGCGGGGGAGTGTCTACTCTATGTACACGCAAACAGAGTTTCTTCAATACTCCAACATAGCTCTAATGTATTTTACAAAAGTTGAACACGAGTAACAACACATACTATAAATGAACCCTAACCTCGAAGAAGAAGACACAAAATTTCACGCTTGCCACTTTTCATTTGCAAAAACTACAACTGAAAAACAAAAGTGGCAGGGTAACATATTACCGCGTATCTTTTCTAGGGTTAAAGGGGATAGTATTGTACTGACTTGCACTTCCACTAACACATCTACTAATACAAATCTACACTGGCGCCAGTATTTGCCATGGACAATTGCAAATAGAAGTAAAGTCCTTACTAGCACTCTTCTATGTTCATATTTCGGAAGACAATTGTTGAGCTAATGGGGGGGTGGAAATGTCCATTTCAACCATTGTTTTTCAAAATGATTGCTTTTGCAAAGTACTTACTTAATGAAAAAGTTAAAAGTAATAAAAAGCCAACATTCGGTTAATAAGTCTATGAATGTATAAATATCTCTTTAATTTTAATTTTCTAAGTAAAAGAACAATTAGATAAAATTGTATTTTTTCAGTCGAAAAATATTTGAAAACTAAATAAGATAATCCAAATGAAAATTACATACGGTTACTTTTATTTTAGTTTACGCTAATATAATTATTTCTTGTTTGTATAGTATTTTATGTGAATAAGGCTACATATTTGTATTGGTACTTAGCCATTTTTAATGAAATAAAAATGTTTGGGAAAATTAATCAACCAATTTTGCCGGATTCTCTAAGGTCTGGACTGGTTAATTATCACTATCACAATATCACTTTTCCTAATTAGTTAATGTGTACCTTGTATCAATACTCTCATGCGAGTAACTACATAAAAATACATATTTGTCATTTCCTTCGGGTTATTTGCATTCTTCTTGCATTGTAATCAGCTAATGCAATTTCCTTCGCAGCCCAGATTCAACTACAATATTACATGGCGCCATTCATGAAAGAATTTTCACTGACAATGAATGTTTTTCCAGTAACAAAACTCCTTTGCCAGCTAGAGTTAGACGGCAGGGAAAAGTTGGGAGGATATTTCTTTTCTCTTCAGATTGGCTACTACAATTCCGTAAAACAGGGCTTCTCAAGCAGGGCGAGTCGGGAGCGCGGAGCGGTGATGGTGCTACCGAGAGCAAGGTACCGAGAGGCCGCGGCGCGAGCTTGCGATAACTTCTGTCACAGTATCCCGATAACTCGAGTCGTGGAAACATGGAAGTCAACGCCAGCACTTCGCAAACCGAAGCGCCCACATCGACAAACTTCAATGCAGCGTTGAAAGAAAAGTATATTTTCTAAGATGGCGTCAGCTATGCCAAATGTTTGTTTGCAAAACCGTGCTTAATCACGTGAAGTTTAATTTGCAACGACATTATATGATTAATCATGTTCTGAATATGACAAATACTCTAAAGGAGAACTAAGGAAATTTATGGTGTTATGAGAAAGAATGCGTTTCAAGAAGTTCGTTTTGAATATACTTTGATGTTCCTTATTGTTTAGCAGTAAAATAACACAATATAAAACAGGTTAATTTTATTTATTTCAACTGTCTCTTTGGGAAAGAAGAATATCTCATTTTCTCCTCAACATTCACGAAACATCGAACTTTTGAGAATCTGTAGATGTATTCAGAACATTGCGTTCGGAATTTGAAATCAAATTTAAGGATTTGTTTGATTTACAAGTACAATTTCATATATTTGCTACACCTTTTTCTCTTGATATAGGTTTTTACTTGTGATTTTCAATTAGAAGTAACTGATTTGCAGTGTGACACGTAAGAAACACATTATTAAATTTAAAAGATAAACAAGAAAAAATTACATAAATAACAGGATTACAAAATTTAATTTATAAAATAAAATGTCAGGATTGTTCTAAAGTACACAGTGGGCAGACCCAGGAAATTAAAATTAAGAGTCTCAGAACACATCAGAAATATTCAAGAAGTCGCACAAAAATAAAACTCTATATCAACACACCGCATAGAATTGGACCATAATATAGATTTTATAAATGTAGATATTTTAAATATCCACATTTATAACCAAAACAATATTCAGGAACTGTTCTTGAAACTTTATACATAAAAACTGACAATTGCTTGAATACTCAGATTAAGTCTAACATGTTTACATATTTATATCATTCAGTACTTTATTATTTCAATGCAAATTTAATATAATTCATATTAGGTTTCTTATGTATTCTGTTTAATTATTCCACCAATAGACTACCATTTCTCAATAGTTGTTTATCCTCTCTGCCTACTGTTTTTCTAGAACATGTGCTCAAGACTAAAAATTTTAAAAATTTTATTAAAAAATTATAAAGTTAATTAAAACGTAAGCTCCATATGAGTATATTGAGTAATATTATTAAAATTTATCTTATTTGAATACTATATTTTTGTGATGAAGTTGTAAAATTGAGATCGCCCAGATACTGGCAGCGCTAGCTCGTGCTGCCCGTCGTGTTTGAAAGGGGAGGCGACCACGACGACGTCGGCGGGGTGGAGGTGGTGAGTGAAGAACGTGGTTCGCTACGGTCATTTGAAACTTCAAGAAGAACGTCAACGCGATGTATCTGTGCAGGTCTCATATGCTTCTATAAGGTTTTCTTATTTACATAATGTTCTAGCGTGAAGATGAATTCGATGTCCGGGAGAGAAAAAGATAATCCTCGAAACTGTTGCAAGATGATGATGATGATGATAATAATAATAATAATAATAATAATAATAATTGTTATTATTATTATTATTATTATTATTATTATGAAAAAATGTGAAATAATTCATCTACATTAACTGTTTAAGGTATGTTCAGAAATAAAGGGACCAAAGCAGAATATAATATAGATGAGCATATATATAAACAATTAAAATAATTTAAATTTTATGTTAATAGATTATTAATAATATTATCTATGAAAGAACTGAAGTATTCGAGGAATTAAATAAATCAATATTCACTGGATAGATATCTCGACACTATGGTGTTACATAACCTATGCAACTTACAGGTACCACGACTTTTCCTCATTGCTTTTGTTTTTAACTGTTTTATACTAGTAATATTACGTAATATTGTAACTGATTGGTGTGTTGACCTTTCAGACACTGAGGAGGGCCTCACAATTTAGGCCGAAACGTCTGCTTTAAATATACTTTATTGGCTGGAATCATCGTTTCTTTTCTTATAATATTCGAGGAATTGTCAAGCTCTTTAGAATTGAGATTCGGGTTTGAGAAAATGTTGAATTCGTCTTATCTCCCCTTTCCTTTGCAGCGAAATCTCCACTTTGAAGACATCTATTTTGTGTGCGTGTGTGTGCGTGCGTGTGTGCGTGTGTGCGTGCTCTGTCACTGCCTCTCCGTCTGCGCCGTCGCCGTGCCCGTCGATTGCGCCGAGGACGGCGTAGGGTCGCGCGGGTTTTTCGCTCTGGACACCTCCGCGCTGATCTCATCACTGTATCTGAATATTGTAAAGCCTGGAGACTTAAAATAAACTGTCAGAAAACTGAGTCAACTTGTTTCCATCTTAATAATAAACTAGCCCATAACCAGCTCAAAGTAAAATTAGATGGCAAAACTCTAAAATATAACCCGCACCCTAAATATCTAGGAGTTACCCAGGACAGAACTTTAAGTTTCAAAAAACATCTGATAAATTGCGCAAAATTAAAAACCAGAAATAACATTCTACAAAAACTTTCAGGAACCACTTGGGGCTCATCGCAAGAAGTTCTAAGAACAACAGCTTTAAGCCTCACGTACTCAGCTGCTGAATATTGTGCTCCGATTTGGTTAAATAGTCCACATTCCAAATATATTGACAAGCAATTAAACTGTTTTATGAAAATTATTACAGGAATAGTCAAATCCACACCAACCCACTGGCTGCCTGTGCTGAGCAGCATACCACGACAAAACATAAGGAGAAATAATGCACTCAAAAAGGAATATGAGAAGATTATGAACAATTCGTTACTTCCTATGCATGAAGATATTGGCGCAAGAACAACAAGACAACTGAAATCACGTCATCCACCGATTACAACCGCTCAATGTTTGGTAGCCTCAGACTACAATAGCTTCAATGATTGGCAAGAAACCTGGAATAGATCCGTATGACAACCTATTTTACAGGAAAATAAAAATCTGGAGGTTTCTACTTCCACGCGGCACTTTGACAACTATTAACAGAATACGTACTGGACATGGCCGCTGTGCTGATTTAATGCATAAATGGAAGATACGCCTTAGCTCGATGTGTGACTGCGCAGATGTCAGGCAAACTATACATCACATTGTCAATGACTGTCCGAGAAGAAAGTTTCCTGGAAACCCCCAAGAATTCATCGTAGTAACTGACAATGCGGCCCACTGGGCAAAGGAACTTGACTTAAGGCTTCAGAACCAATATTTTAAGACTGATAAAATTAACTTCTTATTGTGAATTAGACATATAGTTTTTACTTAAATCTGCTATATTGTTTTTAAATTGCGTACTTGTTCTTTTAATTGTTTTGAATTGCTCTCTTTGTGTGAAATTTGTTTCCTTTTTCTTATTGTATTTTTTCCTGTCATACGAATAAATATACCGCGGCGCCCCACGCTGTGTGACAGAGGGTGACAGCAGGTGCGGGGGCCAACGGGCGCAGCGCGCAAGCCCCGCGCGGGCAGGTCAAGGGAAGTGGAGCCCTGCCATCGCTGAGCTGCCCTTACCCGTTTCACCCACCCGTAGCTGGGGAGGGGGGTCGTTTATTTAGCTCGTCCGAGAAAAAAATGCTTCCCGGTCATCGACAAACGAGCTACAGATTTTTTTGTTGTTATTGCTGACGGAATAACTATCTCTTCGCATTTCTCTCGTATCTAGCAAAAAGGGAACCCCAAGAAAAAATGAGCGGATAGTGACGCAACGTGTACTGTCTGGACGTAATGCAAGGGGTCATCCCAGCTCAGTGGAAATAGGTGAGTATTAGAGATGAAGCTTTTTTAACCTAGAAGTTCATTAAAAAATATATTATAGACGTATTCAGCTTTTAATAATTGAGGCGTTCGGGTGTAAATGATGGCATCTCGCATTTTACAGGAACCCGATATTACCCTTTATGAGCCTCGTTTATAATGTTGGAGTTATTGTCGGCGACAGCTTTATAATTGCACCGAAAACATTACTGGCATAGCCGATAGAGCATTCGAAATCTATGCGTCAGACTGCACTGGGATAGAACGGGCAGCGCGCCGTACTGGGATGTTGGTAACGAGACACTGGTTATCAAGGCGTTCCGCTCACCTCGATAGTTTCACTAGTGTCTCAAGCGATAATGACTCCGTCGCCTTGCCACGTTCGCCCGACCTGACTACCCCCTCTCATTTCTTCTTCTTCTTCTGGAGCTACGTCAAGGAATTCTTCTTCTTCTTCTGGAGCTACGTCAAGGAACGTGCGATGTCCGCGACCCTGCAGGAGGACGCGCAGGTCATGGTCGTGCGGGTACACACAACTTTGGCCGTCCTCATCACCGAAACACAGGGGCGTGCGCATCGGGGCACACATCTGTATTGTTGCCATAAGTGCGGGAGACGAGAGCCCTGGTAGCTGCCCTGGATAGCCGAGGTCGTTAAGGCTGAAGGGTCGTGGCAGCCTCGGCTGGAAGGGTCGCGGCTTCGAACTCCACCTGGGGCATGGATGTTTGTGTGTGATTGTGTTGTCCTTACGTGTTCTCCCTACAGTTTAAAACTCACAGTGGTCGCTATATGTCCAAAGATGTTGAAAAGCAACCTTAAAAATAAATTAAAGAAAGTGCTCTGATAACGGATACTTGCGATAGCAAACATTGATGACAATAAAGATGAAGTTGAAATACCTTGATTTTTGTTATTTCACTGTCTTCGGACTTCCGTCTTTAAGCCGTTTCATCTCTGCCCAGACACGTGGAATTTACCACCCGATCGTCGCTTCCGTTCTCCGGTACAGCCATCGTCATAAGAAAAGGCGAATGTGACCTAGTACCTTAGCGCGAAAGCAATTTATGCTTTGCTTATGCGGTAATAACCCGTTCAAAAACCATTATCGTTCTTTTGTCCCGCCATATTACGTACTACGTTCTGTCAAAGAGAATATAAATTTGCACCCGGTATTTAGAAAATTTTATTTAATATAAATACTTATTTATTATTGAAACAAGATTACCTAAAACTTTTTATTCGAACTTATTGCTATTCACAGAAGTATTTTGTACAAATTGTTCCATTGCACCTACTGAAAAGTATTTAAGATATAATAGTTTCATTAAAATTCAAAAAGAAATGTCTTTCGAAGATTATAAGTAATTAAGTCTATCAATGTAATCATTATAAAGAAAGAAAGAAAAAGAAAGAAAGAAAAGAAAAACGAAAAGAAAAGGAAGATGTACGCCATTAAATTATGGGAATCTGTGTAATCTAAACTCCATTTCGTAAGAAAATCAGTAATACAATTTCCAGTATTTGTGTACAAACAAGAGAACAATATGTTTTCAATTCTATCACAAGGCTACCACAAGGAAAGAATCGGCCATTTCCCTCTTACTCATTGCCATCTAATGAAGAAAACTAAGACATCTGCCGAAAGTGTGTGAAAATGCTTTCTACAAGTCACTTTACCTCAGAATGTTCGAATATTCAAGTTGTAAAAACACACTGGTATTAAGAGCAGTCTCTACGAAATATTTAATTCAATTCAAGGCTATACATTTATGTAAAAATATCTAAAAATTACTGGTTTGGAGAAGTTGATTTAAATTAATTTTTAAAATTGTATTAATTAATATATTTATGATATTTAACACGTGATTTATGCTCAAATAATAGTGGTAGCTAAGGAACGCAGTTGCTTCTGAACCGACCTAAAGTAAATAAATTTAAAAAAAGAAAGAAGCATAATCAAAGACCTTGCAAGCATATATATTATCCCCGTATTTTCGTTATGTTGCTTGTAAAAAAAAGTAAACTAACCATCACAACGTGTAATCGCTTCACAGTGCAACCTCCGTTGTGTTAACTGCACGCCTTACTAGCTCAGTAAATTATACGTTAGACTCCTTTAAATAATAGCGTTCTCGTTATAACTGCATAACGAGCCTGCGCATGAATTATAAATCCTGGATTACGGGTAGCAACGCCAAAAGTTGTTAAACAGCGCTTAATTCCATAACGCGGGAAGCGCGGCGCGGCGCGGCGCGCGGCGGCGGAGACAAAGGCGCTTCAGCCTTTGTTGCGCGTGGTCGCCCCGCGCCCCTCCCCTCCCCCGCCCACAGTGGCGGCGGGCGCTGCACCGCTCCAGCCCTGTCGAAGAGCCCAGAAAGTCCGCATATTCAAAAATACAGAAAATTGACCTAAACAGTTGTGACGTTTTTATTGCTAATGTGTTACGTAAATAAATAATGTGTCCCTCCTCATTTCATACCCATATCGAATTTCTGTTCACTTGACATCAAGTTAACCAGACAAATAGAAAATAGATATTACATAGATAAATAAAAAAATAATTACGTGGGAAATTGCCGCTTTTTTGTTGCTAATTAATTGCTTGAAGTATCCCCGCTTCAAAGCTATTACCGGAAGTGCAAACTTTGATAATTATATAAAATTGATAATATTAAGTCCGACGATTATAAGGAAATTATTACATTACAGTGATTATACTACATAGGAGACACTATTTTTGTTGCTATTTAGTCGCCCAAAAATAAATTTTGTTGCTCTTCAACTAATACCGAACATCCGATTTTCCGCTAACTTGATATCAAGTTGGTTGAAAATAAATATCGATATGAAGGACCTCATTTTTTTTTTGCGTAACAAATTAGCAACTAGGCCTCTGGAATGGCTTCTGGGCAGCGTACTAGCTTCCCGTGCTGTGGTGTCGGGTACGATTCCCCATCGAGGCAAAATAGAGTTTTAGTTTTCCTTTAAAATCGTCGCAGTTTCTGTAGCTGTGACGAAGAAAACCTCAAGTAGGTGGATCTTGCCAGTTACGGTGAAGAGAATACGTTGAGATATACAAAATTTTCTCTACATTAATATCCGCCAAAGATCTTAGCGTCCGGCTTGCTGGGTCAATGGGTCACGATATATTATAATCCTTATTACCTTTATAATGGATTATAGGATCCGCCGACTATACAGCGCAGCTGGGAATCTGAAATAGAATGATTCTATTCCTAGTTCATTTCTGTTTGGATTGACTAAATGAAAGATCGCTTTCTTTTCTAAAGAACAAAATTTAACAAAGTTTATTTTTACCTTTTTAGCGAACAATTTAGTGAATTTATGTTATGCCTTTGATCAAGATATCTTTGAATTTACAATTTTATACCGCGGTTAACTTATCTATTCTTCGTTGATGTCCCTCGTAGACTTCTCAGTCGAAATATCTTGCGAGCTTGCCGTAGTCCAAAGTCCCAAGAAATTTTCTTCTGCCCCTATCCAAGCTGGTCTCAAACTATCAAAATTATCAGTCTCGATTACGTCCTATGACATAGTCCCGAACTCGATTACCACTCCCGACAAAGTTCCAATTTATACATTAATATTACTTCCACGTGAAAATATCTGCAATATCATTCACTGTCCTTAAAATGTCACTGATAACCCAATTCTATCTAGATTATACTCGTTCTCTCTCACGAACCTACGATCAGTTCAGAAGCGCGATACCGGTCAGAATGAAATCTTCCTGCATGATTCACCCCTCGAAGACTTCGTATTAAACTACCTTCCTTTTTTTCATAACATTTGACCGTCCTTCTCTCACCCAGCCAATCCGTACGTTCGTTATATTTTGGTGTAGCTGACCTTTCGATCGTCTAAACTTCTTCGCCCAATCCCAAATTTTCTACTTTCGGCATCAAGCCATCTCTTAATGCATGTACAAAAAACAAAAACTACATTGTTTATTCACGGTCGTTGCTAAGCTCTAGCTCTCGTGATATTTCGTAATGCATGTTCCACCATATAGTCTGTTAATAAATGAATGAATTAATAAATGTTAGTTTATTTTCATGTGACATATCGGTATGTCACAACGTCATGTTCGTCTCATGTCGCTCTTACCCCAAGCATGGGAATTTAACTGGGCCCAGGCATGGGGACACTTGTAGCTGGCCGGCGAAGTCGGATTACCGACCCAGTAACCCTAAATACAAACAATTAGCAACTAAAAAGAGACAATTTCTTACATTAATTTCTAGTATTTTTGAAAACATTGCTGCTAACTTCACAGACCTTTGTTGAAAGAGGCGCCACCCACGACCGTCATTAGTCCGCGCGCACACTGCCAACGGTATCATGTAATAACATATCTGCAGTTCGTTTACCAATGTAAAAACGTTTTCTATTACTCGGGAACAATACTTCTTATAAATTGTATATGGACGTATATACGAAATAATACGATATGTAGTATAGAGGACGCTATTAATGCTGTGGAAAATAGATTCCGAGATTTCAATGGAAATAAACGTTTTGGTATCCCCAGATTCCGAAAAGTGTTTTCTCAAACGTCCGTCCGCCCAACTATCAGTCTGTCGTCTGACTATTAAGAAAAGGGTGAAGTTCTAACAATTTTCAAAACCTTTGACGAGAAAGGAAAAAGACAATGGAAAAACATTATTTTTAGTTACAATTTTAATTCAATTCATATTCCAATTACAAAAAATTATAATATTATTATTACAATTTTGTTTTTCATTATTTATTTTTTCTAATAATATAAAAGAAAAATTACGAAAATTAATAAAACAAAATATAATTTTAAAAAAAATAAATAAGAAACTATTAATTTTCTGTCTTATTTATATTGTGCTGTTGGGTGCAAATTATAAGATAAGCGGTTGAAAGTTTGGAAAACTGTAGAGAATTTACAGGGCTACAATTTGTATTTAGTTATTTTCTGATCTGCGTTAGAACATGAGATATTCCTAAAAAACGAAGGAAAAAAGTAATGTTTTTCTATTTCTCTTATTTTTGTTGATTTTTTTAGTCAAAATCGGTTATAAGTGCTTGAAAAAATTCTTGAAACATCTTTATCATCTATAGAAAATCGCACGGATTATTGAAATCAGTATTCATAGACGTGATGTGGTTAACAAAATTTAAACGTATAAACGAAGCTAAAAACACGTTTTTTTTTATTTGTACGAAGAATTCAGAGTAAATTGATTGAAATCCGACGAAAATCATGTTCTTTACACTTCAATGACGATTTTCAAGAAAAAAAAAACTTTATTCCCGAGGACGGATTTGCATATTTAATTCCACTAACCCCTTTGTGGTTCGTGTTACAGTATTGAAACAGCGTAAGCGCCCAATTTTGCTGTACCAACACCGCGTCGCGACATACCTCAACTAATACTCTCAAATCTTTAATTCTTTTCAAATGCTCCGTGACCTCAGTGATAGAAGGGACAGTGCGCACTGGCTCGACATAGCAGCAATTACCGCGAACCACGTCGACAAATACGTTCGTAATTGGTCTCGTGCACGGTACAGTGTTAGGCATGTAGTCTGTGGAATGAGAAAGCTTTCCCAGATTTTTTATATGTTCTTTTCAACAGAATGTGCGTGAGGTGCTGTCTTGTGTTGCGGGTAAGTCTGCACAGTATATAACTGCAGACCACAGCACTTTGCCATTTAGGAGTTTTGGTACAATCATATTAGTAATTTTCGAACCGACGTATAATACACATTTGGGTAGTTTTGAATGCAAAATACACATTAGGATTGTTTGGAGGGATATTATCACATGTGTAGTGTGTGATGGACATGGGGTGGAAACATCACTTTTGCAAATCTTTGCTAGGATGCGCCAGAATAATGAGGCAAATGTAATGCTGTTTGTCTGATAACTTTCGTAAATTATTTCTTCTTAAATGCTCATGGACAGTAATGGAGTTAAACGGAAATAATCAATGGACAAATTTAGCTAATCCATTGAGCTACAATACGCTATCAATTCCGTCACGTTCAAAGTCGGGGGTTGTTTGCAGTGATTCCGCTGAGTGTGACTGAGCCCAAAACGGAGTGCCGCCGCAGCATTGGGAGAAGCGGGGCTCCATCTTCCGCTATGATGGCCCTACGCTTGACCCCTGCTTCTCTGTGCACGACTCCGTTTAGATTCTCTGAAACGGTGATTCGCGTTGAAATTTCTCGGTGGAAACGGTTTATTGTGCCGTTGTACTCTAAAAGTGATAGCAGTCATAATCTTTTACTTGAGCTCTTCACCTCTTTTCTGGTACATTTATACGAAGGGTTGATTCAATAACCAATGTAGGGGGGCCACAATCCTATCTGAAAGCAGTTCCTTTATTATACCGGGCTGAGATGACTTAGTCCATCAATTGTCTCTGCAGTGCCTCTGATCGTGCAAATTATATTACACGAATTATGAACGTTAAACACTTCACTTCTTCTTCTTCTTCTTATGTTCACAGCAGCATCTGATACAAAGCAGGAACTGTCAATAATTGACAGTTTTGCGGCGCGTTTCACATGCTTCAGAACAGTGTTGCCATCCTCGTAGAAGAAAATAATGGGTATCAAAAATTAGTGAAAAAACACCACCTGCATAAATCTATTTAGATGGCGTTGATTTAATTCTCCGTTTACCCACGAAGATAGCAGCGCTAAAACTCACAAAAACACATTTTTGGAAATTTATTCGAATCGTTTGGCTGGATCCAAAGAAAACAAACTATCAGTTCCCCACTAAGAGATTGACACGCGTCGAGTGACCCCTCATGTGTTTCGATTGGTGCACGGGAACTGGTCTAACCGTGAGTGACGGATCGGTACACTTTATTATTTTTATTTTTATTTTATTATATTATATATAATATATATATTATAATATATATTATAGTATTATAATATATGTTATAATGTATATATTATGTATTATAATGTGTGTGTATACATATATTATAATATATCATATATTATATATATTTTATTATATTATTATATTTTTAAATTTTATTATATATACGCACACGATATTACAGATACTGTACATACGCACACTTGCAGATACTCAAATACTAAATACTAAATATAGGGATAATATAGATTTCTTTATAATTAAATTATTTTTAAGAGCGCGTACATGCTTTTTGTTTATTAACTTTTTCTTTATTGGTAAATTCTCAAAAGTGATTGATTTAATGAATTTTTGTTCAAATTACGTGATTAAAGCATGCTTTGGTAGGGACGTTTCCGTAGCTGGGAAAATTTAAAATCGCGATGCAATTATAAATTTAATAGCGTTGCTTCATTGTGTTGAGTTTAAAATTCCATTATGCTTTCATGAGCAACGTTCAGCACTTTCTTTCGAGCTTGAAATTAAATTGCATGAGAGCGTGAATAGGTACGGTGGTATAGGAAGTTCATGTCAAAACTTTGTTACCAGTAAAACAAACGAAATTCAGCAAAATATTTTGTATTTTAAAATAACAAAAACTTATCAATTATAAGAATTTTCAAAAAAAAAATTGTTTGGTACTCAGAGGAATTAGTTTTATAATAATGATTGTTTACACATCCATGGTAAAGTAAAATATTTCTTTTGAATTTCCCTACTTTTTTATTCATAATTATTTCAAAATTACTTTCCTCACCCGAATTTTTTTTATTTTGCGCCTATTTTGGCTCTCGACAATTTTCTGGTATCAATCCTTTGTTCCAAAGTTTGCTTTACACCGCCTTTAGTAACACGATAAAATTGAGAAAGTTGTACTTTATTTTTTACTTTACCCCCTAGAAATGTTACCCCCTTGATTCAAGCGTTGCAAATCAAAATGAGTTTTCAAATCATTTGATATTTCATTTGTAAAGGTATGTAGTTTACACAATTGAAAGCCAGTTCTCTCAGATTATACTCATCCCCTATTTTGAAGAGAGCAGCGACATATTTACACCACTTTAAAATAGAAAGAAATTGCAAAATAGAAATTAATTGATTTTCTTTGACCCAAAGTTCATAAGATGTCCAGAAATGTGTTTATAAACTCATTTTAAAGGACATTACATGTAAATACTTCGAAGTTCAACGTTGCGAACACGCACATCCATAGGCACGCCCGCCATCACTTCAGCTCTCTTTAATGTCGCCCCGACCCCTTGCCCCATTCTGTCGCCCGCCCTTTGATCGGCGCCCTGCCGCGCCCTTGGGCCCACCCTTGCGCCCGCCCTTGCGCCTGCCGCCCCTCCGGGCGCAGCCGGCCCCAGGCACCCACTTCGCTAGGAGACACTTAGATTCAATCTCGAAATGAAGGTTAATGAGAAGTGCTATGACAAATAGTTCTTGCAAGGGTCGATGGGTTCGTACCGGGATAGGTGGCTCAGGGTATCAACTGATTTCACTTCGGTGCCCTTGACCGGGAAGACCTAGGGTTCGAGTCCCGGCGATGGCAGGATTTTCGACACTAGGCTACACAGCTAGATCGAATTCTGCCGCAGCCTGGAGGAGAATTTGAGCGGCCGGCTGCTCTGATGGGTAGTTTTCCAAGGTTGCTTTCATCAGCACCAGACGAATGCCGGAGCAGTACCGTTACAAACGGGCAACAGAACGTGCGCGATGTTTCCTTGCTCTTGTTTGTGTTATCCTCACCCTTATTTACACGCTCTTACGATTACATTCACTACACTACCACACAAGGGGTCTTAGATCTTATCTCTGCGTACGGCTGGGTGCGATGTTCCGCTGATAGGAGATACCTGGTCGGAAAAAACCCGCGTGAAGATCAGCGAGATCTCTCCAACCAGACGAGAAAGGTTACCGCTACCTCTCATAATAAAAGCATTCACTAAATTTACGGTACTAATGACCATAGCAGTTGATGCGTCCGGGAACACCAAATAATCAACAAATCGATGGATTCGTAAAACACCAATGTCTTATGACTGAATTGGAAACACTCAGTCGATGTCAAAACACAAGAATAAAAGAAATAATTTTACCCGCGTTTAATGCAAGAAGTTTTCGTTCAAAATTGTTCAGGTACTCAATTCATCTGCGAAAAGTAGTTACAAATTGGGAGTATACACGTAATTTTATGATGTAAATAAATTGTGAAATGATGACGCAAAATTAATTTTTGTTATACTTTAAAATAAAACTATTTTACATCTCCATAAAAAGAGAAAATACAATATCGATCGATTATTTCGTACCTCCTCAATTCATTCAATTCTCAGAATCGTGAGATAATACGAGGAAAAAGTCTTACGATTCATGTTTGGGATTAAGAGGTGAACTGATGTTATTTCCAGAGCTTTCAGCCATGGATGTCATTGCTTGTTTAACTGTCACATTAAACTACCGTACTTCAATTACGGCAACATTTGTACAATGTTTAACGGAAAATATATTTGCGGATGTTAAAAGTAAAAATTATCTCCTATCGAAAAGTACTTATACTTTCTGTTTTCTTTCGCATTGAATGCGTTTTCAGTTCATTGAATACAAAAAGGTATTAACTTTATGTTACTGAAATTTACAACGGGTGTAAACGTCGTTTCATCGTGAATATTTTGTGATTTATTTTTCGATCCTCAATTGCTGTCAGCTCAGTTTTTCCCATTCACCCTGAGACTACCATGGGTATCAAATTGATACAAACTTTACCTGTCAGGTGGGGCCATGTGTATAATTCTGATGCACACGCTGTGGTCTTGTGGTAGGTCTGTGTCTAGTCTTAATACATGATCTCTGACACCTCTGAATGTCTTACTGTATGTAGTTAGAGTGTTGAATTTTTATTACTGATCCCTTTCTAATATTTAATCTGTCGTAAAGTTATGCTACGTAAAGAAGCCAAATAACGGGCGTGGCTTGGCAGCGTAGTTTTGAGATAGACGTACGTGGCAGTCAAAGGGTTAATGTTGGTGCCGGGCTGGTTTCAATGAGCGCATCTCCTTGAACAGCGCGGGCCGTCATCGTCCGGCGCGGGGAGGGAGGCGGAGCGCGTCGGTGGCGCAGGTTATGGTGGCAACGGAAGGGGCGGGGGGGGGCGGGGCGGGCAGGGGGGGGTTCCCCGCCCCTCCCGGCGGCAGGCGCGGGCGGGGAGGGGAGAGGAGGGGCGAGGCGGCGGCGGCGGCGGAAACGCGCGTCGGCATCGAGTTTCTGCGGGGGCGGTGCCTCGTCCCGTCCGCTTCGTTTCGCTATGCCGCCCCGGCACGCTCCGGGGGCGGAGGCGGCGGCGGCGGATGCGGGGAAGGCCTTCGGGATGGAGACGCTCGGTTGGGGGGGTTGGGGAAGAAGGAAAGCAAGGGGAATTGGAAGGGGGAGGAGAGGGCAAAACCAACAAGAGACGACGTTATGAGGAGAACGAGGCAGTTGGTGACAGGGTTGAGTCGGCAGAGAGCAGAGGTTGCGGGAGTTGAAGGGACAGGTGGTGACGGAGCGTGGGCGGCGTAGAGCTGCACATTCTGTGCAGACGGAAGACGCAGCGGATGCTGTGATAACATTGGGGGTGGTGGCGGACCAACACTCACTACCAACCTCAACGTTCGCTGGAAGTGGGTTCCTTGCAACCGGAACTCGCTGTCACATCGACGTGCGAGAGGTAATGGAGACGGAAATTTGCGTATTCAGCATGTCCGTGTTGGGTTCTCGAAACCTGATGACCTCAATTTGAACTTTCATGTTCTGTGCTAGACATTTTTAGAGTGAAAGAACATTTTTGCCTTGCGTTTAACTCTTAACGTGACTCTCGCGTAACTTTTTGCAACAAGTTAACTTTACTTATTGCATACTCTTAAGAAAACTTTCAGTTTTCTGAGCTGAAGTAAACAAAACTATATTTTCTCTTATATTACATTTTATAATTAAGCGTGCGCTGTGTTATTTTGTTGTATTTATTTTATGTTATCGATAATTAGAAAAATATAAACGTATACATTGCGAACATCTTTAAAATTTATGATTGAGGATTCCTACTTTTATTATTATTATTATTATTATTATTATTATTATTATTATTATTATTGAGTTCTTTTCATGTTCTTAATTTTATATATTTTGTTATTTCCGACAATCTATGAACCATTTTCGTAGCTTCTAAATAGTTAACGATATCGAAATGCATTTTTAGCATAACAATGCAGAATCGTGGAAGTAATAAATCGTAGAGAAATTGTTTATAATATATTTTTGTTTTCGAGAAATTTAATGATATATGATATTTAAATAGAACTAATATATATTTTTAATAACAATGGGTACATCATAAAAGAGTGAATCAATTATGTATCATTCGTTAATATTTTGCTAGTAATTGTATTAAAAAAGTATACTTTCTCGCATATGTACTGTGATATTAAACAGGAATTTCTTCTAGTATCCCTTGAAAAAACCTCTCGAGAACTGCAGATTGGTCTACCTTCCAGCTGCAACAGAAGCATATCTTATAGTATAATATTAAACCAACAAATGGTAGAAGTGTGAATTAAAGAAGGATTTATTTCAATACACAGAACACTTCAAACCAATTAATCTCAACACCTAATTTTACTTTCTCTCTGCTACTATGCTCTATGAGAAAGTATTGTAATGCTGCAGAAAAACGACGAATTTCGATAGAAAAAAATTATTGTCGGCCAGGTAACGAAAAATTGAATAAATCTTGTTCCTACGCATAATAAATTACTTCCTCTGACACTTTGTGTAGTTAGAATCTATGTTTTGCGGGTTCTTGTTACGGAAAATCATTGGTGACAAAATAACTGTTCGTCCATCTGTCAGTGTGAAGAACGGCTGAACTGAAAGCAGGATTTCACAAAATTGATATTTATCAATCCATCTGGCTGGTGTCATTACCCCTTCAATTTGAAATTG
The DNA here is from genome assembly GCA_964035755.1 of Teleogryllus oceanicus. NCBI lineage: Eukaryota > Metazoa > Arthropoda > Insecta > Orthoptera > Gryllidae > Teleogryllus > Teleogryllus oceanicus. The sequence continues at coordinate 2,024,265 of CAXIVR010000002.1, forward strand.
ATATTTTAATTTTGGAGGTTACATTACATTAAACCCCTGAGACATTTTCAAAATTTAAAAAAATGGCACTACAGTTTTTGATTAGCATAAAAACCCTGATAGTGTAAAGAACGATTAATAGAATAGTGCAGATGTGATTTTCATTAAAATCCTAATTATTCGAAAATTTCAAAAAATCAGATTTTGGCCATGTGCAATTGTTTGAAAATATGAGTATTTTTGCTCAATTCTCGTGAAACGTAGTCAATTTGAAAATTTAAAACCATTATTTTCTCAGAAATACTTCCAAATGTCTTTATTACAATTCTTTTCCTTGTATGTGGAAAGAACTGTAAAAATAGTTAATGGTCCCATTTTCGCCTCCTCTCTCTGTATTTTCGAAAATTGCAAAAGAATTCGGAATTGTAAATTCAATTTCGTGCGCTTCGTTTTGACGCGTTGTCAGTTCGAAATAGCAACTCAGTGGTTTCAAAATTCTTCAAATTCATCCACTGTTATTGGTAGTGATGATTGGACGATATAGATAATATTCTTACGAAGGAAATAAATTAAAGGTAGTAAATTTAACTTAGAACTAAGAAACACACTACTGAAAGACGTTTTGACAGCTGATTATGAATTTAAAAATTGAAAGCTCATTTCATTTTAATCAAAGCAGAGTTGTTTGAAATTATTCTTGCTTTGTGTATTATATGCTGCAATAACTGTAACAGTTAAATTTATTCTTGTATATTTCATTTGTAAAAGTTAGAAATAACTACTGTACCTGGATAAGAATTTATTTCTATCGATTGGCGTGTATCATCACATCGAGGAGCATCACAGTCGCTTCCTTTAAATTGGTCGAATTTGAATTTTCAAGTTATAACTGTTATAACTGAGTTTTAGAATGGCAGCAATTACAATTTTTCAATATTAGGTAAATCTTTTCAATAGTGAGAGAAAGTATGAGCACACTAGTTTGAACTGTGTCACTATTGTAGCCATGTACGATATATTATTAGTTCTTATGACGAGTCTGGATTTATGCTGAAATGGTGGAATTGACTAAATGAATCTAAATATAATATTAGAACAGTTATTAACTACAAATTAATTGAAAAATCTAACAAAACATTTTAAAATATGTATAGATTAATCGGCGTGAATATAATCGATTGAATTGTCTCCATTAATCATATAAATAGTTAGTCGACTTTCATACTAATTCCAATTAATCCCTAGAAACTAACTGTCGAATGAACAAATAAATCGAGTTTCTGTATACCAGAACACAACATTTTCCGAAATGAATTACTGTTTTCCGCCTAGCAAACTTAGATTATTTCAAGGAAACTTAGATCAAATCAATAAATATTAACAAAATATTTACTGACAAAATATAATTAGAGGATGAACACGGCAATAAAATACAAATGAGTAATTACGAAAAAGCCATTCACAGGGTTTGCAAGCAGAAAAAGAATAATCCCGACCTAATATGTAAATCTGCAATTTTGGCGAAAACTTTTGAGGTTTCACGAGTTGGTTGCTAAAGAAGTTATCATACGTATCTAGAGACTCAAACTTAAGAATTAAAGTTTTGAAACGGTTAAACGCCTTTCAATGAGTGATAACGTAATAAATTGGTCATACGCCTAAACATTTCGAAGAAATCGCCTACGGTAGCCACAGACCGGTGAAAAGTCCACAGCGTGCTGGACTTAAATTCGTTTTGCGTGCAACCTCTCGTAATTTAATCTGGGCAGTCGTACATTCGCGTCGTATTGCGGATGCAAGGCGGCAGCGTGTGGTCTCAGCCCGCTCTAGCTGCGCTGTCCCCCAGCAGCCCCGCGGCCCAGCGGTGGCCGCGCCAGAGACCCTCCAGGGCTCACGGCCCCTCTCGGCCACCGGCGCTCTCCCAGGTGGCGTAATTTATGTATTAATTAAGGCCTTCGTAATTAACGGGGATAGGATGCGCCACAGCATCGGTATAGTAATACCAATAAATCTGCATATAGACGTTGTGCTATCGTCTGTTAAGGTTAGTTCTCATTACCGAATTATGATATCTCCACAGTCTGAGAGTTACCGAAGTAATCATGAGATATCGTTTACGGTTCAGGTTTCTCGTTAAATTACGAAAAGAAAGTGGTAGAAAACTCACAAAACCAGTAATGAACTTTTTCATACATTGCTGAAAATGAGTTTTATTCAACTTTTAAAATTGATAATCTGTACAGTTTAATATAGGGATACTTCAATATAACGTATTGGAGTTTCATCCATAAATTAGTTTTAACCTTTTGATGCATCCTGTGAGTCTAAGAGCGCAGGAGACATGTTTTATATTAAAAATATGGTCATTATGTATATCTATATAGATTACTCGAGTAAAAGCTTTTAACATTAGTCAAATCCAATGCTTTCTTTTGTATGAATATTACAAATAATTACAATAAACGTTGAAAGTTCCCCTCACTTCTGCTTCTGAGTCGTTCTTATTATTTATTTGTTCTACATAATTATGTCTTGATACATTGATGTACAAATACAATTTTTAATTGCAAAATACCAATATTTGGAGGAAATAATACATAGAAACTAGAATTCAAGGATATTTGGATAGGTCATTTTAGGAAATTTTAAAATCATTTCAAAAGCAAAGAAATAGTGAGCACTACTGGGTAATTAAAGAAGATGAAGAACAGTACATACACAATTTCTAGATATAATATGCCGAAAATATTTACTAAGAGAAGAATAAAAACGTCACGGAAGTTTAAAAATCTCAGTTTTTAACGATCTAAAGATATTTTTAAAAATGTCTTATTCCTTTATGAACACTCCTATTGGACATGTATATATTAATGAAGGTCAAATAATATATTTAGAAATTATTAATTCTGAATTTGTCAATAATTTAAATTAAATTTTCTTTACGAATTAACTCAATTTTAGTAATTTATGTGTGTGTCGCGCAAGGCGCTGTCTGCTGACCACAGACCGATGAGCTCGGAAGTGTGTCTACTGTAAAGGGTTATTATGTATCGCCATGAGGACATAGTGGAACCGGAGCGGATAATCGAAATCGACATCCCTGAAGCTGGAAAAGCGCCTGGTAGGAAAAATGGGAATATGACATTTCACTAAAACTCACAATTCTGATATTTTGAAAAAGTTACCTAATCTTTCTATACTAAAAATTAAATCAGCAAAACAGCAGATAATATTTAATTGTTTATAAATTTTCAATTTGTTAAAAATACATAAAGAAACTTGAGTAAATGCAAAATCAGTACATATAATTTTATTTTTCTTTCAATACTCATTTATAGGAAAATGTATACAACATCAATTTCGCACCTTTTAAATAACCTTACTTTTACAAAGACGCACACCATGATTTTAAAATTTTATTACCTGTATTTAATCATCCGATGATTTCGAATTGTTCATCTATGAATTAGTATCTAATGTAATCTAACATGTAACAAAATGTTAAACAAATGGAAGCGTAAGAAAATATGTTGCATCATTTTGATTGTTTCAGCCAACATTTTGTAAAACTCGACAATAAAGAAATGGAGAGAGTGCAATCTCCGTCGTTGTAAATATAATATTTCATGTTTCGTTTCAAAATGTGTAAGACTGTGAAGAAATGTTCTACATAAAAGTGATATTTGTAAAATTATTACTTCTATGATTTGTGACATTTTGTCAAACAATAATTTTAAAAATACCTCCATTGCGGACAAGAAATATTTGGTAATATTTTTTATTTGTGTGCTCAAAATGCAATTGAAAATAAATCGAGCATCGGGCAAAATGATAACCTAATGGATCTCTGGGAAATAAAAGTGTGTGGTCAACATGCAAAACTTGCAGCCCAGGATGAGTTTTTTTATAATACACCTAGTTATATTTCATTCTCCCGTCAATTTTCTCTGTGGTCACAACTGTGATAGAAATCTGGAATGAAAAGGTATCAAATGAGAGGTTAACGAGAGAAAGATGAAACATTTGAAAATGCTCCAAGGAGAGTACAGATATAAGCGAACGAAGCCAGGAAATAATACAGGAAAACATACGTTATTAGATTATATGAATATAACGATCGAAATATATATGTAATGTATAATGTGTACAAGAAGAGAATATCGAAGTTACCAGAAATACAGCAACATCGAATCGTAAACTGTCCCTCGTCTTCTCGCCCTCTTCGTCGTATCTCTCTCCTGTTGTGGTCCTCTCTTTGCGAGGTTGCGTCGCCATGCGTGCTGCGCATTTGCCGGGCAGCTCCCCTCCCGGCGCGTCTCGCGGGTAGTCAGCGTTTTCACGGTGATTTCCCTCAATAGCCAAGTCGATTGGCGAGCGCGCAGCCGCCGCCCAGGACCTCGCGGCCACCGGATTGCGAGCAAGCGAAGCAAGTGGTCCACTGACCACTAACGAGTCGCAGCTGATGTCGCTTTCTTCTTTCACGCACGCCCTTTCTCACGAGATTGTCAGTCGAATCAAAATGAAGTTTGACGAAATTCGAGAATGAGGATTTTCATTAGTACCTACTACCTGTACCATTTCATAAATACGTGGTGTAGAGCGGGCTTGTGGTGTATTCGTGGCATGGAGCAAGCGCGGACATTTTGTAGAGTTGAAAGCAACTCACTTGTTTGAAAAGATACTAAAAGATAACTTTTCTGTGAAGATATGGACTTTATTAGGAGTTACGGAATTATCATTTTTATTTTTGGTGACAATACTATTCTTAGATAACTACTTTAGGCTAACTATTGCTACACATGTCAGGTTTATAAAGGCGGCGAATGGGAATATGTTTTGATTTGTTTTCGGAACTAGTTTGTTGAGGTATGGGTGTATGAAGTTGCGTGTTCTATTCAGTTATAATGTAACAACAACAACAACAACAACAACAACAACAACAAAATAATAATAATAATAATAATAATAATAATAATAATAATAATAATATGTATGTAGTATGTATGTATGTATGTATTTGCGTTTTGGGTCAGTAGTCCGACTTGCCAGTCAGCTACCGATGTCCCCTTGCCTGGGCCTACTTAAATTCCCAATATTAATAGTAATACATTATTTCTGCAAATGAGTGTGCGCTCAGTGGCAGTTAAGCAACATAAAAGAAAGTACAAAATTAAAATTAAAACAAAACATACAAATATTAAAATGATAAATAATACAAATGAGCAAACAAAATAAAATAAAATAAGATAAAGCATAAATACACAAATTCAAAAAGTAGATAAAATGCACATCTCATCTTTTACTTCCTTGCATGTTCCTTCGGTAACAGTAATTTATACATTGCTACAATAGAAATGTATGTAATAGATAATTATGTTAGAGTATAAAATATTGGAGAGGTGAGCTACGTGTTTGAAGATGTGTGGATATTAGTGTGTGTGTGTGTGTGTGTGTGTGTGTGTGTGTGTGTCTAGTGGTTCGATAATCGAAGACATCAGGTTTGGCATTATTTTTAATTCATTTATACTTGTGGCTGACGCAATGGTCCAAGCATGGCGTGCATATAACATAAACGGTATGATTATCGTTTTGAACAGAACGATGGCATTATGTATTGAAAAGCAGCTTAAGAGTTTTAACTGTGCTGTTCGCTTTTGTTTATTGTGTTCAAATTGTCATGTGTATTCCAGTTCAGTTTAGCGTCTAAATTCAGCCCGAAATAATTAACTATGGCATTTGGCATTGTGTTGTTAATTCTTCATGGGAGGAGTGCAAAGTGATACAGCAATAGTATTTTGGCAGTGAATTTTGATTGGCTTAGCTTAATTTTCCAAGTCGTTGATCAATTGTCCTTTTGTTTTGACACCTATTTTGGGCTCAGTTGTTTTAATCTAGTAGCTATATTTGTTAATTGCAGTTTCGTCGTTGCTGCGAGTATTGGGGATTGATTTATAGTAGGTATGAATGGCGGGTATGTGCCGACCTGTAGGGCTAGAGCGTGTGCCGACTCAGCACCTCGGTCTGAAGGGTTGGGGTTCGAGTCTCGCCGGGACGTGGTTTTTGATCCTTGGCTTCCATGTATGTGTTGTCTGGGAAGGCCTTGCGAGTCTGCTAACTACATACCAAGCACCCCGAATGTGTGTCAGTGTCTAGCTTAAAGGTTAATGTGTGGCCGTGAGGACATAGTGGTACCGCGCGGATAATCGAAATCGGCATCCCTTGAAAGAAAGCCTCCGGAAAAAGACCAGGAAGAAAAAATGTTTGACGGATATGTGTTAAACAATGTTGGAGAAAGATGAGATCCTTGGGGCAGGCGTGCTATTATTTTATGTGGCTCTACACTGCTGAACAAATAAAACGAAACTTCTAACATAAAGAGTTCAAAATCGCAACCCCTCTTGTTAAGAATTGTAATCTACGGATGGTTGCGGAAATGTTGCACTTTCGATACCTCTATTTTTATTGGTGTCAGTTATACCAGAATAGGATAAAATTGCTCAAAGAGTTCTAATTTCTGCCTTCTTCCTACCATCACGAGAACCGCTAGATATAGCAGGTAAGATATACAGAATGACATGCCCTCCTTAACGGCGTAACAAATTGCCGAGCGCAGGGTATTTGAAAACGAGTTACGTCTGCATCTGCCCTTTACTCTTGACCTTTAACTCCTTGTGCATGTCTACTCCTAAAATAGACTACTAGCGAGCTAGCGGGAATGTGTATCGATCGTCCTGCACACTCTTATTTTCGAATCTGTATTACTAATTTCGAATGGGTGACAAAATTGAAAGACAGTTATGCTGCCCAGCCATTAGAAAGGTTAAATTTGGTTTTGCTGAATAACCTGGAACTCAGGAAAATATAAAAATATCTACATTATAATTTATAATAAACGCATAAAGTGATGGAAAATTATGCAGCCTCTGACCATTTGAAAAAAGTCTACTGCTTCGCTAAATACCAAGATGCGGAGAATATCTACAATAAACTATATTACTTAGTTCCTATGCTCGCATAAATTGAAAGAAGCCTCTGGTATTGACGTTTTCATTAGTTGATGGTATGAAGCAGTGGGGTATGGTGAATATTTTTTCTTGGATAGTAATTACATTTCAAATTATTCATATGGGTAAGACGACAAATGAGTAGTTTAAACACTGAACCGATAAGCACACGCGGAGCCACCACCCGCTGTATGCAATTGGCCGATTGCTTCAAAGGCGAGCTCGACTGAAAGAGCCCGCGCGCACCACACGCGCCAGAATATCGGCTGATCACAGCATTCCTATGAGACGCTAGATGAAGTCAGCCCGTGCTTCCAAAGAGCTTTATAGACAAACGCTACCTATCTATTGGTGACAATAATAATGGTGCTCATTTGTAATGATAAGATTAGACGCACCAATTTAAACGGTTTTGATTTGGATTACAGAAAATGATTCTAAATTACTAGTCAAGTGGTATTAAAATATAAGATATCCTTGGGAATGATACGGAAACAATGCTTTCCTTGATTCCATGGAATTAACGCCCTGGTTTGAAGTAAGTATTGATGGTTTAATTGGATACAAAGAACTCGGCAACAAATCGATGTCACTAATTTCGAATTCGCGCACAAATTTTTAAAAAACTGTTACCTTCGGCAATGGCAGAGATGCCTATAGTTTTGTTAGATAACCAGCAGCTCGAAAAAATTCAAAACAATTAATAGTTTTGATTTTAACTAAAAATTGCAAATATGTATTAGTGTTATTTCGCATAATCTCGTACTGTATCAACTTAATTTTCTCCTACTTAGAGCGTGGCTGCTCACAATTGACGTCATGAGGCAGGAATTTAAGAGAGGCCTCCATCATTAAATATTTGCTTAGCAGTTGTTGCGTTAAGGAACACGGACGTTTTCCACATTCTTATGTAAATAACGATGTACTGTATAAATACTACGTAATTCTAGTATTTGTGATGACTATTTAAAAAGTCTTTCTTTCTTTCAGTGTTTCGTAATCGTGAGTGTTTTACTTATTGTACTTACGTCGCGGCGTACTAGTTTGTGGAAATTCATTTCGTATTGTATTGTTCAGCAGCATTTTTGCTTATACAAACCAAGCATCTGCTAAAACATTATAATATTTTGCTACTACATTTTACTTTATAGTAGTGTTTATTATACTTATTAGTGGTACTATGTATTACATTTATATATAGTACCTTAACTCACGAAAGTGCATTTTCTATGCCAGATTGAAATATGTCACAACACTCCCAAATCGATAAAATGTGTTATATAAATGATTTCATGCCGAGGTTCATTCTTTTGTTAGACATACGTCACTGAGTATTTTATTTTAACCATAACAAGAAATTGTGATTTTAAATACAGTGAAGAACTGTTTTAATTTTGTTATTTTCTTATGAGTTGAAATTGCTAGTTCATTATATAAAAAAATAACTACGTCTTATTTATTCACCAACACTGGAGATATTAAGAGCTTATTTCTATTCTTTTCCTCAGAATTAAAGTTTAAAATAACCCCTTGTTTAAAGATAAATACCGACAATTTTTTCTAACAACTTTGTCAGTTTCGTGGGCATTTCATCATTTTGGATAAATACAGTTTTTGTGGCTTTGAGGTGCAATTTGTTTCCGCAGATACGAGAATCTCGAGAAATAAGGTAACGCCCATTACGAGCATGGTCACGCGAGCATGGAGCGTAATTGCCCAAGGCGACGAGAAGATGTTGCAGTCTTGTGGAGGTGCTCGGAACTCATCAGAAGCGCATCAAACGTGCTGCCAGCTGGCGGGGCCCCTCGGAGTCAGGAAACGCGCCTCGCCCGCGGCTAAATGCGAGTTCGCGTGCCACCGCGCTCAGGCGGCGTCCTACGGCGCCTCCGCCCGCACTCAATCCCCGCCACTGCCGCCCCACCGCCCTACAATCCCCACCTCTTCACTTCGTGGTCCATACCGGGAGCGGTGGCTCAGTGCATCAACTGATGTCACTGCAGCGCCTCTGACCAGGAGGGACTAGGTTCCACTCCCACGGCGGCAGGATTTTCCACTGGGTTTTCAGCTAGATCGAATTCAGTCGCTGTCTGGAGGAGAATTCTGCGGCCGGCTGCTCTGATCGGTAGTTTTCCGTGGTTTCTCCGATCAACGCCAGGGAATGCCGGAACAGTACCTAACAAACGGGCCACGAACCGCGCGCGATCTGTCCCTACTCTTCCTTGTCATATTTCTCTTCTTATACATACACACACACACACACTCACACTCACATCACAAACACTAACATGCACTCACCACCACATATTCCGGAGACCGGTCGGGCGCTTGAGAGTCCTGATTAGGAAACCCCACTAGCCGACGTTAGTTCGGCGTCGGATCTCGCCATCCAGCGGGGAAGATCACCGATATCTCCCAGAAAAAAGCATGCACTACACTTACGGAATAATTACCAAAGCAGTTGACGCGCCCGTAAACATGAAAAATCAATTAATCAATCAACGTCTTGGTCATCCTGTCGACGTCGTCGCAGTTCCTGCCCATGCTCTGTCCGCTGCCTCACTATGACTCGAACCGGCCTAGATGTCTCAGGGCATCATCTGATATCTCAACAGTGCCTCTGACCGGTAGGTTCTAGGGGTTCGAGGTCCCGATGATTGTGGCAGGATTTTCGACACTCGTTGCATAGCTAGGTCGAGTTCAGCCGCTAGCAGGAGGAGAATTCGTGTCGACTGTTCTGACAGGTAGTTTTCGGTTTCTTCCATCAACAGCAGGCGAATGCCGAAGCAGTACTCTAACAAACAAGCCACGGACCGCACGCGATATTTCCATCCTCTTCCGTGTTCTATCCTCGCCCCGAACACACGCTTACACATACGCACCTCCACTACCACAAATATCAGAAGAGACATAGTACTTGTGCCGGGTAGCTGGTCCTTGCTTGTAAAAAATACTTGGTTGGGGAAAACCCCGCAAGCTGTTGGATTGGTCGGCGCCGGATCCCACCATCCATCGGGGAAAGATTACCAGCACCTGTGATAAAAATCATCAACCACACTTACGGGACTAATGACTACCAGTTGATGCATATGGAAATACCAGTCAATCAACCGCTATGGCTCGGTCGTTAAATGACCCCGAAGCTCCCTCGCGCGTCAGAATCTCCGCCCCTCCTCCGCACACACCGCCGCCCAATCTTTGTGGCCCCAGCTCGTTTCTCCCTCATTCGGCGGAAACCCCGCTGCGTTTCCATCATATTCTCTACTGCCCGCTCCGTTGCTCTCCGACATCACTACTCTCTGGAGAACGGAAGTCAGCAAGTTATGGCACGCATTGCTGGATATTATATTGTTCATCGACGAGAGATAGGGATATCAATTTTTTTAGAGCAATCAGCATTAAGGAATGGATCTAACTGGAGAGATAAAATATGATGCTACCCGTTTTAAAACCGTCGACAAAGGGTTATAATCCGATAGTCGCAAATGACGCGACGATAAGAAAACCTTTGTAATCAAAAGTTTTACAGACGTTAATTTCACTAGAGGGAAACTTTAGCACTCGAAAATGAGTGTCAAGTGCGGGAGCAAGTTTAGGGATCAACGGAAACAATTTGCCTAGATCCGTGGGTCTCAGAAGTCCACGTTGAACGCCAGGCTGTGTCAAAGGTGCGAGTGTGCCCCTGCGAGAACGGCACCTTGCCGCGCCAGGTAGTCGCACGGGTAGCCGCTATTTCAGGCGGACCTGCAATCACACTTTTGTCAACTCAATGGCGCGCTCTGCGTGACGTTGAAACTAGCGTGTGAAACCTTCAATACTAACGAGACGGCCAAGTGGACCGGACCTTAGCAAACATTGGATCTACTTACAACCATTCATCTCGTGACCATTAGCTTATCCAATTCGGTCTTGGGTCAAGTGGACCGGACCTTAGCAAACATTACGGACAGCTGCATCTGTTTAAGACATTTTGTGTGAGGAATTGCTTACATTCTCTTCTTTGGCAACCTTGGCCTGTGCGTTTTTGCTCTGCATTTGGATTTCAGAAATCTGATTCTGTTAGTTCCCTTTCTCTGACTAAAAATACATGGCAGAGCAAACCGACATGCGTTGCTAAATTATAAATAAGAGGAATACTAAAAGTTCACAGCGGTGAACCAAAAGATTTCCTGACAAATGCCAAATACACTTTTTTTCAGTTGATCTTAAACTAAGCAAACCAGATTATTGGAGGCCAAACCTTCAAAGCAAGCGATTCTGTCCCCAGGATACAATTATATGTCTTGGTATTTACTGCGGTTTATCCCTTTAACATATGAACAACTGAATCGTTGTCTTAGTGCTAACGTGATTTTTGCAAGAGATTCTCGGCCGGTTGTAACAAAGCCGATCTTCAAACTCGCGGTGGGTTGAGCACCTGTTGCATGTTACTAGACTTCGCTTTAGAGAATTCGGAACGAATAAGTCTGACCATTTCTCCAGTAGATTATGTAGTTGCTGAAGATTAGTGATGTTTTGAGAGCACGTTTTTGATAGTGATTCAAATACAGGTGCGCACATCAACACCATTTTCTATCTTTACTGAAAACCTGAGCACTTTTGAGCTAAAAAATCCACATGCATTGGCGCCCGTGGTCACCAACGTGGGTTTAACATAGGTTTCTCTCTTCCTTGGCTTTACCTAGTGATGAGAACAATATTTCATTCCTTTCGAATTTCCTATCGAAATTTTGATGAATATATCATTTTGAGACTAATAACGGGATGTATTAAAAGAATCATAATTTGTATACTTGCGAGACATCGCATTTAGGTTGCGGCTTCTTCTTCTTTTATAATGACTCGAACATTTAGTTCTCTATAATATTTGATTTGAAATTTTTGATATATCCGTAAGTAATTAGCTCCCAACTCATTTGACTGATTGCCGAGAAGAAGAAGCCATATGCGGATGATGGGTTTGCCACAGAACATAAAGAGCAACTATATTCAAAGTAATAACAAACTTTTAATATTGAAATTTCAAAATAATTTTAAAATGATAAAAGCATGTACATCTCTCTTTAAGAATCTTTGACGACTCGAACAGTTAACCTCTGGCTCCACTATCGTTAAGAATTATTTTAAAAGAATACAGAACTAGTAACGTAAACAAATATGTTGTAAGTTCTTGAAAGTTTTAAAATTAAAGAATTTTTAGTTTTAATACAATGATGTCTGAACGTAATTCGAAGAAATTGGATTCTGCTATTTTAGCTCCTTATTGGTCATGTATGCAATAAAACCATATATTTATTTATGCAGTGAACAATTGAAGATTCTACAAAGTACGATGTGATGCGCCTGTCAAACAGATAAAGGGAATATCCACACGATTCCTGAAGAACACTAGCCAATGAGAGAACAGGGAAGATACCTTAAATATATAAAAAAAAATGTGCTTATATATAAAATGACAAATAAAATTAAAACCGTATGTCTCTCGTAGATTCGGTTTTACATGGTCCAGTAATACATGCCCCTCTTTTCGCCAATTGAGAATTTCATTTTGTCACAACTTTCCTTTTGTTTTAGATTAATTCCTCCCAGTTTTCTTTATTCTCAAAACTTTTAGTTTAAGCGCTCGTCTCAGATCAACACCAGATGGATGCCGAAGCAGTTCCTAACAAATGGGCAAGGACCGCGCGCTATCTTTCCTTCCTGTTCCTTTTCCTATCCTCAGCCCTTAAGTGTTTGTATAAACACACACGCGTACTACAGTTCCACACGTGTCGGGAGACTAGTCGGGAGCTTATAGCTTGTCCCGGATGAGGTGGTGCCCAGCAGGTGGAGACATCTCTTTGGCAGAACTCCGCTAGCCGCAATGTGTAGTTCGTCACTAGATCCTGTGGGAAGTTCACCATTATCTCCCGAGGAAACATCTAATGCGGAACTAAGGGCCTTAGAAGTTGTCGCGGCCGGAAACACTCATCAATCAATCATTTAAACACTCATTATGATTTTCCCTCATCCATTTTCACTTTCAATGCACAGAAACATATTTTTCTCCATTATAAAATGGAATGATGCTATTTTCTTTCATTTACACATTAAAAGCACTAAAATTGAGGACATGCACTTACAGCGTGGCTTTAATGATTAACATATTGCACGAATTCTCTCTATCCTTTCACATTCACGAACACGTTTGCCGTTGTAAGTGGTATAAATGTTTAGATAAAGGAACCGAACGCAGTGTTCTGATTATACATCTTTTGCTCTTTTAACACATTTATTAATTTTGGAAGGTTTACATCGTTCAGTACAAATTGATTAAACGTACTCAATTTCACATACAGGCAGGTTTGGAAATAACATGGGGTGACCATTGAAGTCTAGAGACCATTTAATCTCGATCTCATCTATAAACTACATGTTTTAAAAAAGGATCTGAATTACAGATTATACGCAAGTATGTAGGGAAAAAAGTTGCTATCTATCATTATCATCGCCAACATCACCATCATTTTCTTTATCAAATTTAAAATATAAATTGACTGATATCAAATATATGGTTTGTTATACTCTCATATTTGTATACATTATTGCTGAACTGTATTAAATATCTTCAATTAAAATGTGTTCATTTCAAGCATTTTTTTGTTAAATTTCGTATTTGAAAACCATTTTTAAAGGCGGAAGAGAAATTAAAACTAATAAATTGTACAACGCTCGTGATTCTTCGTATAGCGTAATTGAAACAAGTACAAAATTACCAGAAAATGCATGAAATTTATTGATCCTTTGCATCTTTCCTAATATTTCAATAAAAATAGTAAATTTTTTGTTTTGTAATTAATGGCTTTTTAAAAATGTCATCACTTTTATGTTTCGTTTTCTTCTACTTTTCGTGTCTTTGGCAGTGTGTAAAAAAAGTACTTACGTTTTATTTCATTTTTAATCGATGCTTGAACTTTCTTCATGAATTCTTATCTGAGATCGTTTCGAGCCAAGGGCAGAGTACGGCAAGAACCCCTCCGTTTTCTTTGGGCAAAAGATGATTTATGGCTACGTGTGCGTGTCTGCAGACCTAGTACTGTCAGATGATATCTACTATGGTCGATATTTTTATTGGTGAATGAAAGAAGTTGTTTTTAGGAGAAGTCACTGAATAATTTTGAGCGAATTAATTTAAATTATTCAATAAGCTGTGACTGTTTCAGATGGTGTCTTAAATAGGGCGCTTATTTTTGTGAATCTGGCGTATCAAGAATTTTTTCTTGTTCACTGAAACCTGCAATCCAGCTTACCTCTCTCCTCATTACCATTCTACCGACTTCAGAACCAATCTTTGTGTTTGGATTAATCGTTGATGATAGGCTGCCCCACCCCATGTTCCACTACACTCTTGGGCGAAATCCGCTCCTCCCCGCTCCACCTCGCTTCATTTCACTCCCCCCTCTTCCTGCTTCTCCTAGCTTCAACCAACCTCCAACCCCGCTTCAACACCCCTCCGCCCTTCTCCAACACCCCTTCAATCCCCTCCACCCCTCCAACCATCCTCCACCGCACTTCACCTGGCTCCACCCCGCTCCAACCGGCCTACATCACTCCCCCACACCCTCCATCCCCATCCATCAGTCTCCTTCCCCCTCTTCCTGCTTCTCCTAGCTTCAACCAACCTCCAACCCCCGCTTCAACACCCCCCGCCCTCACACCCTCCATCCCCATCCATCAGTCTCCTTCCCCCTCTTCCTGCTTCTCCTAGCTTCAACCAACCTCCAACCCCCGCTTCAACACCCCTCCGCCCTTCTCCAACACCCCTTCAATCCCTCCACCCCTCCAACCATCCTCCACGCACTTCACCTGGCTCCACCCGCTCCAACCGGCCTACATCACTCCCCCACACCCTCCATCCCCATCCATCAGTCTCCTTCCCCCTCTTCCTGCTTCTCCTAGCTTCAACCAACCTCCAACCCCGCTTCAACACCCTCCGCCCTTCTCCCAACACCCCTTCAATCCCTCCACCCTCCAACCATCCTCCACGCACTTCACCTGGCTCCACCCGCTCCAACCGGCCTACATCACTCCTGCACACCCTCCATCCCCATCCATCAGTCTCCTTCCCCCTCTTCCTGCTTCTCCTAGCTTCAACCAACCTCCAACCCCCGCTTCAACACCCCTCCGCCCTTCTCAACACCCCTTCAATCCTCCACCCTCCAACCATCCTCCACGCACTTCACCTGGCTCCACCCGCTCCAACCGGCCTACATCACTCCTCCACACCCTCCATCCCCATCCATCAGTCTCCTTCCCCCTCTTCCTGCTTCTCCTAGCTTCAACCAACCTCCAACCCCGCTTCAACACCCCTCCGCCCTTCTCAACACCCTTCAATCCCTCCACCCTCCAACCATCCTCCACCGCACTTCACCTGGCTCCACCCGCTCCAACCGGCCTACATCACTCCTCCACACCTCCATCCCCATCCATCAGTCTCCTTCCCCTCTTCCTGCTTCTCCTAGCTTCAACCAACCTCCAACCCCCTTCAACACCCTCCGCCCTTCTCAACACCCTTCAATCCCTCCACCCTCCAACCATCCTCCACCGCACTTCACCTGGCTCCACCCGCTCCAACCGGCCTACATCACTCCTCCACACCCTCCATCCCCATCCATCAGTCTCCTTCCCTCTTCCTGCTTCTCCTAGCTTCAACCAACCTCCAACCCCCTTCACACCCCTCCGCCCTTCTCCACACCCCTTCAATCCCTCCACCCTCCAACCATCCTCCACCGCACTTCACCTGGCTCCCCCCCTGCTCCAACCGGCCTCATCACTCCTGCACACCTCCATCCCCATCCATCAGTCTCCTTCCCCTCTTCCTGCTTCCTAGCTTCAACCAACCTCCAACCCCCGCTTCAACACCCCTCCGCCCTTCTCCAACACCCCTTCAATCCCCTCCACCCCTCCAACCATCCTCCACCGCACTTCACCTGGCTCCACCCCGCTCCAACCGGCCTACATCACTCCTCCACACCCTCCATCCCCATCCATCAGTCTCCTTCCCCCTCTTCCTGCTTCCTAGCTCACCAACCTCCAACCCGTTTCAACACCCTCCGCTTCTCCAACACCTTCAATCCTCCACCCTCCAACCATCCTCCACCGCACTTCACCTGGACTCCACCTGCCCAACCGGCCTACATCACTCCTCCACACCTCCATCCCCATCCATCGTCTCCTTCCTCTTCTGCTTCTCCTAGCTCAACCAACCTCCAACCCCCTTACACCTCCGCCCTTCTCAACACCTTCAATCCTCCACCTCCAACCATCCTCCACGCACTTCACTGGCTCCACCCCTGCCAACCGGCCTACATCACTCCTCCAACCTCCATCCCATCCATCAGTCTGTTCCTCCTCTTCCTGCTCCTCCTAGCGTCAACAAACCTCCATCTCACTCCTCCTGCACCAACCTCTCTCCACCCTCCCCAACTCCCTCCACTGCTCGACTCCTCCAACCCTCTCCAATCCGCTTCAGCCGCTCGCCCCGTGCCGCTTGGGCAGGGCCACGCGTGTTACGTGTTTCGTGTTTACGCCAGCGCGCCGCGCCGGCTGTGGTGACGGTGGTGGGAGAGCGGCGGAGCGGGGCGGAGCGGGCGGGTGGTGAAGGAGGCGCGGCTGGGCGCGGCCAGGGCGGACGCGCCGGTGACACCTTGACGAATGACACGCCGCCGCCCCTCCCCGCGCCGGCTGATGTATCGGCTTCATTCCCAGCGCCCGCGCGCCGCGCGCCCCGTGCCCCGTGCACACCCGTCTACACATGCGCCATTGGCCTCCGGCCCGTCCAGTGTCTTCAGCCAGCCAGCTGCCTCGCGTTTGTCCACTCTGTTATCTCCTTTGATGATCTTCCTGACATTTGGGGACCACGAAGCACACGAAAACCCCGTGGAACATGCACTGGACCGGAGACATAAATCGATATGTCAACTATTAAATGTTGCCTTTTTGTTGTTATAATAAATTGTAGTTGCCTTTTGTTGTTGTTTGTTTGCAATAATCCATATATTATATAATTGTCTCTGTGTATCTGGACGACAGTCTTGGACAAAAATACTGTTGAAA